>JABSTQ010009260.1:0-313453 GCA_013358835.2 Ixodes persulcatus | reverse complement strand
AACCCCCTTTGCGACAAAACCCGCGCTGCAGGGAGCTTACCTCCCGGTAGTAGTCATTCATGACCTGCATTTCGACAGCGTGACTACGCTGCCGTTCCAATGACACACACGCTGGCACTAACGCTGGTGTTGTTAGTGCCGACGTGCACGATGACAACGTCAAAATCGGCAAGCCTGTCAGACCGTGAAAACAAGTTCTCAATCCTAATCCCACTATAGATGCCGCGACCTCAACAGCCCTCCGGTCAATCGACGAGAAGTTCGATCGCCGGCTACCAAAACACGAGGCACGTTGGGAGTGCGACCACGCTCGCTTACAACCCGATACAAAATCCAAATTAATAATAATAATAATAATAATAATCTTTATTTGCACAGGCAGGTGTTTTTCTGGGGGCGTGCGAGGCGAAACAGAAAGGCGGAAGCCCGTACGCTGGTGCGTCTGTTGGCCCAACCCCCAGGAAACGAAAACAAAGCTAAACATAACAAAACAAGAAGCACGTAATATACAAAAAAAAGAAAGAGAAAGAAAAAAAAAAAAAAAAAAAAAAAAAAAGGTTACGCAATAGGTGGCGTTAGCGAGGCCCTAGCACTAGAGGGGCTTTACCTAGCACGGCCTGAGTATCCTCAAAGGGCGTTCAAAGCGCAAAATACAGACAATGGCAATAAATACTAATGAATATGGTTAAACAAATAAGTAATTGGGCAAATGACAACTGGAACACTTCAAATGAGTGCAAAAAGCTTGCGTGAAACCAACCCAGGAACAGGAGAACTTGACAGATCGCAGACTCGGCACATGTCCAAACAACACCGGTAGCTGCGACACCAGAAGTGATGTCACCCTCAACTACCGGTGTCGAAGGAGCCATGCCCACACAGGGCAAGCCAACGTTGGGCAAGCTACTTCGACACCGGAAGTGACGTCACTACTACTTCCGGTGTCGAAGGAGCCGTCTCCGTGTGGACATGGCTCGAGCGACGGCCGTCGGAGCAGACACTCCCAAGGCCATTTGGCGGTATGGCAGCGCGAAGTGGCTCCCGTTCTGAGTGATCTTTACCCCGTGTTTGCTGTCGTGTGTGGCCAATGAAGTGTTATGCCGAAATAGTCTTTAATCGTGCAGCAAATGCAATGCGAGCCGCCCTGGCCGCCCGCTTCATACAGCCTATCCAACACACGCTTTAGTGGCGCCTTCTCGAGCCGTCGACACGGAGTGCGGCAGCCGTGAGCGCTCGATTAGCTCACTATCCCTCCTCTAGTTCACGGCCACTCAAGCCAGGACCTACGACGTCATGAAGGAGGTTATTTTTTTCTTGTTTTTGTAATTCTAATTTGCCTATAACTTTTAAAATAAAGCGAATTTTGCGAAAAGAAAAGTTTCATTAAGTTACTACGTTCAGTGCGCTTAGGTTCGGTGCAAATTAAAAACCAGTAAAATAGTCATTGCAGGGCCCCTTTAAGTGAACTATATATAAGCGATCGGTTTTCCATTTTTATGGTGTCTTGCACACGCAGCTGTGCAGTATTTCAAACTCTGCCAGAAGAGGGCGTAATTTCGGGATGGGTCTACAACGAAAAGCAGCAGCCCGTCTTTACCTTTCTTCACTCGGGAACCCAAAGAACTTGGCAGAGCTGTTACCCACTGAGTCGAGCAATAGACAAGGTTCCGTTTGCTCGGCGTACTGGTAGACGCAACGCCACTGTCTACTGCCGCAAACGAAATCCACCACCGCACCGCTGGCAAAGGCGCCGTCGAGCAGCCGACGCAGCCGCGACCACGGCAGCCGACGCGGAACTGTTCTCAACGGTCAAAATACAAAAAACAACCGACCAATGAGAACAAAGTATGAGGGCGAAACTTAAGCTAACCAAAATATTTGTTTCACCTTACCAGAATAATTTTTGAAATCTGTAAGCAGCAACAATAATATGTATCTCATCCTATTAAATAAATTTTCCGGCGTAAACCGGAAGTTCTTAATAGAATACCAGAGCCTTTTATACTGGGAGAGTTCGGCGGTTCTTTGATCCAGCCGCCAGTCTGGCAGCACTGATCAAACAGTCTGGCAACTGTGCGCATCGCACTCCGAGTTTCGTTGTCCGCCATGATGTGCCTTGCCGTCTAGCGTGGAGCGAGAGACGACGATGAAAATGATCGTTCTGCGCTCTGCCAGACGTTAGAAGAAAACGAAATGGGGGGCTGCAGTGCCGTTGGGTGCTCGAACAACGCGAAAAAGGGGTTCAGGATGTACCGGTTCCCGCAAGGAAAAGAAAACCGCGCAAGGCACAAGATCTGGGAGACCAAACCAAAAAGGGCTGACTGGAAGCCGACTTCGAGTGCTCGATTGTGCGAGGTAAGTTATAATTAACGTATGATTAACGTCACAAAATGCTTGTTTTTAGACTTTCTCCTTACGCCAACAAAAGCACGAACGGCAAAGCCTACACGCGTATACATCGCATGTCAATGGGGACCCACTCGCCGGGAGGCACATCATGGCGGAAGCGGCGCCCGCTGAGTCCGCTAGACCTAGCGGGCCGTAAGCCACTCCCACCCGCCGAACTCTCCCAGTATAAAAGGCTCTGTAGAATACCAACGGATAAGAGATGGCGCTGAAATAGCTGACCGGAAGTCGCTCGAAGTGTCCGCCGGTTGGTATTCACCTTTTCCACAAGCGTGCAGCCATCTTGAATATCGTCACTTCTGGTATGCGGTAAAACAACTTTTTGATCTCTCCCCGAAGCTGGAAGGTGTTTACGAAAAATGCGTGATTGTCACACATTCTTTATTTGCCTCACCTATATTTTCTCGCATATTCCAGGTTCAGACGTTTTAATATTTTTTCGCCCCGCATACCAGATACCATAGAGATCATATACTAACTCTAGAGGAAAAGGTCCGCCATTTTCCCATGCATTCTGGCTGCCGCAAGCGGCGGAGCATGCAGGCAGACCCTCGGGGTCCCAAACATGGTTACCATGGCAACCGAAGCCTCGCTATCCCCGATCGCACCTCCGGAAAGGGAGTCTCATACCATTTATTCTGCGAAGTTTCGTCGACAGCATTCGATTTCACGAACTTCAACAATCCACGAACTTACCGGTGGAAAGGTATTCACGTTCCTTTCGAAGCTTTCTTTTTGCATAGCGCGCAGATGTACGGCCTCGCGTCAACGCTAAACCGCTAAACTAAACCAGATAACCGACTTTGCGGGTGGGGCGCGAGAGGGCGCGCCCGAGGAATACGGAACCGCGCAAGCACCAGATTTCCGAGATTTCGACAGAAGGGAAGTTAATGCAACGTAATGAGTATATTGGTTTTTATAAGCATTAGAATAGCTCATAATTTAGTTTACAACGTTAAATTATCACTGTTTATATTGCTGAGAGTTTTCAGTCTTCGCGATTACCATTGCGACTGTCGTCCTTCAGCTGGCAACATTGCTTTCTTTTTCTCGTGTTCTGTCGCTCTCTTTCGCGATCTTTCACTCGGGACCCCGGGTGTCGGCGCACAGGATTTGCCACTCCTCCTCACCCACCTTTACCCCCCTGCCAGATACGGAACCCACGTGACTGAGAACGACAGGAAACAGAAAAGGTCTTGGCGCGGACACTGTTTACAGAGCCGTTTATACTGAGAGAGTTTGGCCTTCTTAAGGAGATTTTGACAGCCTGACAACCACAGCAGCGTAGTCTGACAACCGGGGGATGACTACTTCCGTCCGCCATATTGTGGCTCTGACTCATAGGAACTCTACGCGATTTCTCAGGAATGAACAAGACAAAGAAGTAACGCCATATTGTGTTACCGCGAAATCCGCTTGTTCTAGCGGCCAACAAGCTCCGCCCATTGGCCAAACTCTCTCAGTATAAACGGCTCTGACTGTTTATCTACGCTCGCGCCACCACGCGGAAAGAACTGGCAGGCAGGAGGGGGGGGGCTGCGTTGGCGGCGTTGCTTTGCGGAGCTGGATGCGGCAGGCTGTCCGAATGCACCGACACATCGTGAAAGATGCCTTCACCAGAAGCCTCCGCGGCCCGTTCTTCAACAGGGAAGATGTCGTGAACATTCGAGAACCCATCTCGATCAAGAAAACAAGGGAAAACCTTTCTTGTCTTAGATGTTCTCGGTGTCTGCTGACCCTTGACATCCGCGTTTCATTGATACCGAAACCGAAACGAAGGTACAGTACCATTCGTAGCTAGCGTACGTACACGACGTAAACGACCTGCCGACTGATCACGGAGAAGTGACCACCTCTCTTGTATCCATCACGCACGCCAAACGTACGCATAGAAAAAAAATTGTTGCTACACTGGCACTCACTCTTGAGTTCTTGCTCGGAGTGAAGTTTTTTCTTCTGAGTGCGACTGTACATTCTTGCCGAGAAACTGCATGGGACGGAAACTTGTGGAAGCCGTAGACGTCGCATCCGCACTCGCTTCTTAGGCAATTGTGTGACGGGCAGTGGGTGTCCAAAAGAACCCTGCGTTTCCTCTGGTTGTTCGTACAACCAACAACGGCACAGTGCCGTCCGGACGAATTGCTCTGATACATTACACGGCGCTAAACAAGATCGACGCCGGCAACGTGCCAGTACTGCTAGTACTGGGAAAAGTCGCAGTCTATCGCCCCCCCCCCCCCCCCACACACACACACACACACACACACACGCTGCGAGCTTCTGGGTTCGAAACTATTAATTGCCAGTTCTAACGGATGGTACTTACTTGAAGTGGGAGCTGGAATTGTACGAGGTATACCAGGAGACACTTACTATCGGGCAACGAAGCAGGGTGCCTGTGGGGGCGGAGTTTAGGAACGCTAATATTGTGACAGGCGATCAGTTATAATAACAGACGAAACTTCAACTCGTTTGTTCAGAAGTTCGCGGTGATATTTTATTAGCCCTCGTTACAGCACACCAAAGATCCTAGGCAGTGAAATTCACATCACGCAGGCTCGTGCGTCGTAGTCAAATGAGCGCAGTCGACGACGAGGTGTAATGAGCTACTAAGCTTCACAAGGAAAATGCGCGTGGGAAAGTGTTTTGAGGCAGTCCAAAACACCGATCCAGCAGACGCACGTACGTACGTTTACTCCGGACTCCATGAACCCGACGGCGCAAGATCAAAGCGATCAAAGAGCACCGCCGCCATCGCCACCCGGTTTTCTCTGCACTTTGCGCGACAACGGCACTGCAACGGAGGGCACTCGCCTCGGTGCTAACAATCCGCGAAATAGATTAATTTGCCACTCTTGAAGCCATTCCAAATCATAAATAAAATACCTCGGCGTTGTAGAACATCTGACAACACAACGGTGCCGAGCGCCTGCTCGGCATCGTCGTTGCTCGTGAAGGCCTGCTTATTTGTAGTTGAGACGATGATTCCACAGCTTTCGTGCCACTCGTGGTGCTTGCAATAACTTCGAAGGGCAGGAGTATCTTCTCACGAGGACGTTGAAGACACGCAACACCGGAGCCACCAAAGCAATCGTACAAACCGTCGCCATGTTTGCTTTTTCTTCGTCACTCGCGGCGAGGTCAACTCGTCGCGAGATGTTTTCTGGCTCGGCTTGATGGAAACCAACAGCGGCAAAGTGGCGTATGGACAAACGGCTCTCACATTACGGGCACTATACCCACATACCGCGGTAAACAGGACCGATGCCGGCGAAACGGCAGTCGGCACACCAGCGAAGAAGCCTTCGGCGGGTAGCAGCCAGGGGGGTAAAGGTGGGTGAGGAGGAGTGGCAAATCCCGTGCGCCGACACCCGGGGTCCCGAGTGAAAGATCGCGAAAGAGAGCGACAGAACACGAGAAAAAGAAAGCAATGTTGCCAGCTGAAGGACGACAGTCGCAATGGTAATCGCGAAGACTGAAAACTCTCAGCAATATAAACAGTGATAATTTAACGTTGTAAACTAAATTCTGAGCTATTCTAATGCTTATAAAAACCAATATACTCATTACGTTGCATTAACTTCCCTTCTGTCGAAATCTCGGAAATCTGGTGCTTGCGCGGTTTCGTATTCCTCGGCCGCGCCCTCTCGCGCCCCACCCGCGAAGTCGGTTATCTGGTTTAGTTTAGCGTTGACGCGAGGCCGTACATCTGCGCGCTATGCAAAAAGAAAGCTTCGAAAGGAACGTGAATACCTTTCCACCGGTAAGTTCGTGGATTGTTGAAGTTCGTGAAATCGAATGCTGTCGACGAAACTTCGCAGAATAAATGGTATGAGACTCCCTTTCCGGAGGTGCCATCGGGGATAGCGAGGCTTCGGTTGCCATGGTAACCATGTTTGGGACCCCGAGGGTCTGCCTGCATGCTCCGCCGCTTGCGGCAGCCAGAATGCATGGGAAAATGGCGGACCTTTTCCTCTAGAGTTAGTATATGATCTCTATGGTAGCAGCGGCGCAGGCCAACGCAGCCCCCCCTCCCGTGAGCGCCTGGGTTCGAGATTATTGTTCACTTCCGGAAGAGCACTTCCGGACAAAGGTCTATAAACATCGCATGCTATAGTAGCTTGGAACGCCGCTAGGGAGACGAAACAAAAATGGCACCGCCCGTCGGTGCCAAGCAAATGCAGTGATCTGTTTTTTTTTTTTCTTTTTTTTTCATTTGAAGGGAAGCAATGCCAAGAATATTCATTCCAATCTAGGAACGTTGTTGGGGACAACATCCCAGTTTACGACACTTTTGGTTAAATGGCACACACGGTTCTGTGTGGCCAAATAAGAGGAAAGCATTTCAAGGACGGCGACCAAGTGATTGCTGAAGTGGAGCGATTCCTGAACACTCAAGATGAGGAGTTCTATAACAATGGCCTCCGGCATGTGGCGCATCGCTGGAAAAAGTGGTAACTTTTGGTGGCGAACATGTAGAGAAAGTCTCAACTCCTACTCGAGTTTGATTGCTGAATCTCTATTCCTTCGTGACAATAATACGAACTTTATGAACGCCCCTCGTGTATGTCGGCCACGGAGTTTCGGATCGTCCAGCTGTACTCTTATGTACTATTAACCATGACTATGTCCCAAATCTACTCTAATGGATTACGTGGGAGCACGAATAGAGCAACGCCGTGGAGCAAGGAGGGTTTTCGAAAGCAAAAGTACAAGACGGCGAGAATGAAAATCTTTGAAGCGCGGCCGATATGGTCGTGTGCAATCTGTTGACCAATAACAATTAGGCGGGCAGCGCTCAAACGTCAAGTGCAATTAAGTAGGTTAATATTGAGCCAGCACTGATCAGTGATGAGGAGCTGTTGTGCACGGTATTGTGTAAATCGTCTAAGGAGGAAAAAAACAAAGACGTACCTTCCCCCCATCTTCCGTCGCTAGTGGACGCTGGATTAAGCTCGTTCCTAAACCGCGAGGGCCGCAAGTATACAGACGTCAGAGTAAAGTAAGACGCTGATCCAGAGGCGCATACGGCTTCACGCACATTGCACTCGCAAAACACATTCACACGGCTTCGATTCTTGGTCGGTATCCAAGCGTGCGAATACACAGAGACACGGCACTACGGGGTGCCAAGAAGCTTTGAACGCGCCGCCAGACCGGCGAAACTTGCTTTTGACGAGTTAGTGCCTTTTTCCTGCGACACTGCGCTTTCGTAAATTTTCCACGTGATCACAACGGCAAGTCTTCACGGTACACAGAGTCCTTCGGCGAATGACGACGAACGACAGAACCGCAAATCCTACCCGAGCAAGATGGCCGTCCGGTGGCTTCACCCGCGCTGCAGCGAACAAGCGGGGAAGCGCGATCCAGCAATTGTCATTGAGATCAGTGGCTATGGAAGAAAACAATACAAATATTAAAGCTGAAAGGAATTTCAAAAGGACGCTGCGGCCGCGAGCTGCATAATTTTAGACGTTTTGTTACCGCGTTTCTATAGACCTTTCCAAAAACGAGCTTGTGGCCGGTGCCATTTTGAGCGTTCGTGCGTATGGCGCGTGCTTTGCTCGCTTTCCGAAGCGACGAACACGCACGTGCTGGGCTGTGAAGATCGCACGCTGGACTGTGATTTTGTAAACATTGGAAAGGTCTATAGACGATGGCAAGCAGGGCGACTGGCCGCCGCCATGTCTCTACTCGTGCGGACCCAAAGCTATGTTCACGCGCAAGCTGCATGTGCTTGCACGCATGGGGCACCAGCCGCGCCCCATGCTTGCAATGGTCTATTGGCGACGTGAGCGATCGAAAGCGTCGCTGTGGTCGGCCTTCCACGATTGGCCGAATGGTGAGTATGACGTCAGCAAAGGTTTTCTCATCGACAGAAATAAGAGTAATGTAAGAACTTCAATTTTGGCGGTGTTGGCAGTGTTGCTTTGAGAGTGCTATGATTTCAGGCTTCCACCATGCCCATTACAAACACCATCGAACTTGTTGTTCACAATGTAATGACGTCACGAAAGGGAACCTAACGAGGGCGCCACCGAAACATCGATGTGCGCGACCAAAAGCGTCGCTGCAGTCAGCTTTCCACGATTGGCCAGACCATGGGCATATGAGCATTGTCAGATTGTCAACTTTGACGGTGTTAGTTCCGGTTGCGATGATTCCTAGCTTCCACTGTGCTTTTCAGACACACCATCGAACTCGTCGTCGCACCTGGTGGTAAGTAGCCAGGGTAACAACTGGTGACGTCACGGCGAGGCAAATCCAACGTTACTATAGATTACCTCAGTTGTGGAACTCCCGCGGAGGGGGGTACCCCCCCTCACTCACCTCAATCCGCCTAGAGTAAAGGGGCCTTAGCCTAGAGTCGTTCGAAGCGCCATCTATATTTTCGTTTCATAACTGTGCATTCTAAAGAGCACAGCTGAAGCGCCAAATGGCGATCACAACGCCGCCATTTCTCCCGCAGCGGTCACTCGAGGAACTGCACGTGACATCTATTTTTGGCTTCAATCGGGTTACAGGGGTTCCACCCCGTCTCCCTTGCGGACGCGCCGCGAAATACCCCCCACAGTTAAAATGCGCCTAGGTCGGGACGCGCTACCTGAAATCCCCGCTGAGGCATGGTTGTATAAAAACAATATTAATTGTGCTGCAAAACCTTGAAAACTAAAAATTTTAGAAAACATCACCCGCCCCCATTTTGTACTAATCTCCAATAAAAGTTACTACAAAAAGAGTTTTTTTCGTTGGTTTTTACGTTTCTAGTGACGTTGAAACGAACGTATCCCGATTCAGTTACCAAAGCAGCCGTCCGGTGGCGCGTCGAGCGAATCTGGGCGAATCGTGGTGAGTGAGGGGGGGGTACTGTTCGTGCATGCAGCGTCTATGAACAGTTCCGTAACTGAGTTAATCTAATAACGTTGGGCAAATCCCAGTCGTGACGTCACGGAGGGAAACCATTAGAGGGCGCCACCGAAATATCTCGGCGCTAATAAGGAGTATTCACTGGGCGCCATATTTGTGGGTGCTGTCTAGAGCGCATGCTCAGAACGAGCCCACATTAATAGGCTGCTAAGACCGGCAATCTTGAGGGTGCGGAATGCACGTTACAAAAGAACTGTGGAAGCTCGCCATCAGCACGCGCTCAACAGTCGCGCACACAGCTATTAGCCCCGTGCGCGACCGAAAGCGTCGCTGTGGTCGGCCTTCCACGATTGGCCGAACGCTGACTATGACGTCGGAAAGGGGATTTATCATCGACGGAAATAAGAGGAATGAAAGAACTTTAATTTTGACGGTGTTGGCAGTGTTCCTTTGAGAGCGCAATGATTTCAAGCTTCCACCATGCTAATAACAAACACCATCGAACTTGTTGTTTGTAAGGTAATGACGTCACAAGGGGGAACCACAGGAGGGCGCCACCAAAACTTCTCGCCGCTAATGGCCACTAGTGAATACTTCCTATAGGGTGTATTCACTGGCGGCCATATCTGTGTGCGCAAATGCTGAGCACGTGCTGATGGCGAGCTTCCACAGTTATTTTGCAACCTGCACCCCGCACCATCAAGATTGCCGGTCTTGGCAGCCTACTAATGCGAGCTCGTTGTGAGCATGCGCTCTAAACACTGACCTCAAATATGGCGGTCAGTGAATACCTCCTATAGGGAGTATTCACTGGACGCCATATTTGTGGGTGCTGTTTAGAGCGCATGCTCAGAACGAGCTCACATCAATAGGCTGCTAAGACCGACACTCTTGATGGTGCGGAATGCACGTTGCAAAATAACTGTGGAAGCTCGCCGTCAGCACGCGCTCAGCATTCGCGCACACAGCTATGGCCGCCAGTGAATACTCCCTATTCGAACGTGGCACGTGGAAAATCGAACGTTGCAGCGCCACGCGGATAGTGCAGCCGGCTTAACATGGTCGCTTCTTGCGTAGTCTTGCGAACGCGTTCCCGCCCCCTGCTCCAGAGCAACGGGTCTAATAAACATCATTAAAATATTAATGCGAACTGTCTCATGGAGCGAAGGCGGCGTTGTCTGTAGCAGAAAAATGACACCTAAATTTCCATTGGGCGCGTTCAGTAGCGGCTCCCTCAGCTCTGAACGGAGTAACTCGAGTCGGAGTCCTCAGAGCGCCTACTAGACAGACAAATAAAAAAAAAAACGCTTTTTCTTAGTTGCTTTTACGAAGTTTCCGCTTCCTCTCCTGTGCCAGACGGTCTCCGATTAAAATGGAAGCAGACGCCGCCGAGCTCGATCGCTTTTATTTGCATCGCGTGTTGAAGAAGTTTCGACAAGGTCGTTAAAGAAAAAGCGAGCGACTGCACACATCAGCGCTGCTGTTCGAAGCGATCAAACGCGATCGGGCCCTTCGCAGGGAGGTGCAAAGGCTGACAAAAGCGTCGTCAGCACACGCAAAATATGGAGCTCGGCGAATCTATACGCCGCCGGTTGCGATACTTTTATACGGCCATACGTTTGTTCTGCCCTTCGTTACGAACTTTCTATGAAATGTACAGGGTGAAACAAGGAGACGGCAGGCTCTTTAAATCGACCGGAAAATTTGGTTTCTTAACCTATCGCGCTATGACTTTGTGCAGCGTTGCCCACAGATGGTGCATTTTTTTTTGTAAAATTTGCAAAGAACGAACTTACCTGAGGAAAAAGTAAAGAAAGAAAAAGGCTTAGCTCCTATGGAAACGCAGCGACGCCACCGGTCTGTAAACAACACGGCGCCGTTTCGCACGGGAGACAAGAGATGGCGCAACGAACGCCGCCAACGAACGAGCGTACGGCGCCGAGAGCCGGCACTTTAGCAGACGATCCTTTCGACTCAAACGCGGCTCGCGTTCCGCAGGCGGTGACAGTCGCAGAAACAAAAACAGGCGCGGTAACAACAAGGAACTGCATGCAGTTCCTTGTCTGCTAAACACGCCGGCTCTCGGCGTCGTCTGCTCGTTCGTTGGCGGCAGTTGGCGTCGCGACCGCTTGCGCCATCTCTTGTCTCCCGTGCGAAACGGCGCCGTGTTGTTTGCAGACCGGTGGCGTCGCTGCGTTTCCATAGAAGCTAAGCCTTTTTCTTTCTTTACTTTTTCGTCAGGTAAGTTCGCTCTTTGCATATTTTACAAACAAAAAAAAAAAAAAATGCACCATCTGTGGGCAACGCTGCACAAAGTCGTATTTATTTGTACCCTTTTCCTCATAGATGGCGCAGAATTTTCCCGGAACAAACGAGTTGCACGTTCGCAGCTGCGCATGCAGGTCGGGCGCTCGAGGTGGGCTCGGCCCACGGGCTGTTCGCCGCCGATCTCGAGCCAGATCTTCTTCGCTCTGCGTCCGCCGCTGCAGGAAGCGGCCAACAGGCGGCGCGAGATACGAGGCAGTACATACGTTGATTACAGTGGCTTACAAAACGTAGAATAAGCTCTGATTTACGAATGGATTCGAAGTTCCGTCCACGTTCGAAATTATCGAAAGCACAAAATGCGGCGTTGCGGCCGTTTGGACCAGGACCTTTAACACGCAAACGTTGTTTTGCAAAAAAAGAAAAAAAAAAAAAGGTGTATCTTTAGAGCTTAGTTTAAAGCTAGAAAACAAAAAAGAAATAAAATGGCAGTTTTGCACTTCCTATGTCTTATATCCTGCTCTTCGTCTGAATACTGATTTGCAAACCCGCTCCCAGGATGTGTGGAGTAAAGCTCATCTATCCTGGGAAAAGTGGCGCCAATCATTTTTGTGGAAATGCTCGAGACACGTGCCGCGCGCCACTTCTGGGAAGAACTAGAGCCACTAAATGAGCTGCGCTTAGAGTATCGGCACTCTGTTCCCCAACATTGTTGTGGGTGCCGACATTTTGGTGCTTGTGCAGAGTAGACGCAACTGCGGATCTCATGATTCAAAAATGCGAATTCCTCAGCTTTAGATTCGGTGTTAGGATAAACATGTAATATTGCTTTGCTCTGTCGCGAACTGTTCAAACATTTGTGGAGGAGGGAAAAGCGTTTCCTGTGATTTCAGATAAATCTTCAGATAACTGGCAACCACGATAAGCCACAAATGAACACGTGTCGTTACTCTGAAGCGTACCTTATTTAGTGGCACTAATGAAGAATGATGGCGTCTGAAATCTAGCTCAGTGCTGCGCTCAACGTCACTAATAGCATCTTCGATCAACTCGCACCGGAATCGCCCTGAAACCTGGACAGTGCACAGCGCTCCTCGGTCGTGCAGCACCAAGTCAGTGCGACATCGAAGACAAACTGCGCCGCGGCGGTGCACCGCGGCGAGCTCCACCATGCGTCACCTCGCATTTTGTTTGTTTTTTCTTGCGTAGGTTCGCGCGCGGTGCCCGTCTGCTGTCAATTTCTCCTGTTTTTTTACTCGCGGATTTGGCGGTCCCACACGAATGAACATCGTGGACGTGATTGTCGATGGGGTCACGAAGCGGGTGACAATTTCACAGGTATATGCTGCCCATCATTGTTGGTCCGAGAAAGAGAACCACCACATAATGGCCGTACCTCGGTGTCATCGAAACACCTCGCAACGCTTTCCACGAAGTTCATACCTTTCGGGCACTCCTTGCCATCGCAGCAATCGCCGGTAACCGCGGCGATGATAAGAAGCTCGTCGTCTCGCTCTCAGAAAACCTGAGGAATTCATCGAGCGCAGATGCGAGGCGTGTTCGTTTTCGCAAGGTCGCCACCTCGACAGTCTGCGCGTCTGCTATTCCCGCCATCTCCTCGATTCCCGCTTCTGACCGCAATGCCTGATGGGACTGCACCCCGGCGCACCGTCGATTTTCTCGGTGCGCGTTGGGGCAACGAAAAGCTGCACCGGGAGGGTGCGCTCCGTTAATCGAGGACGTCCGGTGCGCACCGGTGCACTTGACCGAAGACGACGGGGCGCACCTCCGTGCACCGGTGCGCACCGGTGCGGATGATCGAGGATGCTATAAAATACTCAGTTGGGAAACTGCCATAGAGACTAGCCTGAAAAAGTGTCCCCGATCTGTCCCCGCGAGCCGAGCTAAATGGCGAACACAACGCCGCCATTTCTCCCGCAGCGGCCACTCGAAGAACCGCACGTTACTTCTATTTTGGCTTTAATCGGCCATTCTGAAGCCGAAACAGATACAGTGGAAGAGGTTACAGGGGTGCCACCCCCGTCTCCCCGGCGGCTGCACCGCGTCGTACTGCCGAAGTTAAAATGCACCTAGGTCGGGACGCGCTACCTGAAAGTACCGCTGAGGCATGGTCGTATAAAAACAATATTAAATATGCCGCAAAACCTTGCACACTAAAGATTTTAAAAACATCACGCGCCCTTCATTTTGTACTAATCTCCAATAAATATCATACAAAAAAAGTATTTTTCGTTTGTTTTTACGCAAAAACATGCTTTATAAAAGCTCAAGGTGACCACAGTACAGACAAATGATAAAGAGTGGCGCTGTTATCGCATTTAGCTCGGTCTCGGTGGACGCCAGCGGCCCAGGTTTCGACGGCAAGTTTCCCAACTGAGTATTCTAGTAACGTTGGCTGCGCTGTTCCGCCATGAACTTTCCTAGTACCACTAAATAAGCTACGCTTCAGGGTAACGACACTTAATTGTCCATATCGTGGCTTAAAATCATGGCTGCCAGTTATCTGAAAATTTATCTGAAATCACAGGAAACGTTTTTACGTCCTCCACAAGTGTTTAAACGCTTCGCGACAGAGCAAAGCAATATTTCATGAGCTTCCTAACACCGAATTTAATGCTGAGGAAGTCGCACTTTTGAATCATGACGATCGGCAGTTGCGTCTGCTCTGCATAAGCACCAAGATGGCGGCGCCCACAGCAATATTGGGGAACAGAGTGCCGACCCTAAGCATAGCTCATTTAGTGGCGAGGTCCACACTTCTGCACGTCCAGAGGTGTGGACCTGGCCGACGAGGTCCACACTTCTGCGCGTCGAGTCAAAAGCAACAAGAAGCAACCGTTTCCCACCTGTGAACTGTACCAAGCAGTTCTCTGTCCAAGCAAGTGGCGCGGCTCTACTACTCGTCCACGATCGCGCGCCAAGTGCACAGCAGCTGACAACATTGGCAACGGGTATGGCAAGAAAGGACACTTTCCGTCTGTCTGCCTGTCAGCGAAAAAGAACCACTCAAATACACAAAGCCATGTTGCACTCGAGTTATCCTCGTAAATTCCATGAGTTGAAGGCGTTGCCGGCAAGTGCACGCAGACTAAATTCATTTGATAAAATTCACGCTTACAAGTACCGCCAACCATTGTTGTGGAAACGCGCATTCGCTTCGAAGGGCCGCTCATTTCATATACTGCGCCGATAACAGCTTCCAAGGGCCGCTCGAGATACGAGCCTTGTGCACTGGCGCGTTTGACACCATTTGCAAGACAAACGCGAACATATCGAAGGGCTTTAAGGCCGGTTCAGACACTAGCGTTTGAGTGCGTTTGACTGCGTTGCGTCGAGAACCGAAAGCGAGTCACCGGCACATCTGTGCTTCGTATGAAGCGTGAAATCCCATTCAAGGAATCGTCTTGGCACGCGATATAAGCAGCAGGGATGTCCTGGTTTCTCGCTGCCGCAACGCAGTCAAACGCAGTCAAACGCAACTGTGTGAACCAGGCTTTACCCCCCATTCACACTGGAAGCGGATCCGCGTTCGCGAAGCGGTTGCGAACGCGGTTGTATAAAGATCTAGTACAATTGCACGCGCATTTGATGTCATCAAATGCGCGTGCAAATGTACTGAATCCTTATACAACCGCGTTCGCAACCGCTTTGCGAACGCGGATCCGCTTCCAGTGTGAATGACCACGGTGGTCCAGACAAAGAGGGACCGGTGGCCACGAGCAATAAAGAAAAAAAAAAAGGATCGGTGGCCGAGTGGGCTAGAGCACACCAGTTTGGAGCACGTGGAGCGAAAGCTCGCGCTGTATAACCCAGGGATCCTGGGTTCAATCTCCACCTCTGCCCGTTTCAATCTGGATGATCATCGTACCGGCGTGCGGTCGTGTATCCTACTGCGTGATGCACGTTAAAGACCACCCCTACTGAAAAAAATATATGAACCTATATAAGAACTGATATGAAATATCCAAAAACTGATATGCGACATATGAAACTGATATGAAATATCCAAAAACTGATATGCGATATATGAAACTGATATGAGATACCCAAAAACTGATATGCGACATATAAGAACTGATATGCAACATTTGCCAACTGATATGAATATGTCCAATAAACATATCAGAAATAAATTCATATAATTTGTTTTCGTATACGACGTGCCGCGCGGGAAAACAAACACGTGGCTTGGAACCGCAGAGGAGCGGCTTGATTTACTGGCTTTCAAATACCTACCGCATGAGCGTTTACTTTTTATTAAGAGATTCATCCCCTGAGCCGTTCAAAATACTTTTAGAGGTATGCCATTACAGAAAAAAAATCCAACATGTTGAGAATATTATTTATTGCTTAAGTGGTCACCGAAAAACTCCGCACTTACAAAACGACCAGTATAAAAGGCGGAAGCGCAGAGCTCAGAAGTAGTTATTGGGTGTGCTGTTGTATTCATGTTTGCTGTGCCGTGTGTGTGTATGCGCTCAATGTATATGTTCAGCTGATGCCAGTGGTATGCTTGATGTATCTACATGGTGGCGTGAATAAATAAAAATATTTTTGTAGCACATGAATTGGGCGGTACCTAGCGCCACCTAGCCTAGTGTAACTGATATGCAGCGTATGAAACTGATATGAAATAATAAGTTCTGATATGAAAAGGTGTCCAATAAACATATCAGAAATAAATTCATATAATTTTTTTCAGTAGGGACAGGCTAGCGGTTGTACTGCACTGGCTAAATTGCTCACCTACAGCTGGGAGACAAGTCGCCCGTTGAGGCAGACTATGTTCTAGGAATCTAGGCTGTATAAACATACACACACCCCAATTTGTTTCCAGACAGGTAAGGTAGCACCACTTCATTCCACCGTGGCATAGTAAGATCACTGTTGAAAGAGGTGTTCATAACGGATAATAGCATAGTGAATTCCCGAGGTTATTTATGAAGACACTAAAGTTATTTAGAAGTTCATTTGAGTTTGCCTAAAAATTAGAAAGGTAAAGAAAAAAAAAAAAAACCGTACGCCTTACTTTAGGTAGAAGCGTATTTTTTACCTATTGACGGCCCGTTTGGTTTTCTTAGTAATCCGCAAAACGGGAAGTGTTAAATTTAGAGAAACATTGTTTCGGGCGCCAGAACGCTAACGTCAAAATGCAATTTGCATCTCAGAGTAAGCACCTGTTTGTTGGTTTAGAAAATATATTGTAATTGTTCAAAATAATAGAAATCATGATTATTTTTTTTTGTTTTTCATATCCACTAGCCACCAAACAAGGTCTACAGAGAACGAAAATATCTGAAATAATGTTTCATAAAATAAATGTTGTTCGGAATAAGTATTTTAGCCTTCTTTGCAACTCATTCGACTATATTTTTTTTTATTTGCAAATACATATTTGTAGGGTGCCTTCATGTGCGCTTTGCTTAGGGTGGAGACATCCGGCCATTTCGTTCCACACTTTCATTTTTTTTTTGGTTCAGAAGCGCGTGAAAGAGCGCACGCGTTTGTGGCGCTGACTTTGCTATTAGCGGCGAGAAGATTTGGTGGCGCCCTCCTGTGGTTCCCCGTTGTGACGTCATTACCTTGCAAACAACAAGTTCGATGGTGTTTGTTATGAGCATGGTGGAAGCTTGAAATCATTGCGCTCTCAAAGGAACACTGCCAACACCGTCAAAATTAAAGTTCTTTCATTCCTCTTATTTCCGTCGATGATAAATCCCCTTTCCGACGTCATAGTCAGAGATCGGCCAATCGTGGAAGGCCGACCACAGCGACGCTTTCGGTCGCGCACGGGGCTAATGGCGACATTTTGTTTTCGTCGATTTATTTGTATTTTACCTAGGGATGTCGCGAACCACCCTAGGTTCGATTTCGAAAGGTTTCGATATTTGCGAAGCGAACTGAGGTTCGATTTCGAACAATTTCGATATTTTCGTACCGACGGAGGTTCGAATTCGAAAAATTCGCAACTTTCGATCACAGTAGAGTTTCGAATTCGAAAAGTTCGAAGCTTTCACGGTTTCTAAAATTTCGGGTTCGAATATTTCGAATATTTTTTTACTTGAGGTTCGATAAATTCGAAGATTTCGAACTTTCCTAACTTGAAACTCGAGATATTCGAAAAAATCGGAATTTCTTAAGATCTGAAGTTCGAAAAGTTCGAAGATTTCGAAATTCTTTGGAAATAAAATTCGAAAACTTCGAACGCTTCGAATTTTTATAGACATGAAGTTCGAACAATTCGAAGATTTCGAATTTCTTTCTGCATAAATTTCGAAAGTTTCGATTCTTTTTTAACGCTGAATTCGAAAAAAAAAAACAACAAAAAAACTTCGAAGATTTTGAATTTTTTTTCAAGTCCAAGTTTTCGAAGTTCAAAGTCCAGTTTTCAAGTTCCTCCACAGTTTCAGTTTCAGTAATTGTAACTAGGGATGCCGCGAACTTTTTTCGAATCGAAGTTTCGATGGTCGAATCAAGCGATTCGGAAGGTTCGAAGGATTTCGCATTTTCGAATTTTCTATATCGTAAAATTCGACGTAAGTCGAATTTTCGAACTTGTTAAACTAAGAAGTTCGACGCTTTTCGAACCGTCGAACTTATTACGCTAAAAAATTCGATCCTTTTCGAACTTTCGAACTTATTTATCAATAGAATTCGAAAAGTTTCGAACTTTCGAATCCTGAAAAGTCAGAAGTTCGACGAACTTCGAACTTTTAGGGTAAAAGTTCGACGTTCGTCGAACTTCGAAAGACCGGCGGACGGTTTCATTTGAATTCAAATAGTGAGGAACATTCCTAATTTTTTTTTCTCGAACTTTTACATGCGGTGTTCCGTTCTTTACGAAAGACAATGCCGTTTATTTCAATGTTCTGGCATGCTTAGTTTTAAAGAAATAAATTCCCGAAGGAGCGAGGAAGGACGACAGTTTTTTGACGATTATCGTTTATGCCAGATTTGAAGCGCGATGTAGCCGAAGCTATTTATGGTAGAGATGTTAAACTTTTTAAGAATGATCTATGTATAGCCTAGATAAGTCGTCTTAAGATATCACTTTTGTTATTCAAGGTGAGTTTCGAAGAAATGTCTAAGCATGTATCTACATGAAATTATGCCCTAAACTTGGTATTTATTTTCGTCTAAGTTGTTTGAGGTATCGCATTTAAATTAACACCACAGACAGTACATATCATTGCCATCTGCAGAATAGAAAATAATGTATTTATTGTTTTTTCACGTTAAGGAATAAATTAACTCATGGGAGAAGATTTCTAATATTGTTCAAGTTCAGCACGTCATTAAAAGAAAACTTTTTTTTTTTTTTTTTCGCTTCACGTTCCTGGGACGCGTTTCTTTTAGCCTGTACACATTTTGGTAGGAGAAAGTTGTTTCGAAGTTCTGAACCTCTGAATATGCAAGAATACAACACATCCGGCGAGTTCTTGATAGGTTTTTCTTTCTCCAGCTTTTTTTTTTTACCATTGGCACAGTTATTTAGGTCGTAAAGACATAGCTTTGAACTTCCGAACCACTAAGCATGTGACGAGTAGTGCCTTCTGACAACGAGTTTCTAACAATGACCATCTACACGAACTTTATGCAGTGAAGAGCGACAGTAGCTATACATAGGCATAAATAATTTCAGATTAAAATAAGCTCGACCACGCCCTCTTTCCCCGTATTGTTATCTTTAACAGTCCGAAATATCTGGAAGGGGGAAGGGGGCTGAGGCCCCCCCTCCCCTCTTCCCTCCCCCGTTTTTCCTCTTCCGACGCCACTTGTATGGTAGAACGCTCCTGGACCTCGAGTTGTGTCGGCTTCTGTGCTTTTTGCGAGGCGATTCCTCCGTCCCAGAAAATAAACCTCCAGGACAATTACAAACTTAACTTACTATATGCCAGCGTCACTCGGGCGGCGTTCGATCGGATTACTACCAGCGTGCCAGGGGTGGGGAGGTAGTTTGCCAGGTCGCTTCAAGGTTTTTCTGAGCCTCAACCTCCTGCCCGCCCCTGGCCATTTCGAACTGGATGAGTATCGTAAAACAGTGTGTTCGTGTGATCGCTACTGCGTGATGCACGTTAATGACCATCCCGGGCTGGCGGTCACAATTACTGATCTATGGTCACACGTCACTCTGCACTGGCAAATATTCCAGCACATCCGGGACACTTGCCGTCTCATTTAATGGCCTGACCAACTTCGCAGAGCCTAGGTATCACACCCTAACTTTTCTAAAACTGATTTCGTGGAAACCAGTGAGTCGTGAATACGTTATTTGAAACTGAAACTGTGGAGGAACTTGAACACTGGACTTCGAACTTTGAAAACTTGGACTTGAAAAAAAATCAAAATCTTCGAAGTTTTTTTTTTTTTTTTTCGAATTTCAGCGTTAAAAGAAAATCGAAACTTTCGAACTTTTCGAACTTTACGCAGAAAGAAATTCGAAATCTTCGAATTTATCGAACGTCAAGTAAAAAAATATTCGAAATATTCGAACCCGAAATTTTAGAAACCGTGAAAGCTTCGAACTTTTCGAATTCGAAACTCTACTGTGATCGGAAGTTGCGAAGTTTTCGAATTCGAACCTCGGTCGGTACGAAAATATCGAAATTTTTCGAAATCGAACCTCAGTTCGCTTCGCAAATATCGAAACCTTTCGAAATCGAACCTAGGGTGGTTCGCGACATCCCTAATTGTGACCGCCAGCCCGGGGGGGGGGGGGGGGAGGGGGGGGCGGGTTCTTTAACGTGCAGCATGCAGCAGTGATCACACGAACACACTGTTTTACGATACTCATCCAGTTCGAAATGGCCAGGGGCGGTCAGGAGGTTGAGGCTCAGAAAAACCTTGAAGCGACCTGGCAAACTACCTCCCCACCCCTTGCACGCTGGTAGTAATCCGATCGAACGCCACCCGAGTGACGCTTATTTTCTGGGACGGAGGAATCGCCTCGCAAAAAGCACAGAAGTCGACACAACTCGAGGTCGAGGAGCGTTCTACCATACAAGTGGCGTCGGAAGAGGAAAAACGGGGGAGGGAAGAGGGGAGGGGGGGGGGGGGCCTCAGCCCCCCTTCCCCCCTTCCAGATATTTCGGACTGTTAAAGAAAACAATACGGGGAAAGAGGGCGTGGTCGAGCTTATTTTAATCTGAAATTATTTATGCCTATGTATAGCTACTGTCGCTCTTCACTGCATAAAAGATCGCGTAGATGGTCATTGTTAGAAACTCGTTGTCAGAAGGCACTACTCGTCACATGCTTAGTGGTTCGGAAGTTCAAAGCTATGTCTTTACGACCTAAATAACTGTGCCAATGGTAAAAAAAAAAAAAAAAATAAATAAATAAAATAAATGCGGGGATAAAAAGCTGGAGAAAGAAAAAAACTATCAAGAACTCGCCGGATGTGTTGTATTCTTGCATATTCAGAGGTTCAGAACTTCGAAACAACTTTCTCCTACCAAAATGTGTACAGGCTAAAAGAAACACGCCCCAGGAACGTGAAGCGAAAAAAAAAAAAAAAGCTTTCTTTTAATGACGTGCTGAACTTGAATATTAGAAATCTTCTCCCATGAGTTAATTTATTCCTTAACGTGAAAAAGCAATAAATACATTATTTTGTATTCTGCAGATGGCAATGATATGTACTGTCTGTGGTGTTAATTTAAATGCGATACCTCAAACAACTTAGACGAAAATAAATACCAAGTTTAGGGCATAATTGCATGTAGATACATGTTTGGACATTTCTTTGAAACTCACCTTGAATAACAATAGTCATATCTTAAGACGACACTTATCTAGGCTATACATAGATCATTCTTAAAAAGTTTAACATCTCTACCATAAATAGCTTCGGCTACATCGCGCTTCAAATCTGGCATAAACGATAATCGTCAAAAACCCGTCGTCCTTCCTCGCTCCTTCAGGAATTTATTTATTTAAAACTAAGCATGCCAGAACATTGAAATAAACGGCATTGTCTTTCGTAAAGAACGGAACACCGCATGTAAAAGTTTGAGAAAAAAAATTACGAATGTACCTCACTACTTGAATTCAAATGAAACCGTCCGCCTGTCTTTCGAAGTTCGACGAACGTCGAACTTTTACCCTAAAAGTTCGAAGTTCGTCGAACTTCCGACTTTTCAGGATTCGAAAGTTCGAAACTTTTCGAATTATATTGATAAATAAGTTCGAAAGTTCGAAAATTATCGATTTCCTTAGCATAGGAAATTCGAAAGTTCGAAAATCATCGATTTTTTGGTCAGTCAAGTTCGGAAGTTCGACAAGCATCGAATTTTGCAGTGTGATAAGTTCGAAAGTTTGAAAAGGATCGAATTTGTTAGCGTAATAAGTTCGACGGTTCGAAAAGCGTCGAACTTCTTAGCTTAACAAGTTCAAAAATTCGACTTCCGTCGAATTTTACGATATAGAAAATTCGAAAATGCGAAATCTTTCGAACCTTCCGAATCGCTTGATTCGATCATCGAAACTTCGATTCGAAAAAAGTTCGCGGCATCCCTAATTTTACCCGTGAGCGCGTTCTGTACACCCTCAGCAGAAGGACATTGAGGCACCCTACATATTAGGATATCTCTGTTCAACCCTGCACGATCTTAGGGTGCTTACGTGCCACGCTTGTAGCGTATGCAAGCGTTTGACCACGCGCGCTAACATAGCACTCACAAAAAAATAGAATCAACAAAAGTATCGCCTTCAGAGCCTTATCAGGCCTTTCGCTAGGAGTCTGCTGATGACTAGTTACACTTTTTTGCAGCGTTCAAAAAGTGCCGATCAACGGAGTCATCAATTGTAATTCTGTTGTGTCTATGTTTATACAGCGGGAAGTTAGTCAGGTCTGAGGGCATCTGGTGCCTTCGTTGGAGATGAAAGACAGTGCGGTATACCGATGCCTATCTGACGTCTTTAGCGTGCATCACGCAATAGTGATACATGGCAGCACGCCGGTATGATGCTCATCCAGATTGAAACAGGCAGAGGCGGTGGATTGAATCCACGATCAGTGAGCTTTACAGCGTGAGCTTTCGCTACACGTGCTACCGATCCACGAGCAACGAGACATCGCGGTCGAATTCGAGCTCGAGAGAAAAACAACAACAGCAAGAAAATCTCCGGTTTGAGGCATTTAGTACTAGTGTCGCCATCTCGTTTAACAAGTTGGAAATAAAATTAACAGGGTGATTTTATTTACACAAATATGCAAATATAACAATATTTTGTTGCTCGTCGTGGTCTTAAAATTAAGATTAAAGGCACCCCTAGTACGTACGGCCAAGCGTTTTGTCACGTTTGTCTTCTAAATAATTGTATTTTCAAAAATGCCTCAAAACGCGCTAAAAACAGTTAAAACTTTCTAAATTTTATTAAAATCACCAGCGCTCTAAAAGAAAAATCCAAGGGCCGTACAACCTTCATTAGGTTATCATAAGTAACCTCCAAAAGAATGAATACCATCACGCATTCCTGAAACTCAGGTTTGTGTAGCGAAATTCGCCCATTGAGTGACGAGCGGTTGAATCCCCCTTAAGAAACCGAATTTTCCGGTCGATTTAAAGAGCCTGCCGTCTCCTTGTTTCACCCTGTATAATTCATAGCAACGGCCTCATCGTTGTTAATTAAGGAACCAACCGAAATGCTGGCGGCGCACAGCGGAAGAGGGGAGGGGGGGGGGGGGGGGGTGCGGCCCGCGGGTATGCGCTGGTCAGTGCCGTTAGGCAAATCGTTACGCTTTGAGGTCCAACTGTCGTCAACCGGTACGCGCAGCTGATTGACATGAGGGGGGAACGCCGGGTGTAGGACAAAATGGTCCTGGTCAGAATGGTCCCGGTCAAAATGGTCCCGGACAGAATGGTCCCGGACAAAATGGTCCCGGACAAAAAGGCTCCCAAGTGCCAACCCGGACAAAATAGTCCCGGGTGAATTTATCAATACTTTGAGCGCTCTTAATAGGACAAAATGGTTTGGTACTTTTATTTTGGCATGTACGTTCAAGGGTAATATCAACATTTTCATTATAATCATTTGAAACAAATTTTAAATCCCTTCTATCTATACCATGTAGCTATATTTCTCAAAGGTTCTTGATTTCTACCGATATATCCCACGTGTGTAATCAATATCTTTCTATCGCCAGAACCTGTTTTCAAATTAGCACTATCGAGCGTCAAAACGATATTCGGAATCATTATCATACACGTGCTATAGGTTCTTGACGTGGTTTTTTGAAATGGACCTGTCGTACCACTGTGTTCAATTTTTCAGAAACAGCATCGCTCTGTCTGAACATTGTATATTAATGAAATCAAAAATTGATTTCGCAATTATGAGCGTATTTATTACGTAGACCACTTAAGAGACAAGAAGTCGACGCTGCTGAAGCGAAGGCCTATTCATATGACCCACACCCCTCAATAAGTCGTTCAAGGGACGGAGCTCTTGCACGTACTGTGTGCACAGAGTTACAAGCCGCTGCTAATATCCACCAAGAGAAGAAAATACAAAAAAAAACCTGCAAACAGCAAATAGATAATGCCACGCTGGGACCATTTTGTCCGGGTTGGCAGTTGGGACCATTCTGTCCGGGACCATTTTGTCCGGGACCATTTTGTCCGGGACCATTTTGACCGGGATCATTTTGACCGGGACCATTTTGACCGGATCCCGGGAACGCCGGCCCACGCTGGCCTGATGTTAGGCCTAAAGTTCCGCCTTGAGGTCTAACCGGTCTAACGTAAAGTAACCATATTCCTCGGGCCCAAAGCGGGACGCGTATCGACAGGGAGGGGGGGGGGGGGGGTTATTGTGTTGCGAGATTTGAAAAAAAAATTTGGTAGCAAATCACACTTTTTCATTATTTCGTATACACCGTGCCTATTTCTTTTCCTTGCAATTCGCATACTCTTTGGCATGCACATCTAATGCATTTGGTTGGAATATTTCTTTAGGACTAATCTATTCATTTTTGTATAGTATGGCCATAGTGCTGTTCACATGTCATACGTAAATTAACCTTCAGCATCTTCTCTGCCGAGCATATCTTGTTCCTTGATCAGAGAAAGCACCCTCTCACCGGTGCGATGACAAAGCGCCGTCCCACAAGCACGCTGGCGGGACAGCGGGATCACGGCCGGAAATGCGGGACCTGTCCCGCCTAAATCGGGACGTCTGGTCACTTTAGCCTCGTCAACCGGTACCCGCAGCAAGGGCGATGACGATATGAGAGGACATGTGATTTCAGCACGCGCTGCGCCGAGCTTCGCACTCCCGCGGCTGCCTCACCCAGCGGCGCGGAGTACACCCTAGCGCAGCATGTCACCACCAGCGAACCAAGGGGGTCTGCGCGGCGCACCGCCGCACTCCCGGCCGGCGCCGAGAATGATCTCGCATTCACAACTCATAAGTACTTAGGTGTCTTCGGAATTTTGTTTTCTGAGGCGCGTCCGCTTTGACCTTGAGCGCCCCGCCGGCTTCCGTGACGAAGCATCTGCGTTGCTGTGCTTTTGGCCAGAATTTAACTGCCGTTTCGCTGCTACAGACGGTTACAGACAACGCCGGCTTCGCTCCATGGTACAGTTAAGCATTAAAAGTGACGCCACATACGTATCCAGCCGAGCTGCATATCTGTCAAGCTCTGAGATCGTAATGTTTAGGCAGATTTTCAGTATATTGCTGTCCATTGTGATATTGACTGATGGCGTACATACAACCCTGGGAGTTTTTCCTTAGAAGAAATCCGGGGTCATTTTAAGAATCCTGCATATATATATAAAAAAATTGAATTCAAACACTCCCCCCCCCCCCCCCTTAAAACAAAATCCATTAACAACAGCAAAACAATTTAGTAACTTTTGTATAAGATAACGGTTGGTGCTGAAACTTTGGCATGCTCGAACGGCATGGGGCTACGTTCTGACGGAGCTCGAACGAGCTCTCTGCGATGTCTATAGACCTTTCCAAAAAAGAGCGTGTGGCCGGTGCCATTTTGGGTGTTCGTGAGTATGGCGCGCGCTTTGCTCGCTTTCCAAAGAGACGAACACGCACGTGCTGGGCTGTGAAGATCGCACGCTGGACTGTGATTTTGTAAACATTGGAAAGGTCTATAGACCTTTCCAAAAAAGGACACTTGGCAGGTTCCATTTTCAGTGTTCGTGCGTATGGCGCGTGATTTGCTCGCTTTCCGAAGCGACGAACGTGCGCGTTCTGGACTGTGATTTAACACGTGTGGACTGTGATTTTTGTAAACAGTGGAAACGTCTATAGACCTTTCAGGTTCCATTTTCAGTGTTCGTGCGTATGGCGCGTGATTTGCTCGCTTTCCGAAGCGACGAACGTGCGCGTTCTGGACTGTGATTTAACACGTGTGGACTGTGATTTTTGTAAACAGTGGAAACGTCTATACGTTCTGACGGAGCTCGAGCGAGCTCTCTGCGATGTCTATACTTCGTTTCACATTATCTGCGAGCGAAGCCAAAGCTAGAAGCGCCAGACCAGCGCTTTTTCCGTTTCTCCCCAGCTCGCGCGCTCGAGCAAAGCCTGAATGCACGGAACTTTCGCGCTCGCGCTTCCAGCTTTGCCTTCGCTCGCACATAAGGTGAAACGAAGTATAGTTTATTTTTGCGGTACGAAAAACAGGGTTCGGTTTTCTCGTCGACGCCCGGTGTATATTTGACGCCACCAGGTTCAGAACACTCCACCCCTTTCAGAAACGTATCTGACCGTTTTTTTTTCGTTTTTTTTTGCAGTGCCTACGACTGGAATTTCAGATGATTTGTGAAAAACGGCTTCCCCGTCTTTCCGGTGCCGCGCCTGTCGCCTGGACTTGTTCGTTTGGTCAACTTTGGCAGGTTATCGCGGCGGCTGTGTCGCTTCTGGAGGACACGTCTCCTGGAAGTATAGACGTTTGCAAGCGTGGCGTCCCGGCTTGTGCCCCATCCGTGCAAGCACGCGCAGCATGCACGTGAAGATAGCCTTGGCAGGCCTGGAATTCCACGTGCTTGCTCACACG
This sequence comes from Ixodes persulcatus, assembly GCA_013358835.2. NCBI lineage: Eukaryota > Metazoa > Arthropoda > Arachnida > Ixodida > Ixodidae > Ixodes > Ixodes persulcatus. Next base: position 286,875 of record JABSTQ010009260.1, on the reverse strand, counting down.
AGGAAGAGCATGGCGGCCGCCAGAGGCCCTGTTTGCAATCGCCTATAGACCTTTTCCGCTTACTCTCGCCCCCGACCGCCAAGTATAGCATATCCGATATGAGCGACGAAAAAATATTAAAACGTTTCAACCTGCAAATAGTAAAAAAATAAGGGGGAGAGAAAACGAGAATGGGTGACGGTTACGCTTTTCTCCAAAATGCATTCTATTGGCGTGGCGACGGCAAAACAATGTTTTCGCCCATACTGGAGTCTGGAAGTGACGACAATTCAAGATGGCGGCGCCCTTGAAGAAAGGGTCGAGTGCGAGTAGCGCGTGACGCTTTCGTCAGGCGATAACGAACTCGGCGATTGGTAATCAGAAGCACGCATTGTCTTTGTTCCGGTCTTATCGAAATTACGCGCGAGCCATGCAACGGGAACTCGCCAGCGGCATCCGCCGTCCGTAGAGTTACAGTGTGCTAGAGAGTTGTAGTGGCAAGAGCGGCTGCCACCGCGTGAAGATTTTGCGCGTAGACGACACCGTAGCGCTGCTGTTCTGTGCCCTGGGAACTGTGACAAGAGGCTTGAATAAAGAAGAACGAAGTGCCGGCGACACACGCGCTTCATGTCTAGAGCCCAGTGGACATGGCCTCGTCTCGTCCCTCCTGGATTATAGACGCTTTCAGGCAGCTGTGCATGGGTGCCGCCATAAGCGACCTTCAGTTTTTGTTCACTCTTATTCCGTTCGCTCCACTTCATCATTACCACAGCAGGACAGGTTATTGTCATTTTAAGTGTTACTGTATCCTTCTCCCCAGCATAGGCCTTTTGTGGAGGCTCGTCAACGCTCGCTTCAGTGTCTCGGCATCTTGGTAAGACAAGAGAAGGTCGGCAATGGCGGCTCAATTTGGCGCGCGCTGAAAGCGTCTATACTCTGTTTTACCTCAACGTTATTAGATCAACTCAGTTATGGAACTTCCCATAGACGCTGTACATTGGAGGGGGTCCGAAACCGTGTCCGATTTTTTTGCAGCTAGGTGGCGCTGCCGGCGCATTAATCCACGCGTTTTCGCCTGCTACTGCTCCGCGGCTGCTTTTGAGTCCCGACTCCTCTCGAGGTTCAACATGGTTTTGGGTTAGTTTTTGCCCTTTCGCCAGTAAAAAGTAAAAATGTGACTACCAACAGCAGCAGAAACAATTTGAAAGTTGTCTGCTGCTGCTATCCGTAAGAAAAGCCAAAACCGCGCCGTCAATGATGATGATAGCGAGTATTAATGCGGAGCGCACGCCCTCTAACAGGCGCCACGCAAAGGGACCCCCCTCCGGAGCGGAGTTCCAGAACTGAGTTGTTCTAATAACGTTGGTTTTACCTTAGGTTGTACCGCAGCGAAGGCTAGAAGCCCGAGCTCATAGCGTTGGCAGCTGCCCTTGGTGCACGGGAGCTTGTGCCGCCGAGATGTGCCCTTATAGAGCAAGGAGCTCGCGCATGTGGCCTTTCTTGCGGTACAACACAAGGTGAAACAGAGTATTGGGCAGGAGATCGAACTATAGGGGGCGCTTTATCGAGCTTGTTGTCCCCACAGCCCGGTGTTTACCAACACAGCATAACAAAGAAATTGAACCTGGCCGAGCACGGTCTGGGCACGAGCGCTTCGCTCTGACCAGTGCTTTGGTCGCACGAGGAGTGGCCTTCGAATCGTCATCTTCGATTTCTCGGATCAAAAACAAACAAGAAAATACGGTTTGTTGTCCCCACAGCTGAAGCGCACCGCTAGGGGCGTGACTGTTCGATCTCCTCCCCAATAGGGAGTATTCACTGGCGGCCATAGCCGTGTGCGCGAATGCTGAGCACGTGCTGACGGCGAACTTCCACAGTTCTTTTGCAACGTGCATTCCGCACCATCAAGTGTGCCGGTCTTAGCAGCCTATTGATGCGAGTTTGTTCTAAGCATGCGCACTAAACAGCACCCACAAATATGGCGTCCAGTGAATACTCCCTATAGATATTGCTACAAAAACGTGCCCCTGTCACCCTCGAACATGGTTAAAATTCGCGCACAAAAAGACAAGGACAAACAAGAAAGGAACACAGAACACAGACAAGCGCGCGAATTTTAACCATGTTCAACGTTTACCAACTCGCCCAGCATACCACTCTCCCTGTCACCCTCGTCGTCGGCGCTGCTCGGCGTGTACTACTGTGGTTCGACTGGAGCTTTTCGCGACGCAGAACAAGTGCTAATGTGAAAAATGGTAGGTTTTCCTTTGCAATAATGCCTCTAGAGTGTGTGCTATCCTCTACTTTTATTATATGCGTGTTTGTGATGGAGATCATTTGATTAATATCGACCCCCCTCTCTTCCCAGTACTGACTGTACGCTTAATAGCTGCGAAAGAAACCACGCGATACTGATATAACAAGGAAAAATAGACAAATAAATCTCAATAAATCTCTAACTTTTTTAATGGTGAGAGGAACAGTAAACTGGTGTATTGTTTTTCGTCATCGTGTTGCTGATGCGGGGACCAGCGTTGTGTAAGGTGCAAGGCGGAGCGCGTTTGGGAACGGCCAAGGTGCCACTGCAATTGGCAAACATATAACAAATTGCTTTTTGTGGAAGGCAGTCAATGAAGAAAACATACCTCGATTGGGGAGTACATGAAGCATTATAATACGATATGAACACAAACTTCAACAACTCCTAATATGAAAAAAAAAATATTCTCAACTCACTGCTTTATAACTTCTCAAAAGTGGTAATACACTTCATCGACATACACAGCAAGCACATGACATATATCCAGCAACATAGTACGCAAACAGACTACAAAATAGTCATGATATATTGCGGCGTAGAATCCTAACCTCTTCGCCATTGACGACGTGAACATAGTCCCGAAGGATAAGGCGTGGTTCAATATGTCTCTCGCACACCGCTGATGTCTCGACGAGGCGTTTATCTTCTCGATTAAGATTTTTTGTTTCCCACTGTAGTCTGCGCGACTCCTCCTTTGGCGCACGAAACAGCGACGGCTTACGATCGCTGGTGGCTGCCCTTGTTGACCGGGTAGCCCGACTTGCATCCCGGCGCGAAGCAGTGTGTGCGTCCGTCTTCTTCCTTGCATTTATGACCGAGATGGCAACGGAACGGGGAAGACTCCCCACCACTACACCCCAAGAAAAGTACTACGGTGCTACATTCGGCAGAAGCGTACCGCCTCAGCTTCGTCGTCTTCTTTGCTCATCGCACATCTGCCGGCTGCCACAAATTCTCCTAGGGCACGGAACTCCAGCGCCACTCGCGGCATCTACGTTGACCGTCTTCACGCGGCCCATTCTAAGCGGGCGCCGCTTTTTCCACTACACCCTCTAGAACACTGTAGTAGAGTCCCACGAACTACGTTCTCCTGCAACCATACTGCCGCAAGTACCACTTCATCGACCTCAGTTTGTTTTTGGTGCCGGTTTCTAATCGGCGAAGAATGGCTCGAGCCTATGCTAAAACTGTTTTGATGAGTTCGGAGCGATGGATGCTCTACGGATATATGCACTTAGCCTGCGTGGTATGTCGTGCGGATCTCCTGCAGGATTTCGGGTGGAACCCTCTGTCCTTGCGGCGGACGGCATTTTTTTTTTGTCTCAGGGCTAGTTTTAAAATTTTAGTCGGTTTAAAACCGCTCTGTCTGCCGCCTCAACCGTTTTGTACTGTTTCAGCTTGTGTTGGCCAGGACTGATGACACCTTCAGTCATTTTCAGTTGCGCGCAACGTTGCCAAAAGGTACAGAGGAGAGAGCTAAAGGCCCGTTCACACGATGCATTTTTCTCGCGCAACTGTTGTCGCGAAATGTAGTTTCGCGAAATGGTTGCGCCGTCTAAAGGTCTGTTCACACGATGCATCTTTTAGGCGCGCAACAGTTTGTTCACACGATGCATCTTTTAGGCGCGCGTCCTTTTCGGACTCGTTCAGACGGCGCAACCATTTCGCGAAACTACATTTCGCGACACTAGATGCGCGAGAAAAATGCATCGTGTGAACAAGCCTTAAACGAGTCCGAAAAGGACGCGCGCATCTAAAAAAAGTTGCGCGCACACCTCGCTTCTGGAGCGAGCTTTTGCTGAAACTTTGCCGAGTCCTGTCAATCACTCTGAGGGCGCCGCCAATGGCCGCGCAGAAACGCTCTCACGTGGCCTTTGAGGGGGGAGCGAGCTGTTTGAGAAGACCACTTGACTGCCGGTGTTGTAGCCGAGCCAAATCCGAAAAAAAACCGTAACCACGAACGATGGATACTGCCGGCGCTTCCGCAAGCACGTCAAGCACCACTGAAGAAAAAGTGAGTAGCATATGGGGAAAAAATCCAGCGATGGACGAAGACAATTAGCGGGAGTTGGCGAGATTAGAATAGTGCTCATAGCGTTGTTGTCGCGACGATACCGCTGGATGAGAGACCATCGAGCAAACTGAAACCAAGTTTGCTTTGTTTACAAGCGAACGTGAAACCATGTGCGCTCTCTGAAACAGTTGGCACAGTAAAATCGGGGCAGACATGGGCGCCGAGAAAGCGTTTCTATGAATACCATGTGCATTGATAGGAGCTTTGGCAATGCATTGGCCGCGTACGGGCTCGGCGCCGGCACATGTCCTGCACGTACAGGTTGCCGCCTCAATCGGCTTTGCGCACATACGAGATCGCTCCAAGTAGTGCAGTATGTGAGAAAAAAAAATTATATTGAATTGACTGCATAAAATACGCAAAGCAGCTCCCCAGATAAATAGCGATCTGATTCGGAGCGCCACATTATGGTCAACACCGAAACTATTTTCGCGAGTCTAAACGTCATCGTTGTTGCACGTGAAGCGGTACGTGTGAACGAGCGCATTTCGCGAAACTTGAGTGTCGCGAAACTGTTGCGCGCCTAAAAGATGCATCGTGTGAACAGACCTTTAGTTCGAGCATTTGAAAACGAAGGGAAAACAGAAATCCCTTCTTACCCGGACCCTCTTTTGTGAACGCAACATCGCTTTGCTTTCCCTCGGAGAGGGAGAGCAAAGCGATATGGGGTTCACTCAGAATTCGTACAAAAGAGGCTTTCCTCTTTCTCCGCCCGTTGCATCCGCAGTACTGTGCCCAACGAGTAAAATAACATTTTTCCATGTTATTGGAATTATATGAACATTGCGAATTCATGCACCTCTTCTTTAGGGGCATTGCATCATTTTCTCGGAAATCCCACCGCGCATACAATCTGCTGTTGAAATAACTCCGCGCCTATTAGATTATTCTACTAATACGCAGTTCCTACGCTTCTGCGCAGCCCCCGTTCCTACGTAACGGAGCATAGTAGGGGCAGAGTAGCACACTGCTTGCCCCCCCCCCCCCCCTTCCCCAAACACACACACACACGTACACACAGACACCGCGCGGCACAACCAGTCCATTGGTCGCGCGAGCTGTGACGTCAAGCGTTGCCGACACTCTCTCCAATGGTTTTGCTATGGTGCTACCCACACCAAGACGAGCACGTAAGGCTCCGTGGGCTTTAAAATATGTCCCGTCAACTTCTGTGCGGCGGTGCGCCGGCGCCTCCGGAAGCGCGCAGGCGCTTGTGCTTCGTCGTCGTCGTCGTCGTCTGCTTGTTCACAGCCGCTTTGAAAGAGCACATGGCACACAAAACGTCCTAATGTTAAAAAAGTTTTCTGTTGGTCAGCCTACAGTGAAAGATCTAGATTTCGCGAAGACGACCCGTTACTTGGCACTCCGCAAGGCCGCTTTGGGCCAATTTGTTCGTGCGACCTTCCTGTAACCCCGTCTCCGCCAAGGAGGAGTTGGTGACGAAGGGAAAAGGAACAGAGCACTCCGGCGATTTTCTTAGCCACCCCAACAAACCACATGTTCTGAATTCCCATCCTCTACCCTTTCCGGTATTCTATTTAGTATTGGGAAATTCAGAATAGTTATTGTGAAATCATCAAGTGAAAATTATGCCAAAACCAACGTTCATATATACCCGCGCTTTTCAGTGCCGTGACGTCAGTGGAAAGCAGGTTTGCAGGTCGAGCGGACAGTCTGAAAAATAGACTATGCCGAGCATTTGTTTCCTGCTGCAGCGCGGGAGCTGGACCGAGCTTTTCAAAGCATTCATTTGACACCATAAAACTGCTGTAAAGCAGTTTTATGATGTTTATGAGCGATGAAAACGGGCGCCGCGCGGCAGTATCATAGCAACCGGTGCTGGCGTTCCTATAGACGTTTCCACTGTTTACAAAAATCACAGTCCACACGTGTTAAATCACAGTCCAGAACGCGCACGTTCGTCGCTTCGGAAAGAAAAGTGGCGCCATTCATTGTTGCGGAAATGCACGAGAGACGTGCCGCTAGGGTTGCCACCTTTCCCCGAAAAAAACACCATAAAACTGCTGTAAAGCAGTTTTATGATGTTTATGAGCGATGAAAACGGGCGCCGCGCGGCAGTATTCATAGCAACCGGTGCTGGCGTTCCTACTAAAGCCCCTCTAGTTCCTACGGCCCTTCCACGCGGCGCAGATCGCGGCGAGTGGCGAACGGCACGCGGTGCCCAGGTATGGTGGCTCTTCGTAAACAATCATTTCTGAATGCAAACAACACTCTTCACTGTCTTAATGTAGTGCTGCAGCCGGTATGGGATTGCACCTCACTAGAGAGTTTTAGTATTCCGTATAGAAGCAAATGCAAGCGCTGTACGTTTGCGTTAGAGCTGCGTGCTCCGCGCTGCTCATGCCCGTCGACGCCATGCGCCAATCCAGGACCGCAATTTTGGGCTCCGCACACGCGCAGTGTAGAACACGCAACGCTAACGTAAACACACAGTGCTTGCGTTTTCTCGTATACGCAATACTCAAATTGACTACTGTTTCACCGGTTTTCCAACGCCACCGAAACATGCTGCAGTGAGCAGACATGCAAGCGAGTAGGCGTTCTTTCGAACTGAAAACTGAGATTGGCAAAACTGAATGTGTTTTGCCAATCTCAGCTTTTTGAAAGGCTGAGATTGGCAAAACGACGGCGCGTAAAAAATTAAAAAAAAAGTAAATGCACCAAAAAGAATTGTAATAAGAAAAAGAAAACACTTTTTTTTTGTATTTTGGGGCTTTTGGTTCGGAAGGATTGGTGCCGAATTCGGAAGTTTTGCTATTTGCCAAAGGTCGTTACTTTGATAGCAATACGCTTTACCCGCAATTCATTTAATATTACATAAATTGCTCAGACTAGCAAGACTTCTTTTCATTGATTTTATACCTATTACCATTTTATAACCTGTTAATTAAACATGTTGCAATTGGCACCATTCTCAGACTAGCAAGACTTCCTTTCATTGATTGTATACTATTACCATTTTATAACCTGTTAATTAAACACTGTTGCAATTGGCAATTGGCACCATGATTGTTCGCGCGTTTTAAAGTTAGATAATAAGCCTAAAAATTTCATTAGAGCTTGAAGAACTACCTAATAAAATATCTTAATTATATTACTAATAATGCAAAGTGCGGTAATGTAGGCCCCTAATAAACGCCACCATCACAAAAATATGCCATTTGTCTCTACAGAAATATCTAATTTTTTTTTGTTTAGAATTTGAAAAAACTCGGACATCGCTATCAAGATAGACATAAACCCTGAATGTAATATAAAGTCCTATATTTCACGCGTTGCTTAAAACTTACACACACATCTGCACTCTGACTCGGATTACATTTGTGACTTTTTGTAGTGAGAACAGCGTTTCCCAATGTATGTATACATCGCGACACTATTAGCGCGAACACGACATCGGCGTATTTTCGCATTTTACTTCTAATAGTAATACCGAGCACGAAATTTAATTGCTTACATTATAGAACTAAATGAGTTCTTTCCGTAGCAATAATAACTTGGATGACATCCCTTGGTTTCAAAGAGAAAAACTGGAAAAACCGGCGATCGCTTGTTCGCGCTAACAGTGTCGCGCTCTGTACGTTTTGTGAATATATTCGAAACGCATCACCCGTGGCGATATTTGTAAAATTTGGATTGATTCTGTAATGGTTGTGTTGGGAATAAGGCTAAAGCAATTAATCATCAAAATGTCCAAAAACCCATTAAATGGCCCGCAGTTCATTATTTCATATGACAATTATTTCAGCGAGGAAAAGCAGCAAGAACACAGAAATATCAGCGTTTATTTGTTCCATAAATACGATATTCTATGTCATCTCTGAGGAGTATGAAAGACCCTGTCTTTAAAGGTTCACTGAACAGCCCAAATATTTTTAAGTGCCTGGATCGGAAACGTATGCCAAAAAATAAAGTTTCAGCGAACAATTTCTTTAGCTCAAGAATTCCTCTGTGAGACACATCTTGAGTTAGGCGGAAAACCGAAATTAACACCTATAGCGAGAAATCAAGTCCAAAATAGAAGTTAGTTTCTGTTTCCTTCCTGAATTAAAATGCGCCTCCTGGCGTAAATTTTACGCTAAAAGCCGTTTTTATTTTCAGGATAAAGAGGTTACCTGCAAGCATAACACCCTAGCTTCCTCGTATAGGCGGGAATATTTTGAGTCGCTCAGTGAAGCCAGCACACTAGGCAGGCCCAGCAGCTGGTATACCAGCATGCATCTCCGACCCTCACTATAACCGCCATTTTGGAAAACGAGTGGCGCTACTTAAAAACAGTGGGAGCAGCGATATTTCTTGGGTAGTTCCAAATTTTCCCCCAAGCTTCGACCACTTCCATATTTTGTTTTTTGGCTGCAAAATAAAAGCAATGGAGAATTACTGCATTCAAGTGACACAAATGTAATTGTCGAATTCACCTCCCCCCCCCCCCCCCCCACACACACACACACACAAAACGGAGTGGGGAGTCCCTCAGGAAGAAAAAGTATTATCTGAAAAAGCAACAAAAAAGGAAGGAAAAAGAAGGGGGGGGGGGGGAGGTACTTTTAAAAACGTACTGTGTTGTAAAATTCTTCTGCTCAGCATCTTCAGTGCAGACAAGAAAGAGTGGCCCCGGAAAACAACTATTTTTGCAAAAAAAAAAAAAAATACTCTGACCAGAAAGCTCGTTTTCGTGGTGCCAGATGCTCGAGCCGTTCCTTACGACGTTGCACCAAGCAAGAATACTTTGTGTCTCTCAAATACATGGCTTGCACTGAAAGTGAACCTTCTGCAGCGTGAATTTTGCATTATCAGATTTCATTGTCTCACCAAGAACAAATCGCAATAGACCCTTCCGGAAAATCCCAGTATTCTGGTAGCGACGCGGTTCATTCCCTCTTATCATTAGGTGCTCAGAACGCCAAAAAACATAAAGCGAACACAAAAGGAGCCCATTCTCCGTTTTTTCTTTCCTTCTGCCTTCTCTGTGTTCTAAAACCACAGAATGTTAAACCAACGTCAACTTCGTCCTCGCCTCCTGATTAATCTCACGTGGCGTACATCGGAACGTCACAATGCGTCAAGCATACGGTGGGGTGCCACATATTTCCGGAAAGGTCTAGTACCATATAGTGCAATGACGCCACATGCAAACCATGCTAAACAGCTCAGTTTCCCCGTGAAATGCGATGTTCGCAACACTAGCAAAAGTAGATGTCCAAATTGAAAATTTGTGCAGGATAGATAGCAGTCTCGCGATGATATATGGCAGCTAAACAAAATGTTAGAGCTCATGACTGAAAGCACAAAGTTGTAAAGTGAATGCCAAAAACAAGTGCACGTCAAACCGAATGTAACATTAGTCTCCGGAGGCGGTATTTCGCGAAGTTTCGAGTTTAGAAAAAAAAAAAAAAAAAGAAAATGAGAAATATCATTACATCCCTATAAATTTCTTTTTGCGTTAAGGCGTCGTGCATCAGATTCTTTTGAAGATTACCATTTATTATCGGTCTCTTTCTGCTCATTTCGTGTGTTTGACTTCAGATCCATAATGTGAGCACAAAGTGCGTTTTGGTATATCCCGCGACCCGGTGTTTTACACTGCCAAACGGCGAAATAAAAAAAGCATGTTTCCACAGCCTTCAACAGCTGGTGTATTCGAGTATTGTCCTCCGGTATCGGTCTGAAGCAGTTATGTGACATGGTAAAAGAGTACCGTATAAAAGACTGGACAGAGAAGTAAAACACAGGACGAGCGTTAACTTGCAACGGAAAGGTTTATTCCGTCGTCTATGCGCTACTCTTTTATTAGGTCTGTCAACAACTAACTAGCCCGTGAATCCATTACTTTCAGTTACGTGAACTTAGTAGTCACATTTATTCGTGAGAATAAAACAATATTTAATTACTGACTGAAGGTTTGACAACATAAATGAAGGGTCGATCACCTTGAAGATATACGTCATAAGTCAATGCACCCGCAAATTTTCTGAAAGATGCTCTGCAACTCTTTTTCGGCGTTTTTATCCTCGATAGGCCCGAAATGATTTGTGATAGCGTTAAATAACTGTATTCCTGACACATCTATAACTTGTCAAACATATAGAAACCTGTAATTGCCTACTTTATGTCATGAACAGCAATTTTATGTGTCTTTGGGCTGGACAAAAACAAAGTCCACAGGGAAGCGTGACGGAACTATGACGATTACGCACGCAGACCATGAGAGCTGCCATGTCGAGTAGAACATGAAATACTATTTTGTTCTAGGAACCACCATGAGTTTTCTCTTCAGCTTAAATTTGCTCAAACTAACATTTTCAAGTTTTCATTCTTTTTCACGCACTACACCTAATTTGAACACACTGCCCAGCAATATTTTTATTTTCTGACTTTAATAAAGCATTAAATCATCACCCTTTTTAATTCATGCCATTATGTTTTCTGTCACATTTTTGTATTTGAGCGTTGATTGTTTATTCTCACAGTCATTCCCATTCTCCTTACTGTTAGTTATGTAAAACAATGGTTTGAATGTTGAAAAGTGCCTTTTTTATATCTGCATCTTTTGGATCGGTACGTTGATCGTTTACTTTGACAGTCACTGCTATTCGCCTTACTGTTAGTTATGTAAAATGATAGTTGAAATATTGAAATGTGTCCTTTTTTATTATTTGCGTCTTTTGCATATGTACCCCACACCTGCAAGGGCCTAATCAAGGCCTGCAGTATGTAATAAATAAATAAATAAATAAATATCAATTAGCAAGTGCGGTGCTTATTTTCATATGAAATTGACCGGCATTTTGTCAAGAACGAACCTCAAAACCCGGACTATTCCAGTTTACACTGTACATAAGAACATGTTCACTTGGATAAGCGCTATTTTAGGCCAGATTCGATCTGAGTACGAAGCTCGTATAAATTATAGTGAACCATTTCGCTCACTTTTTTTCTGCCGCAAGATTCTTCGCCTGCATCACGGCGCTGAGTGTAAAAGGTGTTAGTTAGGAAATCAAGTGTTGTGATTGTCAGCGTTTTTAAAAGGTATGTCACTGACCCAGAGTGACTACAAATGCATGCGTTTGTCATAAATATTTCATCTGCTTTTAGCTCAGTTGCATCGTCATCATATCCATGGTGCGGCCGTATGGACTAACACATTTGGCACGCCTTGCAAAATTCGAATTTAAAACGTACATATGTGAACTTGGACACGCGAACATAGTTTCCCGAGAAGTTTTATACCTTTTGTTCTTTTAGAGCTAAAGTTAGAGATAGTAAAATATTAAAACTATAGGAAAACCGGCGATCGTACGTTTCCTATGCCCTGTACCGGATGTTCGTCGTCTTCACACTGGTTTGTGAGCTTGCTCCCAGGTGGGCATTGTTCATATATTTCGTTAAAGTATTATTATCGCAATTATCTTGCTCATCGCCAGCCTCTGCTATTGAGATTCGTCGTTTTTGCGTTCAGCAAGCAACCCGGGACGGGAGTGAGCTTAGAAACCAGTGCGCAGACGACAAACTGGCTGGTATAGGACACAGGAAATGCGCGGTCTCCGATTTTGCTTTATTTTTAATACTCCACTACCTCAAAATTTAGCTCTAAAGAAACAAATCGGGGATAAAACTTCTTGGGAAACAACGTCCGCGTGCCCGATTTCAGATATGTACGTTTAGAATTCGAATTTTGCAAGGAGTGGAAAATATGTTGGTCTTTATAGCCGCACCCTGTATATTGTAAAACCTATTTTGTAAAGTAAATTCATGATATATATGGCGACGAGATACCCATTCCATGATTTTATGCACTGCAATTAATTCCCTGGTTCCAGAGCACAACTACGATTCAGCTTTTAATACTGCGATGCAAAGTTGACATGTATCAATCACGGGTATTTCAGGTGACCTACCAAACTTCGTGACTACCTTTCAGTTAAGGTAAAATATATATGAATGAGGTAAACTGGATGCTCAGTCGTTTAAATACGACGTTTTTTTATGTTAACCTAGATTTTATTTTACCGTTGCGTCAAAATTAATAACGCAATTTTTTTTAATTATTTTTGGTACCTGAAAATAAAAGTGGATTGTACGAACGATAAACAACTATACAGTTACTCGTTTCACGGCGGAAATAGTGACTATTGCTGAAAAACCACGGAAAATAAATTCTCAATTCAGCGATCCAAACCGGTTCGAACCGGTTTGAACCGTTATTTTTGTTCCCCGGAGCTTAACCGGAACTGAACCGAAAGCCTTCCCTTACAAAAATGATCAATGAGTTTCAATTGACTTTCTATTGTGTTCCTATAGAGTCAATTGAAACTCAATATAAACGCAATGCCTAATGAGTTTGATCATTAGAAACTCAATTTTGATTCTATTGAATTTATTCATTAGGAATGCAATTGAGACTGATCATAAGAAACTCAATATCGATTCTATTGACTTTACTCACTAGGAATGCAATTGAGTTTGATCATTAGAAACTCAATATCAATTTTAATGAATTTACTCATTAGGGATGCAATAGAGTTTTATCAAAAGAAAGTCAATATCGATTTTATTGAATTTACTCATTAGGAATGCAATTGAGTTTGGTCATTAAGAACTCAATATCGATTCAATTGAATTTACTTATTAGCAAGGCAATTGAGTTTGGTCATAAGAAACTCAATATCGATTCTATAGAATTTACTCATTAGGAATGCAATTGAGTTTGGTCATAAGAAACTCAATATCGATCCTATTGAATTCACTCATTAGTAATGCAATTGAGTTTGGTAATAAGAAACTCAATATCGATCTATTGAATTTACTCATTAGGGATGCAATTGAGTTTGGTCATTAAGATCTCAATATATATTCTTTTGAAACTGTTCATTAAGAATGAAATTGGGTTTGCTCATTAGAAATGCAATATGTATTCTTTTGAATTTACTCGTTAGGAATGCAATAGACCGATCTCACCAAGCGTTCAGCGCATGCGTGACGCCGCCATAACTTTAGTTTGCAGGAGGCAGGCAGCAGTGCACAAGACGGCTCGTGCCGCCTCATGCTCCACACGCGCAGAGCTCCAGCGAGGTTGTCGCACGTGCAGAAAGACTAAAGCTCCCTCGATGCATTGCGGCAGCGGTGGCGTAGTCAAACTGGCTGGTGAGATCGGTCTATTCAGTTTGGTCATAAGAAACTCAATATCGATCCTATTGAATTTACTCATTAGGAATGCAATTGAGTTTGGTCATAAGAAACTCAATATCGATTCCATTGAATTTACTCATTAGGAATGCAATTGAGTTTGGTCGTTTGTGGATTACTGCACCGAACGATTATTGCTTGTACCAATGTTTTTCTATGAGTACAATAGTTAAGTATATAGAAATCATGCTTATTAATTAGAGTGTTTTCTTTTGGTAGAACTCTCCAGAGTCGCGTCAGCATTGTTTTTTTTAGCTTTCTTTGTGGGTGTCGGCGTTTTGGAGGGAGCATGTGCGTGGGCAGAGCGGCCGAGTGGACGGAGCGGTTCCCCCTCGCCGCGGTCGTTAGGAAACGTCTCGGGTTTCGGGGGTCTGCTCGGACCGACCACTGGGACGGCCCGTTCTTGGGGCTGCTTGTGGATGTTAACCGAGTGTGCCTGTGTGTAGAGGGTTTTGCCGCTTAGTGTAAAATTGTCGCTCTTTGCCCGATGCAATAATTTAGCGGTGGGCGCCAGCCAGTCTGGAAAAATTGCAGAGAATGACTCTACAAGGAATTTGGGTTTGGCGGTTGGAGCGCCAGGTTGACAGCTCGCCGACCATTGGAGAACAGTGTACCACGTGGGAGTGGTAGAATTTGAAAAGATTGGTCGGTTCCTGAGGGGAAAGGAGGCCTCTACGGGCCTACAAAAGGAGTGCGGAGAGGATTTTAGTGAGATTCGGACTTTGGATTGGATTGAGAGAAATTGGAGACGGGGGTCGAGACTTTAGACGAGGCAGGATGGTCTCCCAAGTTGGGACTTGTAACTAGAGTGTAAATAAATGCACATAGTTCTCTACAAGCAGTGAGTCGACCCGTCATTCAGCGACGTTCGTGCCACCACGCTCCAGCCCATCGGAGCGGAACCTGCCTCCCACACCACCGGGAGGACCAACAACAAACTTTAACTGGCGCAGTCGACAGGATGGTGGCGCGATTTCCGGTGAGACGACGTGGCGGCGACCTGCGGCCAAGTACGTGAGCTTCGGCTCAACGGCGGACGAGGCAACATCCACGTGAGAAGCCTCGTGGGCCCCGGCCCGAAGTGACCAAGACGACATCCCCTTGAGAGGTCTTGGGGGGTTTCGACCCAAAGTGGACGAGGCGATCGTGAGAGGCCTCGTGGGTTTCGACCCAAAGTGAACAAGGCGACATCCTCGTGAGAGGCCTTGTGGGTTTCGACCCGATGTGAACAAGGCGACATCCTCGTGAGAGGCCTTGTGGGTTACGACCCGAAGAGAACGAGCGGACGGAGCAACATCTACGCGAGAAGCTTCGTGGGCTGCGGTCCAAAGTGCATCGACGACGCAGCATCGTCTACGTGAAAGTGGCGTGGGTTTCGACCCGAAGAGCGATCCGGCCGTACCCGAACCCAGGACCGACCCCGACGAGTGACACCCAGCGACACCGGAGAGTTATCGCCTCGGGAGCAGCGCACTGACACAGGTGGGACTCATTTCTGTTTCCTCCGGGTTTCGCATGTCAGTGGTGACTCGGTCGATGACCAAAGGAGCTCAGGAGGCGATCAGTGAGAGCGGCGATAGGCGCCCGGCCATGCTGGACGACGTGTCGGAGGTGGGAGAGAGTAAGAGCGAGAACGAGCTCAAGCTAAAAATTGAAGCTCTAAAACTGCAACTCCAGCTCGCACAATTTAACGCGAAGCAGCCAGAGGAGAAGGCGCGTCGCGGTGAAAAAGACGCGGGTGAAAGAAGCAAGATGTCGGAATACGCAAAGGAGCTGCGCGGTCTATTCAGTTTGGTCATAAGAAACTCAATATCGATCCTATTGAATTTACTCATTAGGAATGCAATTGAGTTTGGTCATAAGAAACTCAATATCGATTCCATTGAATTTACTCATTAGGAATGCAATTGAGTTTGGTCGTTTGTGGATTACTGCACCGAACGATTATTGCTTGTACCAATGTTTTTCTATGAGTACAATAGTTAAGTATTTAGAAATCATGCTTATTAATTAGAGTGTTTTCTTTTGGTAGAACTCTCCAGAGTCGCGTCAGCATTGTTGTTTTTTAGCTTTCTTTGTGGGTGTCGGCGTTTTGGAGGGAGCATGTGCGTGGGCAGAGCGGCCGAGTGGACGGAGCGGTTCCCCCTCGCCGCGGTCGTTAGGAAACGTCTCGGGTTTCGGGGGTCTGCTCGGACCGACCACTGGGACGGCCCGTTCTTGGGGCTGCTTGTGGATGTTAACCGAGTGTGCCTGTGTGTAGAGGGTTTTGCCGCTTAGTGTAAAATTGTCGCTCTTTGCCCGATGCAATAATTTAGCGGTGGGCGCCAGCCAGACTGGAAAAATTGCAGAGAATGACTCTACAAGGAATTTGGGTTTGGCGGTTGGAGCGCCAGGTTGACAGCTCGCCGACCATTGGAGAACAGTGTACCACGTGGGAGTGGTAGAATTTGAAAAGATTGGTCGGTTCCTGAGGGGAAAGGAGGCCTCTATGGGCCTACAAAAGGAGTGCGGAGAGGATTTTAGTGAGATTCGGACTTTGGATTGGATTGAGAGAAATTGGGGACGGGGGTCGAGACTTTAGACGAGGCAGGATGGTCTCCCAAGTTGGGACTTGTAACTAGAGTGTAAATAAATGCACATAGTTCTCTACAAGCAGTGAGTCGACCCGTCATTCAGCGACGTTCGTGCCACCACGCTCCAGCCCATCGGAGCGGAACCTGCCTCCCACACCACCGGGAGGACCAACAACAAACTTTAACTGGCGCAGTCGACAGGATGGTGGCGCGATTTCAGGTGAGACGACGTGGCGGCGACCTGCGGCCAAGTACGTGAGCTTCGGCTCAACGGCGGACGAGGCAACATCCACGTGAGAAGCCTCGTGGGCTCCGGCCCGAAGTGACAAAGACGAATTCCCCGTGAGAGGTCTTGGGGGGTTTTCGACCCAAAGTGGACGAGGCGACATCCCTGTGAGAGGTCTCGTGGGCTCCGGCCCGAAGTGACCAAGACGAAATCCCCGTGAGAGGTCTTGGGGGTTTCGACCCGAAGTGAACGAGGCGACATCCTCGTGAGAGGCCTCGTAGGTTTCGACCCAAAGTGAACAAGGCGACATCCTCGTGAGAGGCCTTGTGGGTTTCGACCCGATGTGAAGAGGGCGACATCCTCGTGAGAGGCCTTGTGGGTTACGACCCGAAGAGAACGAGCGGACGGAGCAACATCTACGCGAGAAGCTTCGTGGGCTGCGGTCCAAAGTGCATCAACGACGCGCATCGTCTACGTGAAAGTGGCGTGGGTTTCGACCCGAAGAGCGATCCGGCCGTACCCGAACCTCAGGACCGACCCCGACGAGTGACACCCAGCGACACCGGAGAGTCATCACCTCGGGAGCAGCGCACTGACACAGGTGGGGACTCATTTCTGTTTCCTCCGGGTTTCGCATGTCAGTGGTGACTCGGTCGATGACCAAAGGAGCTCAGGAGGCGATGAGTGAGAGCGGCGATAGGCGCCCGGGCCATGCTGGACGACGTGTCGGAGGGTGGGAGAGAGTAAGAGCGAGAACGAGCTCAAGCTAAAAATTGAAGCTCTAAAACTGCAACTCCAGCTCGCACAATTTAACGCGAAGCAGCCAGAGGAGAAGGCGCGTCGCGGTGAAAAAGACGCGGGTGAAAGAAAGCAAGATGTCGGAATACGCAAAGGAGCTGCGCGCGGGTGTTGGCTCAAATGCCAGATGCCGAGTCCATGGTCCCAGGATGGTTCAAAAACGTAGACACGCTGTTCGCGTCGCTGAGGCATACCAGCGGAAGCACATGGGGGCCATCATTCTTCCGTTTCTAACGGAAAGAATGAGGGCTTTCAGCGCGAATCAGTCAGACGGATGGATAATGCCGTACCTAGAATTGAAAGAAAAATTCTTAGGGAGGTTAAGATGACCGCCAATGAATACCGGAGGTTATTCCTCACATCTCAAAAAACGGACGGCGAGTCGTGGGCAAAATTTTCCACGAACTGGAGACATTTTTTTTATACTATCTGAACAGTCGCGAGATTCAGACTCTGGATCAGCTGAAGCACCTCATGGTGTCAGATAGGTTGAAGCAAGTGATGCCAGACGAGGTGAGAACCTACGTTCTCCAAAATGAGACGAGGGGTGGCTGAGGCCAAAGGAGGTAGTTCAGCTGGCGGAGAACTTTGACGAAAGCCGTCGCGGGAGAAAGCGTCGGACAGCGCACCCGTTCGAGGGCGAGACTGGCAGCCGAAGGAGACTGCGCCGACGACGACTGGCGGTGAGGGACGCGGCACGGACCGAACGAGGGCGATTCGTTGTTTTGGTTGTGGTCGAATGGGACATATCCAGAGAAACTGTCAGCAATCACGAAGGCAAGCAGACGAAGGTCAGGGGGAACCAAAACAAACATGACCCGCGAAAATTGGTAGCCCAGGTGGCGTCTATGCCAACGGAAACAGCTAAGGCATGCGTCGAAAGGGCCGGTATGAGCCTCAGGTGGGTGGATCTCGTAGTGGCAGACAGACCTCATAAGGCCTGCCTAGATTCCGGGGCCAGAAAGATAGAACTTGAGTTGGAAACGGTTCTGCGGCGTGCTTAAGAAGAGTAAGGGAACTGTTCAGTGACGGCGCTGTTCCATCCAAGCATGAATTACCAACTTGCCCAAGCATCCACATTACAAGCTTTCGCATTCATTCGAAAAGGGGCAAACACGTTCAGGCCGAGGTGACTTTAAACAGTTGAGCGTACTTCCAAAGAGCGGCGCTGCTCCAGAGGAATCTGCTACGTCACGACTACGTAGCAGAATCCACAAAGTTGCTAGACTACCTCCCAAATAGGCTCCGCATGCATCCACCAGGTGCACATTGGAAGATCGTTTATTTAGCTTTAAAATTAGTTTTCTTGTGCCTTTCAACGAAAGACTGGTGTTTTTGAGGTTAGGGTGCAACATGCAACACATTCAAGCAAGAAAATGAGCGCTGAAATTTCGTATCCCTACCCCTTTAAATCATCGTAGTAAAACTGGTCTGATTTAAATCAGGATGATTGAAATCGCGATTTAAATCATCTTGATTTTAAAAGTTCCGACGCGGAGCACGCCGTAGCAGCTTGAGGCAGTCCTGCGAAGGTCGAGACAGCGGAAACAAGAAAAGACATGCCACGGACGGCGATGACTTGTGCGACATCGAGGGGGGAGCCGACGGTTCAGACGAGCCAGGGGCACCCCAGCCCACCGGTAATGACGAAGAAAAAGGTTGCCGAAACCTTGCTGGGAGCACGCCGTAGCAGGAAGGGTGAAGATCTGAAAGAAGACCGCAAGGAGGACGCATACGGATCACCGGTCACCGGATCCCCGGATCACCCACCGGTGATCCGGTGACGCAAAAGAGGCAAGAGCGGGAGCGATGGTGACGGCGGCGACGAGGGGACGAACCTGGTTGGCGACCTCGAGCTAAGGATCCAGGGGACCTCGGCGCACCGGTTACCGCAGTACTGGGGGATGCAAGGGCCGTCCCAGGCCGGAAAGAAGCAGCTGGCGCAGGGGCGCAGCGACAGGTCGGAGTCGGCGGTCAGAGGTGCTCCGGGTCCAACCCTGCATCGGCTCCGGGCATCGGCGAGAGGACGACGAAAAGGGCCTTGATTCCTCCGATTCAGGCGTCGAGACGGAAGCTCCGACTGCGGAGAGGCACCGACTTCGAGACCGGGGCCGTGTCGTCGCCGAAGGTCAAGCCGGCGGTGCATCGCAGGGCGACGCCCAGGAAGAAGGTTGCGTCGCGCTACCCCAGAAGGGGGAGTCTGGACGAAAGTGCTGCGGGGCGGCAAGCGCCAAATGAGAACGGAGGAGAGGAAGAAGCGACTCCGGCCAGTGGCCAGAGCTCGCACGCGAGG
This sequence comes from Ixodes persulcatus, assembly GCA_013358835.2. Classification (NCBI taxonomy): domain Eukaryota; kingdom Metazoa; phylum Arthropoda; class Arachnida; order Ixodida; family Ixodidae; genus Ixodes; species Ixodes persulcatus. The sequence goes on along the minus strand of JABSTQ010009260.1, from coordinate 267,405 downwards.
ACGGCAGACCTCCAGTTTTGTCGGGGAAGCGACCGACTGCGCGCCGCCCCAGGCGGTCCTCAGAAAGTCTTCGGTGGCAACGAACGTGACGACAAGACGGCCACGATCAGGAGGGTAGCTAGGCAGGCTACTGGATTTTTATATCGCCTTTAGTCTACATTTATTTCACGGCCCTCCTGATTCATTTTTCGTTGGCCCTTCGGTTTGCCCCTAGGTATTTATATTCTACAAAATATATATTTTTTTGTGTTCAGTCTTTAATCTCCGCGGGAGAAATTTGAGTGTCCGCACGTATTTGAAACGTGCTTTGTAGCCAGAGCGTTGGGAAGCATGTCGAGGCTAGACAAGCATGATTAGGGCATGATGATTATGAAGTAGTTTTGAGAGCTCCCACCACTGATTTTGCGGGACCCTGGAATGTACAGGAGTGGGTCCAACCTGTGTGTGATCGTTGGTGGCAGTTTGACTTTGAACGTGACAGCTATCATGACAATTCTTTTTTTGTGCACCCATTCTGGTCTGTGCTCAGACGTTTTGCCTGCGGCAGCAGTGTGTTCGCCGTTTTAGTATTTCTGGTTGTATACTTCGTTTCACTTTACCTGCGAGCGAAGCCAAAGCTAGAAGCGCGAGACCAGCGCTTTTTGCATTTCTCCCCAGCTCGCGCGCTCGAGCAAAGCCTGAACGCACGGAGCTTCCGTGTTCGCGCTTCCAGTTTTGCCTTCGCTCGCACATAAGGTGAAACGAAGTATAGAATGGTAATCATTTTTTTTTATCGGTGAAATTTGATTTTGTTGATATTAACGGATCAGCGCTTGGTGAACTTTTAGAGCGTAATGTTGACGTTGTTGCTTTTGGTTAACTGTGGGCCAAGCGGTCGGTTTGAATATTTGCCAGTGCGCTCTTCCGGGAAGAAATTTATGTTGCGCTTACATCAAGTGTCAACGCAACAGTCTTGGTGGGGAGGAGTTAAGTATATAGAAATCATGCTTATTAATTAGAGTGTTTTCTTTTGGTAGAATTTTCCAGAGTCGCGTCGGCATTGTTCTTTTTTAGCTTTCTTTGTGGGTGTCGGCGTTTTGGAGGGAGCATGTGCGTGGGCAGAGCGACCGAGCGGACGGAGCGGTTCCCCCACGCCGCGGTCGTTAGGAAACGTCTCGGGTTTCGGGGGTCTGCTCGGACCGACCACTGGGACGGCCCGTTCTTGGGGCTGCTTGTGGATGTTAACCGAGTGTGCCTGTGTGTAGAGGGTTTTGCCGCTTAGTGTAAATTTGTCGTTCTTTGCCCGATGCAATAATTTAGCGGTTGGCGCCAGCCAGACTGGAAAAATTGCAGAGAATGACTCTACAAGGAATTTGGGTTTGGCGGTTGGAGCGCCAGGTTGACAGCTCGCCGACCATTGGAGAACAGTGTACCACGTGGGAGTGGTAGAATTTGAAAAGATTGGTCGGTTCCTGAGGGGAAAGGATGCCCTTCGGGCCTACAAAAGGAGTGCCGAGAGGATTTTAGAGCGAGATTTGGATTTGGGATTCGATTGCGAGAAATTGGGGACGGGGGTCGAGACTTTAGACGAGGCAGGATGGTCTCCCAAGTTGGGACTTGTAACTAGAGTGTAAATGAATGCACATAGTTCTCTACAAGCAGTGAGTCGACCCGTCATTCAGCGACGTTCGTGCCACCACGCTCCAGCCCATCGGAGCGGAACCTGCCTCCCACACCACCGGGAGGACCAACAACAAACTTTAACTCCAATGACGTCGAAACACTGTTTATCATTTATGAGACTTCCAAGGTGGAAATAGCAAACTGGGAACCTTAATAAATGTTGAGGTGGTCACCGGCCAAATGAATACCTTCCTTTTGTAGGGTATATAAGGCGGTGGGGTAGTCAAGGGGAGTACGATTAGTGGGAGAAGGTGGCGGTGCGATGGGAGAAGGTGGCGGGAGAGGCAGACATGAGGGCAAAGAAAACGTCTTCCTAAAAGAGAAGATCTGCGAGCAGCGGCGGGAGCGAACGAAAAATTTGTCCGCAGCCCAATATGCAACGACTCGAATACTTATGAAGCTAAAGGGCGGAGATGCGGGTCGAAACATCAAATTTATTTTGAAAATTGTTGAGTTTTTGTTTGTTTTCGCTCGCTTAATTATCCCCTGACATCATACGTTTCATCTTCGAGAGGCTGTCGTTTGGGACAACAGCACTTTCTACGTATCTCCGATTCGATTTGCTGTAGAGAACAAAAAACAACACGACTTCCACGTTTGGAACTACCGAAGCAAGCGCAAGTCCCAAAAAAGGCGGCGCGAACGCAAGCGGAAAACGTCAGCGGAAGGACGTTTACCGTTCCATTAGGGTCATAGCAGAGAGGGTATAAAGAGAAAAAATGCCCTCTCTCTCTCACCCCGCATGTCGTCTGCTCCGCCGAGTGGGCAGTACCTGGCATCTGGCTGGCGTGCAAACTCTGTTTAAAATCGCGTCATTTTGGAAATTTCAAGCGCAGATGCGCAGATTTTTTTTATGCCAGTTGTCGTGTAATACTATGCTAGATAAAAGGACTAACAGGGTCTAATTGCGCTGTTACATGCGTGCAAATAAAAAAAAAGGCTAAACTGTGTCAGATTGGCCGGTCTCTCCGGCGAAAAGTAAATCCGGTTGCTGTACCTTTTTTATTACACAAAGTTCGTACTGGTGTAGTCCATTAGCGACAATGAGTGGAAGTCTGAAATAATAAATAAAAACGGGCTCTCCTGGCGCAATACAGCATTGTTGTTTTTTAGCTTTCTTTGTGGGTGTCGGCGTTTTGGAGGGAGCATGTGCGTGGGCAGAGCGGCCGAGTGGACGGAGCGGTTCCCCCTCGCCGCGGTCGTTAGGAAACGTCTCGGGTTTCGGGGGTCTGCTCGGACCGACCACTGGGACGGCCCGTTCTTGGGGCTGCTTGTGGATGTTAACCGAGTGTGCCTGTGTGTAGAGGGTTTTGCCGCTTAGTGTAAAATTGTCGCTCTTTGCCCGATGCAATAATTTAGCGGTGGGCGCCAGCCAGACTGGAAAAATTGCAGAGAATGACTCTACAAGGAATTTGGGTTTGGCGGTTGGAGCGCCAGGTTGACAGCTCGCCGACCATTGGAGAACAGTGTACCACGTGGGAGTGGTAGAATTTGAAAAGATTGGTCGGTTCCTGAGGGGAAAGGAGGCCTCTATGGGCCTACAAAAGGAGTGCGGAGAGGATTTTAGTGAGATTCGGACTTTGGATTGGATTGAGAGAAATTGGGGACGGGGGTCGAGACTTTAGACGAGGCAGGATGGTCTCCCAAGTTGGGACTTGTAACTAGAGTGTAAATAAATGCACATAGTTCTCTACAAGCAGTGAGTCGACCCGTCATTCAGCGACGTTCGTGCCACCACGCTCCAGCCCATCGGAGCGGAACCTGCCTCCCACACCACCGGGAGGACCAACAACAAACTTTAACTGGCGCAGTCGACAGGATGGTGGCGCGATTTCAGGTGAGACGACGTGGCGGCGACCTGCGGCCAAGTACGTGAGCTTCGGCTCAACGGCGGACGAGGCAACATCCACGTGAGAAGCCTCGTGGGCTCCGGCCCGAAGTGACCAAGACGACATCCCCGTGAGAGGTCTTGGGGGGTTTCGACCCAAAGTGGACGAGGCGACATCCCTGTGAGAGGCCTCGTGGGCTCCGGCCCGAAGTGACCAAGACGACATCCCCGTGAGAGGTCTTGGGGGTTTTCGACCCGAAGTGGACGAGGCGACATCCTCGTGAGAGGCCTCGTGGGTTTCGACCCAAAGTGAACAAGGCGACATCCTCGTGAGAGGCCTTGTGGGTTTCGACCCGATGTGAACGAGGCGACATCCTCGTGAGAGGCCTTGTGGGTTACGACCCGAAGAGAACGAGCGGACGGAGCAACATCTACGCGAGAAGCTTCGTGGGCTGCGGTCCAAAGTGCATCAACGACGCAGCATCGTCTACGTGAAAGTGGCGTGGGTTTCGACCCGAAGAGCGATCCGGCCGTACCCGAACTCAGGACCGACCCCGACGAGTGACACCCAGCGACACCGGAGAGTCATCACCTCGGGAGCAGCGCACTGACACAGGTGGGACTCATTTCTGTTTCCTCCGGGTTTCGCATGTCAGTGGTGACTCGGTCGATGACCAAAGGAGCTCAGGAGGCGATGAGTGAGAGCGGCGATAGGCGCCCGGCCATGCTGGACGACGTGTCGGAGGTGGGAGAGAGTAAGAGCGAGAACGAGCTCAAGCTAAAAATTGAAGCTCTAAAACTGCAACTTCCAGCTCGCACAATTTAACGCGAAGCAGCCAGAGGAGAAGGCGCGTCGCGGTGAAAAAGACGCGGGTGAAAGAAGCAAGATGTCGGAATACGCAAAGGAGCTGCGCGCGGTGTTGGCTCAAATGCCAGATGCCGAGTCCATGGTCCCAGGATGGTTCAAAAACGTAGACACGCTGTTCGCGTCGCTGAGCATACCAGCGGAAGCACATGGGGCCATCATTCTTCCGTTTCTAACGGAAAGAATGAGGGCTTTCAGCGCGAATCAGTCAGACGGATGGATAATGCCGTACCTAGAATTGAAAGAAAAAATTCTTAGGGAGGTTAAGATGACCGCCAATGAATACCGGAGGTTATTCCTCACATCTCAAAAAACGGACGGCGAGTCGTGGGCACAATTTTCCACGAAACTGGAGACATTTTTTTTATACTATCTGAACAGTCGCGAGATTCAGACTCTGGATCAGCTGAAGCACCTCATGGTGTCAGATAGGTTGAAGCAAGTGATGCCAGACGAGGTGAGAACCTACGTTCTCCAAAATGAGACGAGTGGGTGGCTGAGGCCAAAGGAGGTAGTTCAGCTGGCGGAGAACTTTGACGAAAGCCGTCGCGGGAGAAAGCGTCGGACAGCGCACCCGTTCGAGGGCGAGACTGGCAGCCGAAGGAGACTGCGCCGACGACGACTGGCGGTGAGGGACGCGGCACGGACCGAACGAGGGCGATTCGTTGTTTTGGTTGTGGTCGAATGGGACATATCCAGAGAAACTGTCAGCAATCACGAAGGCAAGCAGACGAAGGTCAGGGGAACCAAAACAAACATGACCCGCGAAAATTGGTAGCCCAGGTGGCGTCTATGCCAACGGAAACAGCTAAAGCATGCGTCGAAAGGGCCGGTATGAGCCTCAGGTGGGTGGATCTCGTAGTGGCAGACAGACCTCATAAGGCATGCCTAGATTTGAGGAAGAAGAAATATAGAACTGAGTTGAAAGTCAGCGCTGCGAGTCTGTTTGCTTCTTGTGTGCATGTGAGTGTGACTGTTCAATCCGCGCTGTTCCATCCAAGCATGAATTACCAACTTGCCCAAGCATCCACATTATCAAGCTTTCGCATTCATTCGAAAAGGGGCAAACACGTTCAGGCCGAGGTGACTTTAAACAGTTGAGCGTACTTCCAAAGAGCGGCGCTGCTCCAGAGGAATCTGCTACGTCACGACTACGTAGCAGATTCCACAAAGTTGCTAGACTACCTCCCAAATAGGCTCCGCATGCATCCACCAGGTGCACATTGGAAGATCGTTTATTTAGCTTTAAAATTAGTTTTCTTGTGCCTTTCAACGAAAGACTGGTGTTTTTGAGGTTAGGGTGCAACATGCAACACATTCAAGCAAGAAAATGAGCGCTGAAATTTCGTATCCCTACCCCTTTAAATCATCATAGTAAAACTGGTCTGATTTAAATCAGGATGATTGAAATCGCGATTTAAATCATCTTGATTTTTATTCTCCACCCTGTTCTGCGCGATTCTCAGCCTGCTAGCACCAATGTACCACAAGACCTTCGCTAGCAAGAAAGTTTATGCTGCTGCCACGAAAACTGTCAACCAAAACCTCGTGAACACCGAAATGACGACGTGGGGAACAGCTAATGTAGCTGATCTTTGACGGCACATGATGCAAGAGGGGCCAGAAGGTCATAGCATACCGTCTGAGACGGGTTTCTTGACTCTGAATGTTTTCTGAACACCCTACCTTTGTTCTAGTCATATTTCATGTAATTGCAGACGATATTTATAGAGTATAGATCTCTTGAACTTTTAGATGCATTTTTCTCGTTTTGCAACTTCTGGTTGTCTTCACAGTTTGTGTAATCCTTTTTTTGTACTAAGAATCTTCCGATAATAATTAATTTTGTTATGTACTGAGGACACGTAGAGTTCATATCTATTTGGAATTGCAGGATCTAAATTATGTTTTTTTGAAAATTTTAAGGATCCTAAATTTTAAGAATTCTCGGGTGAGGGAACCCAGTGGCTCCCACAATTTTCGTGTCGATTACCGGCAGTACTGGCAGTACTCCGAAATTCCGCAGTACTACTACAGTGGCAGTACTCTCGTTGTTCACCGTCGGTTCGGTCGGGCCACCCAGCCCCGTCGAGTGCGGCTTCCCACCGGGCACTGGTGCGCTGCGGAGAAGCGAGACCTGAGAAAGCGGACACCACGCTCTCGCGTATTTCGCTCAGCCGCAGTGTAGACGCGTGCTGAGATAAAAAAAAAAAGAACTCCAGAAAACGGGCGGATGGTCTAGCGCGCGTCGAGTATATGAAAATAAATAAATAAATAAGTCTGATTGAATGCCTATGTTGCGACTCTACCCAACTGCATAAAACGTTTCATAATAAAACAGCGGCTTCACTCCGTTTCGCCAAAATTTGGCAAACGGCAAATACTATGGCCCCAGTGAGCCAATCAGCGCGTTGGAACGAGGCACGTGACAGCGTGTTGGTGGTGCGCACTCCTCCTGCGGAGAACTGTCACGTGCTTCGCTCTGTCCCGCTGTGATTGGCTCAAGGGGGGCCGTAACGTTCTCTCTCTCTGAGAAGTTAGGGTTTAACGAAGTATAGATAGATTGCGATATCCTCGTGAGTTGCGCGCAATAATGGTTCGAATTAGACGATATTTGTTTTCATTCAACATTTAAGGAAAGACAGATAGAGGATCTTTAAGTACCACATCAATCAATATTCCCAACTCCAAAGGTGACGACGCAACACTGCGGAGAAGATGTGAAGGAAAGGAGCGGAGAGCTACCACTGCTACCACTTATCTAGGTACGGATGGATAGATGGATGGATGGATGGTGCTGGACAATTTTATTCGCCCGGTGACTTGCGCCACTTAGCCAAAGTTTTTACTTTAACAATAAAAAATCCTAAATGAAAAAAAAAGACCATAAGGTTAAGTTTTTTAACAGCATATCAAATTTATAAATAATGGAGCATGGGAAATAATCCCATATCGCTGCTAAGCACGAGCAATCCTTTACCTTTCTCTACAACAGAAAATTACAATGCCATGTGACGGTGAGACCTCGCCCAAAACCCGATGCGCGCACTTTCCGCTGTGCGGATTGGAAGGAAAATAATTACAAAACTTCATTCTTCGTTTCACTTATGCCACCAGTCCCATAACAAGGTATGCAGCAAAAACTGGCACGGCCTGGTGGCTGAAATGTGAAACAAAATAAACTGTATTGAATGCACGCCGCCATAGTTGCCAATAGACCTCCAGCTGCTCAAGGACACGATCAAATAAAAATGAACGAACTTTCACGAATGGAGGCTTGTGAATCATAATAAACTCAGCTGTTTTTTTAAAGAGAGATTTATCACTTACGTGCTGAGGAAATATTTTTATTTGTTGAGATTGTTATTGAAATTTGATTTTTCAAGAACCATATAATGAGAAAACAGTTTTTGCAGCGCAGAATCCGGCCCAACACACGAAACACTTTTGAAGTTGTGGGCCGTACAGTACTCATTAAAACCCATGCTATGTCAATCATCAATCCGCTTGCGTCTGAAAGGCAGCTGCTTCAAGGAGTCTTGTTGGGATATTCTTATTCCCTTTATTTTCAGGGACATCTAAACAACTATACTTGTTTTCATCTCAAGAAAAAAAAAAAAAAAGAAGCAAGTTTTGCGCATTGTTCATACGCCGCGCAAAGTAGTTCTCACAAGATGTTCTTGTCGGAGGAAGAAGCGATGCTTTTGGCGCTTGAAACGTGTAGGTTTAGATACGATAACGTATATCTAATCTAAAATGCACCAACATTTATCTTAATTCTCTAAATAAAGGTGTAAATTAGTAGTGCTCCCCGTGGAGCTGGACGTTTTTTTTACTGCGGTGCTTGAGATGTAAACGAGTATAGATTCGGTGACTAGCTTAAGAATGCACTGAGTGGACGGTCCGCCTCCAGCGCGAGCTTTCTGCCTTTGATGACGTCACATGCGTGCAGTCAACGCCCGGCGAAAAGCAGTAGCAAGCGCGCGTTGAGGGTGAATTGGTTCTACTGCATTCTTTGACAATGGCACCTGTTCCTCACGAGCAGATGTTTTCATTTGTAATTGTTTAAGGTTTGCTCTAGTTCTTTGGGGTGACGACAAGGGTGAAGAGCATTTTATTCTTCCGATGTTGTCAAGCAAATGGTACTGACAGGCCGACGTTCGCCATTTTATACCAGTGTTCTACCAATGTTGGCAAGCCAATGGTACTAACATGTCAACATTTGCCATTTTAGGCCAATGTGATTCCAATGTTGGCAAGCTTATGGTTCTGACAGGCCAACATTCCCAATTTTACGCCAGTGTTCTTCCAATGTTGGCAAGCCAATAGTACTGACAGGCCGAACATTCGCCTTGTTATGCCAGTTTTTTTTCGAATGTTGGCAAGCTAATGGAGCTGATAAGCCAACATCGCCCAGTTTATGCCAGTGTTCTTTCAATCTGAATACTGTGTATCCCCACCCCTGCCCGTTTCGATCTGGATCAGCATCGTACCGGCGTGCGGTCGTGTATCACTAGTGCGTGGTGCACGTTAAAGACCGCAGGCTAGGAGAGGAAGAAGAAAACGACCTTGACAGCAGTCCAGCTTTTTCAGACCTCCGCATTTTTGGTTGTTTCTCACTCAATCTTTGTCATCCCTGCATTCCCAACTCACCGAAAGGCCTCTACAACGTCTTTCGCCTCGTTCCGGAGTGGGTAACCACTTCGGCCAGCGGCCGATCATGCCTAATGCCAACCAAGACGACGCTGACCAGAACACGGATCAGAACAGCAACTTGAGCCCCGACATCGAAGCCATTATTAGTAAGATCCCTTCAACTACGGACAATGACCCAATCATAATAGACGCCCAGGATTCTCAGGACGGCGAGATTCTAGACTCGGATGCTGCTCATGACGACGGCGACGAATGGTATCCAGCCCGTGCTCCCCGAAAACGTCGGTACAAGGAAAAATCCAGTCAAGACTCGGAAAAGGACGCTCCCCGGACCGAAAGCCTCACCGTGATATTTGTGCCAACGAAAGAAGGTGACCGCATCAGCAGTCTGAGCAGCCTAAAACTTTCAAACTGTTTAGATCTTCTCTGCCTCAAGTGCATTGTTCAAATCAGACCAAATGAGCGTCTGAACTTAATTGCCGTGGATGTGAGAAATGGATTCACCACAAGAACACTGCTCAAATGCACACGCCTCTGCGGACTTCCAGTGAAGGCGTACGAGGGCCTTGCAGGTCCCACAGTCGAAGGTGTGATCAAGAACGTCGACGCAGCGCTTCCTGAAACAAAAATTGCTGGACGACTGCAGTCTGATACGGAGATCGCTCGAGTACGTCGTTTCGGCTCCTCTGAGAGCGTATGGATCAGCTTTCGCGGAAGCAAGCTTCCAAGCCATGTTCTTCTTGGGCGAGTCCGGCATCCAGTGTTGGAATTCCACCACCGACCGACTCAATGCTACCGGTGTGGAGGCTTCGGACACTACGCTGTCACGTGCAAGCGTTCCGTTGCTTGCAGCCGCTGCGGTGAGAAGCGTCCAACAATTGACGAAAAAACAAAAGAGAAATGCACCTCCACGACTATCAAATGCGTGAACTGCGGAGAACAGCATGAGGCAACATTTCCAAAAATGCCAGAAATGGAAGAATGAACGAGACATTCTTCACTACTTGAAGGTGAACTCTGTCGATCTCCGGACTGCACGAGCAGCTATACAGAACCCCAAAAGTAATCCCACGCAGGACGGCGCTTCGACCCCTTGCCAAAGAGCTCTGGAGAGAGTGACTACAAAGAAACACATCGTGCCCGAGAAAATTTCTGTTCCGGAAGCTAAAGGAGTTGTTCCAGCATCAATGCGCTTCAACATCCGCCTCAGCATCCGTCACCGGCACTACATATTCAATGGTAGCAAAATGAATTCAACAGTCGCCTCGCACTCTACCAAAGTCCCTTCCACAAAAGCAGGCTGTTGCACCCAGCAACAACCCCATAACGGAGAAAATTGACTGCGATACTCACCAAGCACATCCGCGTTCCCAGGAGAACATTTGCAGTCTCAAGCCTCCAACAACGAATGTCACAAATCCAAAGCCATCTTCGTTACCGACTCCAGAAGTGGACTGGCTGTCCATTATCAAAACCGCCGCACATATGGCATGCTCTTTTCTGACACCCCTACAAACACCATGGGCATGTGGTGTTTGTAGGGGTGATCCAATTCGTCATTGGGTGATCCAATGGGTGATCCGATTCGTCATTGGGTGATACAATGGGTGTTTGGTGTTTGTAGGGGTGATCCAATTCGTCATTGGGTGATACAATGGGTGATCCAATTCGTCATTGACCAGTTGGACCGCTATTTCACCAAACAACAGTGAGCAACAACGGAAGATGTCGAAAGCCCCAAAGTAGAAAACCTAAACTACCCACTGTGCTCCAATGGAACGTACGTAGCCTTAGATCTTGTCTTCCTGACCTACGCCAGTACCTTCTGGCAAACAAAATAGACATTCTGGCCCTTCAAGAGCCACTTATTCGTCTTGGAGACTGCAGACTTGCGCCATATGTGATATGTCTAAGTGCATCAAAACGAAACGACGGCCAGTCTCGGGCGGCACTATTTGTCCGGGAAAGAATTTATCAAGAACCCCTAGACCTATCCTCAATCGCAAAAGGAGCAGCGGAATACGTCGGTGTGACAGTTCGCTCTAGAGGAGAACTCTTCTCTATCATTAGCGTCTACGTTCCTCCAAACGTCTGCTGGGATCCCGAAGAGCTACGAGAGATAGAACATGTCTCTAGAAAGCACCTTGTTATCTGTGGAGATTTTAATCCCCATAACTGAGCTATGGGGAGACAGGCAGACACACGACGAGGAATTGAACTGGAGATTGTAGCATCGTCCTTACACCTTCAAGCGCTGAATGACGGAACTGACACTTTTGTAAGACCGGGAGTTAAACAGAGTGTCTTGGATCTCTCTTTTGTTTCACCGAATATAACAGCAGAGTGGAATGCTCAACCCGACACATGGGGAAGCGACCATGTTCCCATAATAGTCACTTCACCAAGACCTCCGACGCCAATGTACAAAGAGTTACGCGTCACCAATTGGGATGCATTTAGGGCTCACATGGGAGGACATGTGGTTAACCTTGCAGGAGACCCATCTTCTACAATCGCTCACGCTGTATCCCTGGCTACGAAAACGATCCGTGTTCCTATCACCCGTCCTAGTCCCGACCTCACGTACCTCAAACTGCGGGCGGCCCGGAGGAGAGCCCAGCGGGGGCTCGCAGAACGAGCGATCCCGCAGATTGGATGAGGCACAGACAACTTGATGCGGCTTTCCGCCGGCACACATCCCGGCTCCAACGGCAACAATGGGACCAACTTTGCTCCTCCTTTGGATCAGCGTCAGGTATTTCACGTGCATGGACGATGGCCCAGACACTATCATCGAGTAGAATGCCAACTCATCCAATTGCAGGTCTAGCAATTGCTATTGGCCATACAATGCAGGAGACGGCTGAACTACTTGCTGATGCCTTCGCGACACCCATTCCACTACCTCCTGGTTACCAGGGTGGTAGGGAATCCAGTGCGAATAGCAGAAGCTGGCCTCCCCTTGCTCTTGATTCCGACTTCACGATCTCAGAGATTGAATTCGCATTGCGTCGGTGTCGACGCAAAAGTGCTCCAGGACCTGATGGGGTAACTTATCAGGCACTACGAAATCTTGACAGATCACAGTACTCGGCCATACTAGAGGCATTTAATGCTATATGGCGCAAAGCTAAGATTCCTGAGGCCTAGTTAACATCTACTGTTGTGCCTATACGCAAACCAGGAAAGCCAACGCAATCACTTGACTCGTACCGTCCCATCTCGCTGACAAGCTGCGTAGGAAAGCTCATGAAGCGACTTGTGTTACGTAGGCTAACCTGGTATATGGAGACTATAGGTGCGCTGCCTGATGAACTTTGTGGATTTCGCGCTAAACGCTGCACTGCCGATGCAATTGGCGACCTAGCATCAACTTTGGAGGAGGCACGAGCATCTCACCAGACAGTGTATTGTGTGTTTCTAGATATACACAAGGCATTTGACGCTCTACCACATGCAACGATTCTCCAGCGGCTACGACATTTCGGCATTACAGGAAGATTGTACAGCTATGTGTGCGCCTTCCTTACAGGAAGATCCTTTTTCGTACGACTTCCTGGCGCCGTCAGCAGCCGTCGTTCGATGACACAAGGTGTTCCTCAGGGCAGTGTTTTAAGTCCTTTCCTCTTTAACCTTGCTATGGCCGCCCTTCCGTTTTCTCTAAAGGCATTGCCCAAGTCTCCTGCAGCTCTACACATTGTGATATACGCTGACGATGCAGCACTCTGGTGCGTCGGTCCTTCAAGGGCTTCAAGAAGTATCGGCTCGCAGCTGCAAAGAGCACTTGACGAGGTTGTGAAGACCACAGAAGACCTCGGGCTCACTCTTTCTGTCACAAAAACCGCGTTTCTGTGCTACCGTCCCAACGGAACACCCAGCCGACCCGTAGCTAATGCTCCGAAGATAGGTAACATCCCTCTTCAGCATGTTACGACACAAAGATATTTTGGCGTCCTGATCGACAACTACGTGACTTGGCGCCCGGAAGCAAAGCGACTACTCATCCAGTGTCGTCAGCTGATGGGCGTTCTTCGCTGCTTCCGACGAAGGAACTCAGGCCTCTCTCCCCAGGGCCTTCTAGCTCTGTACCGTGGACTCATCCTCTCAAGAATACTCTACGCTGTACCACTTCTTCACTTTGGCAGACCCCAGATACAGCAGTTGGAGCAATTTCATCGATGCGCGCTGCGACTGTGCCTTGGGCTTCCACGATTCTCTGGAAATGTAGCGACGCTAGTTGAGGCAAGAGAAAACCCGATCTCGCTTCACAAAAGAAAACGAGCAATGCGCCATCTAGTGCGTCTCCAAGACGCATCGTCGGCGACATCTATTCTATCCAAACTCCGCTCACGGCCGCTATCCTGCCTTGGAACTGTCACAATAGAATTAGAGGACCAGATCGGACCACCCAAAAGGCGATTCCCACCGACACCACCCCACACAACCTTACCACCGCTGAATGTGACCGGTACTCTACCGTTCTTCCAGCGAAAGTCATCTGTCGCTCCCATCGTAGCTTGTTCCCTCGCTATGGATCACCTAGATTGATGGTATAATGGCTGGCTACATGTCTTCACTGATGGGTCGACAAAGCCCGAAACAGCAACATCTACAGCGGCATTTCTGATCCCGTCCATGGTGGTGCAGCAAGCTGGTAGGCTTAATTTTCATACAACGTCAACAACTGCGGAACTAGTAGCTATCTGCAAGGCTCTGGAGGCGCTGCTTGTACTTGAGCCTCGAGCGGCAGTTATACTGACAGATTCCAGGAGTGCCCTTTGTCATCTTGAAAACCTGGAAGATGCTCCACTCGCAAAGGAAGCCGCTCATTTAGCCCGTAAAGTTGAAGCCAAGGGATGGAGGCTGGCATTTCAATGGATTCCATCTCACTGTGGCATCAAAGGCAACGAGCAGGTGGACTCTCTGGCGGCTATGGCTCATGGCCAGGAGACCCCAGAATACTTCATCCCCCGATTAAGTGAAGCCAAGCGTCTTGTCCATCTGATCACAAGAATGGGACATCCTCATGACGGTGTCGCCTCTGGCAATGCTCCTCCTCCCCTACCGGAGTCGAAACTCAGCCGAAAGGAGTCTAGCCTTCTGCATCGCCTGAGAGCGGGCTGCCCGTTTACGGCAAAAACGTTGCACAAGATTTCACGCAAAAATAGTCCGAACTGCAACAGCTGCGGGACCCTAGAGGACACCGAACACGTGCTATGGTCGTGTCCAAAATACGGCAGCGCTCGAACTGTGCTTCACACTGCCCTGCAAACATCCAGCACGTCGGTGACAACGCCCCACCAACTGATGTTCCCGAACGGGGGCAAGCGCCTCACAGAACACACCTTTCGAGCACTTTTAGAGTTCCTAAAAGCAAGTGGCCTCGCAACTCAGCTGTGACGCCCTTGCTTTCCACCACAGAGCTGTGACGCCATTGCTTTCCGCCACAGTTTAGTACTTTTTGCTGCAGATACTTGTAAGAGTACCTGAATTCCTCTTCCAGTGTTAGCCCGTGTAGTTTACAACGCTGATGAAACTATACGCCACCCGACTTTTATTCCGCTTGGTGTGACACTTCGTGTCTCAAAACCTTTTATCCGGTGTATCCTAACTCACACCGCACATTCCAAGTTTTTTCTTTTTTTTTCTTTTAACGTGGTTTCAGGCATTCCTCCTCCCTCCAATTCTGCAACTAACTATTTGAATATCTTAATATGTCGCCACTATCAAAATCAACCTTCCCCTTCTCCTCCCTCTTCTTTCACTCCTTTCTCCCCAGCCCGTGCGAGTCTTTCCCCCGTTATGGGTGGATAATATTTACGTACGGGCTTTTCCCATTTTCACGATTTGTCATTACAACAACAGCAACAACAACAACAACCCCAGGCTAGCGGTTGTACTGCACTGGCTAAATTGCTCATCTACAGCGAGTGAGTCGTCGCAACGTTAAAAATGGCTGACCAACGACTCGCTGTATAAATATCCACAAAGCTCCAATTATGAATACTGTGTGCCGCTTGGGCAGGAGATCCGTTGGAGCTCCGATGACGTGACAAGGCGCTACTTTGTCGACCAGGGTAAGGGGGAGGGAGTGGGGGGGAGGGTCCTCATGTTTGGGTTTCAACTTAGGAGGAAAACTCACCAGATGACGAATTGCATTTTTTTTTGGGATATTAGAAAGCTAGAAGTAAATGAACGCGGGGTGGGAAATAGGACTTGCCACATCGACTGAGCAGCTCCCACGCATCTCTTGGTGCTCATCCTTGTCGTCACCCCAAAAATAAACGAAAAGACAAACAAATCTTCGACTGTTATGAGCAAGCACGCCGCGTGCTCACCAAGTTTCGATTTATTTTGGAACTGAAAAACATCGGTTCGTGAGGGTCGAAGCTTGCTATCCTCTTCATTGCACGTTGAACGCACATTATCGCGCGTGTTTGCGTATACTCGGGGCAAGCGCAACACCACTTGGAGCTAAGGCAAGGCACGTGGACTGTGACCTGCTCTTTCTTCCATGAAGCGACCTTACTGGGATAGAGCCGAGCCCGACGCCGAGCGTCCTTCGACGCGTTGATTGGACACGAAGAACAGCCGAACGCCGAGGCAGCACTCGCGACCAATCACGTGTCCGCGCTCAGTCTTACCGCGATGACGTCGAAATGCTAGTGCACCAACTTTGATTAATCTAGGCGGCGTTGGCATGCGCCAAATGCGCCAACACCCGCGACGATTGGCAGCGGGTAGCGAGAGGCCAATTTATAGTGGAAATGTCCGTAACCAGTAGCGCAACGCAGCGCCTGTATCGACGAAAGTTCGTGCTGCAAACGGTACGCGCTTTTCAGTGGTCAGACTGCTCACAGTGTATACAGTGAAGATATTTAACGAGAGCGTATATATATATATACATATATGCCTTCCCCTTTGTTCTTCTGCCTGCGTGTGAAACCATAGCCTCCTCTATACTCACAAAGCCTGTCAGTTCGATGATGAAGCCATAGAGTGCCCGGTCGCAGATTTGGAGCGCGAGAATCTGGTATCACAGAGCATCAAAGAGCCATTTCTCGGGGATCATGGACGTCAGCGCACAGCTTTTGCAGCGGCGAGGACCCGAAACACACTTGTTCGCTCGGGAAAGGTGGGTTTCGGCTTCTCGTCGCAGCGGGGCGCCAGTCACGTGGCTCTCCTCTCGTGCGTTGTGCCGCTCCACTTTTTTTTATTTCGGCGGCCGCTTCTCGTGGCGATCTGCCAGGCTTTGCCAGTATATAGGAGGATATATGTTGAAACCTAAACCTTCGCGTGGTTCAAGCCACGACGGAGGAACGCGGTCTCGAGACAAAATGCGGAATTGAAATTCCGAGAGTTGAGCAGGTGGACGCGTGGACGACCGACGTGGACGATCGACGCACGCGCCGCCAGCGACAATGACTGGTCGTGGGCCAAGAGCGCGTCGCTCCGGCAGCACGTAAACAGCCGCGGCGATAAAAGACGCCGGCCAAAGGCGTCCCCGTCCCGTACACGCCGGCAACCGCGCGAACAACACTGACGAAAGCGGACATCCGGACTCCATACTCTGATCCGGGGGAATGGACCCTACAGTGGCGAGGCACCCCCCTCCTCCGAAGTCGCGCAACGGTCGCCGCGGCAAGTTCACGGGCGGCACGTTCCCTACATTGCCGAGGTTGTTATTGAAGCCGCGTCGACTCGGCCGCTCGATGCGGAGCGCGCGGTTCGTAAATCAAGGCTCGTCTCGCGGGCCTCTGCGCTCCCCGCGGCATACTGAGTCACGTCGCGCTTCTCGTGTGCCGTGCCACGGCTTCCGCAACTCGGAGCTGACGGCAGGTCGGGACTCGCGAGGAAAGAGAACGTGCCAGATCAGTGCTGCGGCTCTGATTTCGTCCGTTCGCTTAGGCGTCCAGTTTTCTCGGAAAACTTTATTTCATCGTTCGTCTCGTTTGAGATGTAGGAGGAAGCAGTGTATACCAAGCAGGCTGCTGCGGGCGTCTTATTCCTTCCGAGAGGTGGGGACATGGCATATCCTTATATTTTCTCGTTAAATCTGAATTCTTGTTTGACAGTCTCTGATACTGGTACCTCTCTACATGCCAGATGATAAAAAAATAAAAATCGACGGCTTGGACGGATGCGTTGCGTTGCAAAGATATGTCATGCAGAATCCCAAAGAAATCAGCTTGGTCAATTTCTTTCGCGGTCACGCTATTATTGGCGACTCCTGCGAAATCGACGGCACCTATAGCGACTAGAACAGAAAGCTGTGGCGACGGGGTCGCTTTCGAACATTCTCGAGCGAGCCAGATATTCTCAGCGGCTAGCGGCTACAAAACAAAACCGGGAGGTAAAAAAAAAAAAAAATCATGAGCCATTTTATTTTGTGAAGGTGGATGACCAGCGAAGCTGTTTAGCACACGACACGGACCCGCCCCGAGGAGCCGGAGGAAACTAGACACGCGCGACGGGACCGCAACCCCGGGAGAGCGGAAGGAAAGGAAACTAGGCACGCAAGTGGCTTGGAACGACGACAAAGAGAGGGCGGTGCGAGCGTAGACATGGCCGACGCGGGTCGCACAGCGGCAAATCTTTGAGAAACATTTATTATCTACCTGATAGTCTATTGATCTTGAAAATGGTGTCAATTGATAACTAATCTACTGAATGCGCGTATTGCTAAATTACCCAAGCATCAAAGAGAATCCAGGGAATGGCGTCTGCAGCAGTAACTGTTCTAAAGCAAAAGCCTAAAACAAATGGCATCTTGCACTCGCGTTCGTCAACGCTTTATTTTGATAATTTACTTAGAATCTTTTATATAGGGAAGGCGTGCGCATGCGGCGCGTGCAGCGGTGCGAGCGTAGAGTTTTTGGTCACGCGCACGAAAAATCCACGAACCCCTAGCCTCGCGGATTTTTCGGCTAGCTTCGTGGATTATTAGCGATTTTCAACTCGTGTTTTTTACAGCTTCGCTGTAAAAAACCACGAGGTGAAAATCGCTAATAGACTGATCTCACCAGCCAGTTTGACTACGCCACCGCTGCCGCAATGCATCGAGGGAGCTTTAGTCTTTCTGCACGTGCGACAACCTCGCTGGAGCTCTGCGCGTGTGGAGCATGAGGCGGCACGAGCCGTCTTGTGCACTGCTGCCTGCCTCCTGCGAACTAAAGTTATGGCGGCGTCATGCATGCGCCGAACGCTTGGTGAGATTGGTCTATTCTACGTTACAAAAAATGAAGACGTTTACAAATCTCTGTAATGCGAAACTAAAAGCGCAGCTCTTCAGGAGGAGGAGGGGAGGGTATGGAGGGGAGGGTATGCCCCTCCTCCTCCTCCTCCATACCCTCCCCTGTTCCTCCTCTCCCCTCCTTCCCCCCCCCCTCCTGCCGCTGAATTTGTTAGTGGGTGACGTGACATGACGTCGTGACGTCATTTTCCACGCTAAATTTAGCGGGGAAGCCGAATTGGTTTTGAGGGCACGTGATGTCAATTTCCCCGTTAAATGTAGCGGCAAACTTTTCCCGCTAACTTTAGCGGGGAAACGACCCATATTTCAACGCGCGCGGTTACGCCGACGCCGACGGCGACGCTGCTCAAGCCGGAAACGGGCGCCTAAGTGCTGCCCTAGACCACGAGGGAGAGCCGCACCTCAGTCTCCTTTCAGAGGGTCGGTCCATAGCCTCTGATTATAGTGCTGCGCCGCCATTTGCTTCCAAGTGTCGCACGAGGCACAGGCTCGTGCATTGGCGTATTTGATAATTTTATGACGCTATGACATACAAACATGGGCGTACCAACCCGGGGAGGGGGGGGGGGGGGGGGCAAGGGGGCGCTTGCCCCCCCCAGTTCTCAGAGTGGAGGGGGGGGGGGCAAGGCATGTGTTTTGCCCCCCCCCCCCCCCCCCCCCCCCCCCCTTTGGAACAGCCGCCACTGGGCAGGGCAAACACTGGCCGGCGGCGCCCAAAGGGTCTGGTTTGCCCTTTCACTCAAAAGAAAGTTGGAACGCCACTGCGTACAAACACATCAAACGGCTTTACTGAGGGTGTGTGACCCCTCGGTGCGACCTGTAGGGACTCGCGGAGCGCGAGGTATACGTGGCACGTTCTTACCGCTAGATTGGCTGCATGGGTCGTGGCATCGGCCGCGGTCACTATAAAATTCAAGGTGAAAGCTCGTCTCTCGACAGCGAGACACAGCACGTGGCCATGGCATCACGACGTCATACATGCGTCGCCTCTCATTTGATCCTATTCTTTGTGTGGTGCAGCAGACAGAAATCTCGCAGACCATTCTCGGGCAAAACGGCAAAACTGATCTCGGCGGTGTCAAGCAAAGGAATCTGCCGCGAGTCGCCGTACGTGAAAGCTCGTGAAAACAGCAGCAACAACAACAAATTTTCTGGCTTGGGTTCGATCTGGATGAGCATCGTACCGGCGTGCGGTCGTGTATCACTACTGCGTGGTGCACGTTAAAGACCCCAGGCTAGCGGTTGTACTGCACTGGCTAAATTGCTCATCTACAGCTGGGAGACTTGTCGCCCGTTGAGGCAGACCAAGTTCTAAGCTGTATAAACATACACACAACCCATTTTTTTTTCTAGCTTGGGGCAACTGGTGTCGCCATCTCATTGAGCCAATTGAGAAAAAACAAATTTAGCGAATTCGACCCTGTCACATTTATTTACACAAATACGCAAATACCAAGACATTTAGGCTTCCCGTAAGGGTCTTAAAATTACGATAGGAGACATATCTAGTACGTACTACCATTCGTTTCGTCACTTTTATTGTCTAAGTGATTTCAATTTCAAAATTGCCTCAAAATGCGTTCGAAACAGTAAACATGTTAATATTTCTGGATTTTATCCAAAAATCTCCAGCGCATTGAGGGAAAAATTCAAGGGTCGTACAACCGTCATTGCATATTCATAACGAACCTCAAAAATAATCAATACTCTGGTGCATTCCTGAAACACGGGTTTGTGTAGCGGTATTTGCCCATTGACTGACGAGCGGGTAAATCCCCCTTAACGAGGTGAGCAATATCACGTTTTTTTTTGTTTTTTTTTATTCTCCCCGATAATATTACATAGTTAAAACATCCGCTAAAGCGGTTGCGAGCGGCTATGTTTTCGCTTCCTTCATTGCGTCCCACCACCCTTCCGTGCCATTTCACACCTTTAACCTACTTGACAAAAACACGAATTAGGTGTGCTGAAAGGTTTCAGCAATTAGCGCAGCACCCTTCGCAATATACGACGTTGCTTTTAGAACCTATAGCGTGTATTTAGACGCTCAACTTGACTTGAATGCAAAAAACAAAAAGAAGAAAGGTTCATAGTGCTAGTTATCTGGTCACAGTCACAGTTACTATGGCCTAAAATATTTTACTGATATTCCCGTCTTGTGAAATCAATTAGCTCAGCAAATACCGTAATATGAAAATTTCCACGCTTTTACGGTGTATTCTACAACACTGCCGATCTGCGCGGGTTATAGAGGATTAATTAATGCTGACATAAATTTGAGCAGAGTCGTTGAAATAAATGGCAGTTTCTCCCTCGGTCGACCTAAGCTCGGTCACGTCAAATATCGAAGTCCGCGCTGAGAGCGCGCGCGCAATGCGTTAAACGTGGTGTGTACTTTGAGCAGATAACGCTGAGCATCTGATAAGGACATAAGATTGAGAAGCCGAAGGGAACAATGAAAACGAACACGAAGCAGGCAACTTGGCAGGATTCATTGAATGAAGCGATCGTCCATCGGCATTATCTCAATGTGTTTCATAAGGGCCAATCAACTGTATGTCCCGTTTCACCATACGTTGTGAAAGTTGTCAAAGCGAGACCCCGTACAAGTGCAAACACACATACTAAAAGCGTAAGGCCACGGTCCCACGGTCACACACTGACATCGATTAGTTTAGCCGACGATAGCAGACGAAAAGAAAGATGACGATGCTACGAAGCTCGTCGCTGCTTGCTTGACCCGCTTGAAGCGTCGGCTGCACTCAGACTTAGGGCGAACGAAACGAACCTTAGTACACATTAGAGAGTTTTAGTAGATCGTTCCGATACCTCCGATACCCCCGATAACGATACTATATATGTAAGCGCAAAGGCGGAGGCAGAGTATCGGGTATCGTTATCGGAGTCATCGGAACGATCTACTAAAACTCTCTATTGAAACGGAACCCTCGCCTTCGCGCGAATCGCACTTTCGTTGCCCGAGCGCCCGAATGCAATATATGTATAATACTAGATATACCAACACACACTGTTTACAAACCAACCCGCGTTTGTTCACATCGGACTGCGCGTGCGCAGAGACCAGATTGGCGCGAGGCGAAGCTTCTGCGCATGCGCAGTGCCTACAGCAGCGTCAACGCAGTGGCGTGACGTCAGGAAGTCGAATTGGTGCATACACCTTTTCCACAAGGTCGCAGCCATCTTGAATGTCGTCACTTTTTGTATGCGTTAAAACATCGTTTTGATATCTCCTCGCTGCTGGAAGATGTTGACGAAAAATGCGGGACTGTCACACATTCTTGTTTTGCCCCATCTTTATTTTTTTTTTCGCATATTCCAGGTTGAAATGTTTTATTATGTTTTCGTCCCACGTACCAGATACGGAAGTCACGTGACTGAGAGCGAAATAAAACGAAAAAAAAAAGTCTGTAGGAGACACCGAAGGAGACAGCGTTCCTTATCTGACACGCAGCGATAATTTGATCGATCTGGGATTCTTGCTCGGGCAGACAATTTCGCTCGGAATCAAGTGCGTAATCAGGATCAGGGACGTCTGATAACGGAACGGGAACGCGCGTACGTGTGTCCCGCGGCGGCAATCGGAAATACCCGAGATAGCAAAAAAACAAAAATAAAAGCAGCTAGGACGTATGTGCGTTCTCAGATTTTTCATCGCATCTGCAGCTTCTGAGGGGAGAACGTAAATAGCGCGTCTTCGTTCGACGAACGATTCGTGAAACTGATTTACGCCGTAGATGAGAAATTTAGCGAGTGCTGCATAACTGGTACCCTGGGGTCTTTAGCGTGCATCACGCAGTAGTCATTCACGACCGCAAGCCTGTATGATGCTCACCTAACGTAGATCGAAACGAGCAGAGCATGGGGACTGAGCACAGGATCTTTGGCTACAGCGGCGCGAGCTTTCGCTCCACGTGCTCCGAGGTGCGCTGCGCTAACAGGTTCGGCCACCGATCCCCCACGATGCACCAATAACCGGGAGTTTTCGTGGATGGTTTCCGCAGTCCCGCAAACGCTCTCCGCAACCCGCTACGATACCCGGAACCCTACAGTCGAGGCCGCGCAGGCGCAGTAGCGGCTTCTTCATTGCGGAGGGCTTAGCGGAGGAATAGGGAGTTTTCGTGGGTGGTTTCCGCTGCCCTGCAACGTCCCTGCGACCCGCTACGAGATCCGCGACTCTGCAGGCAAGGCTAGCGCCGCGTATGCGCGGTAGTGGTGCCTTCGTTCCGGAGAGCGTTGCGGAGATGGGAAAACTCTTTATTACTCTTTCTTTTTTATTAAAACTCTTTATTAGCAGTGTTGTAGGCGTTACCGAAAAACGAAAAAAAAAGTAACGAAATACGTTACTCGCTTCTTACAAATAAAAGGAACGTGTTACCAACCTACGTTACCTCAAATAAAACGAACGCGTTACTGTTAGCGTTACCGTTAAAAAGTGACGCACGGTACTTTTGCGTTACTTCTTTAATTATGAATTAACATGTTTTACTCTTTTGATTTACAGGTATGCGCAAACGCCATGTCTCAAGAAACATTATGTTATGTCCATCCAGAAACTCAACATAATTACCTTATCTTTTTTACGGTTCCACCTAAATACTGACAAAAAGATGAAAAAACAAAAACCAGTAAGATTTGTATGGTTTGGCGCCTAAAAACACGAAAACAATTGAAGTATAATTCTTTTAAGTCTTTTAAGACAGACTGCAAATACTGTTTTTCGGTTGTGGTGAGCTTGACAAAAGGCACGATGATGCATGTCTCTTCATTTTCTTTGATAGCCAAGGTCTCCAGCAAATCTCGTGCGTACGGGTTTTTGTTTTTGCGAGGATGATGATGCTGCTGAAAGCTGCACTGCATTTACATATGAGGGAATGAGCTGTAGATGGCTCGCTGTAGTTACATTGACAGATGCTGCATACTCACGCGTCATATCATTAACGCATCTCTGGCCTATGTAGAACTTGCCACATGATATGAGAATGTTATAAACAACCCCTGTTTTACCTGGGGCATGTTGTGTCTTGTGGGTGATGTCCGCTTCGTTCGGTGTAGAGCAGACGACCTTAAGGCTCTGTTATACTCCGACGTCGAGCGTAGCAAACGTGGCGCAGCGCAGCGGACACCGATGCTGATTGGTCGCAGATATCGAGTTCCTGCTCGCCGGCCAATCAAAGGCCCACGTTCTGCGCTACGTTACGTTTGCTGCGCTCAACGTCGGAGTATAACAGAGCCTTTAATGTCGTGCCTCGCGACTATCTTGTTAACTTATGAGTTTCTTAGGGTCACTGAATATTTTGTCAGAGTACCGAATTTCCCTTCTTTAATGCTTTGCCGACAACTAGAGTTCCTGTATAGGCTCCCTACGAGCCTATACAGGAACTCTACCGACAACAGTCCCACTCTAGCCGTGTATGTTTTGATTTCCTGCAGCATCACTGGACGGCAACAGTCGCATGAGAGGTGTGCCGTCACCATCATTATCACTATTTTTAATATCCGCCATGAGCCACCATATTGGGTCCAACCAGCTTCTGCTGCAACGGTCCGAGTCGCTTCTCAGCCACTTAGCGCCGTGGCGCACGTGTGTTCATGAAATCACGTCTTAACGTTCCGTATTTCGCGACTCCCATATGCCTGTTTGCTGTGCCTTTGGGTATACCGAAGCAGGTCAGAGAGCGGCAAAAGACTCTTCCGCTTGCCGTCAGGCAAGAACGCTAGTGTGAAGTGGAGGAGTGTTTGGTTTGCCATTCTAAAACGAAAGAATTCCAAGCCCACAGCAGGAAGCAAGGTTTGTGAGGTGAGTGCATTTCACTGGTCTTCTCCGCGTATTGCTCGTTGCCTCGCAGCCGATCAGGCTGCTTTGACTGAGCTTGGTTCGGCACGAACGATGCTTGGAAAAACAGCTGCTTCCGTATAATAATTATATTGCAGGGATTTTTATTCAAACTGCTTCTTTTCGTACGAAGCGTAAATAAAATTCAGGAGTTGCTTTGCATGCAAAATTCAAAGCACGAATGTCCGTTGAACTCATAACACAATTTAAGCGAACAGCCTTGTGTGAATGGGCACTCAGGCGGTTTTCATTTGAGTTTTTTTTTTCTTTTTATTATATTGCTGTTTTTCTTTTTTTTTTTGTGGTACAAAAAGCATGAATGAAGCCTTGACAGCACGGTCTTAGATAGGTACGCCACTCGATGCCCCGAGTGAATGAGGTGCATCTTGTTGCTCAGGTAGAATGAATGATGACAAAAACATCCTTGGTGTTTGCGGTTTAGAAAGTCATTGATTTCATATCAAGCCATTCTCGTCACGCACCGTCAGTTCCATTTGTCTGCACTAACCATTCACAGGGACAGCGTCGACGTCCAACTGCCTTGAGAATCGTCATGGGGAAATCATTGCTGAACTTTGCTGCAAGCTTCATCTGGCCAGCAAAGCAATTGTCAAGCGATCACAAGGGCTTCAATAAATCCTGATACTGTCCAGTCGTAAACATCTTGTATGCAGTTGTAATTAAATCGATAAAATGCTTCTGCATTGATACGAGTCTTTTGATAGCTCAAAAAGCGTTAAAAAATTCCATATTCTTAATGTGATGAGAGAAATAAGCGGCTAAGCTCAAAGCCTTAAAGTTCTCCACTGCAATGGGAACACGGCACAGACCGCACTTGTCGAGTGATTTATTGGTATTTCTGGATATTTAGAAAGTGATGGGTCACTCATCTCAAAATGAGATATTTTACCAGTGAGGTATGACTACTAACCTGGGGTCTTTAAAGTGAACCACGGAGTAATGACCCGTGAGCATGCAGCATCTGTCAAGGTAACTACAGCGGGCGTCTTCTGGTACGGCGGTGGAGGCGGCGGGGACATTTTTTGTACACTGTACTATTCAAGGATCCAATATGGCGACACGGACCGTTGCAGTTATTGAACACTGCACTATGCAAAGATCCAAAATGGCGACCCGGACCGTTGCAGCAGAAGCTGGCTGAACCCAATATGGTGGCTCATGGCGTCGGACGAAACAACGTTCAAAAATGATGTCGCAAATGCGGCTATCCACAGTGCCACACACTTACTTGCAAGACCTTTCGACAATGTCAGCGACGTGATAAGCGTAGAGTTATTGTACAGGGTGTCGCAAAAAAAAATTTCCACGTTTTCTTTTTACCGCGAAAATAAACTAGGCATCGCCGAACGCTCATTCTCCGCCCAAAGTTAGCTCTAGAGGTCACAACCAGATGCCAAAGTTTCAGCCCGATCCGATACCTTAATCAAAAGTTATAAATGATTTTCTGAAAATTTCAATGGGAAAATGGCGGCCGACGGAGTTCTCAAATACATGGGGCTCTATGGCACCAGAAACCGAAAACGGGCAAACATGGGCTCCATTTTCCCATTGAAATTTTCAGAAAATCACATAACTTTTGAAAAAGGTATCGGATCGGGCTGAAACTTTGGCATCTGGTTGTGACCTCTAGCGCTACCTTTGGTCGGAGAATAAGCGTTCGGCGATGCCTAGTTTATTTTTGCGGTGAAAGAAAGCTTGTAATTTTTTTTTGTTACACCCTGTACATTGTACTATGCAAGGATCCAAAATGGCGACACAGATATGGATGAATTTGAGCGCTACAGCACGGAGCTTGGGAGTTTCGGTACTCTGGAAACGTACTCACTGAACACACTGCAGTATTTAGTGACTCTAGGTTATCTCATCAATGTAGGGTACTCCTGAGTATTTTCGTTGAGTTCTTGTCGTTTTTCTTCCATCTGTGTCAGCTGATTTTCGCTTCAGTTTTGTGCAGATGTTTTCACACACGCATACCAGGAGGCCATTCGGATAGCCAGAATCATGTAGGCGGGAAATTTGCTTGTTAAAAGTTTGTCCAATATTATGATTACGAGATTTGTTTAAGACCGATAAAAGAGCGGTATTAAAAACACTTCGTTTTACGGATTTGGAATGTCCAGACGCAAAAGGGTGATATCCTTTGTTTGATCTTCATTCGCATTTCTAACAAACGTGTGTTTCGTTTAATTCCAGTGTGAGGTTGAGGAACTTGATGCACCTGTCAACGGGTAGTTCGTGCGCGAATACCAATTCTGGGCAGCTTTTTTTGGAAACTCCATAAAACGACTTCTTTGCATCCATTGTTTTAATCCTCTACTTTCGTAGTCGTAAGAATTAGGAAGTCATCAACGTACCTGAATGGATGGTCTTGCCACATGCTGCTAGGAACCAATCACGCAGTAGTGGGTCTACGCGAGAGCCTATACACACAACTAGGGATGCCGCGAACTTTTTTCGAATCGAAGTTTCGATGATCGAATCAAGCGATTCGGAAGGTTCGAAAGATTTCGCATTTTCGAATTTTCTATATCGTAAAATTCGACGGAAGTCGAATTTTCGAACTTGTTAAGCTAAGAAGTTCGACGCTTTTCGAACCGTCGAACATATTAAGCTAAAAAATTCGATCCTTTTCGAACTTTCGAACTTATCACACTGCAAAATTCGATGCTTGTCGAACTTCCGAACTTGACTGACCAAAAAATTCGATGATTTTCGAAATTTCGATTTTTCTTGCACTAAAAAGTTCGAAGCTGTTCGAACTTTCGATTTTCCTATGCTAAGAAAATCGATAATTTTCGAACTTTCGAACTTATTTATCAATACAATTCGAAAAGTCTCGAACTTTCGAATCCTGAAAATTCAGAAGTTCGACGAACTTCGAACTTTTAGGGTAAACGTTCGACGTTCGTCGAACTTCGAAAGACCGGCGGACGGTTTCATTTGAATTCAAGTAGTGAGGTACGTTCGTAATTTTTTTTTCTCGAACTTTTACATGCGGTGTTCCGTTCTTTACGAAAGACAATGCCGTTTATTTCAATGTTCTGGCATGCTTAGTTATCGTTTATGCCAGATTTGAAGCGCGATGTAGCCGAAACTACTTATGGTTGAGATGTTAAACTTTTTAAGAATGATCTATGTATAGCCTAGATAAGTGTCGTCTTAAGATATGACTATTGTTATTCAAGGTGAGTTTCGAAGAAATGTCCAAACATGTATCTACATGCAATTATGCCCTAAACTTGGTATTTATTTTCGTCTAAGTTGTTTGAGGTATCGCATTTAAATTAACACCACAGACAGTACATATCATTGCCATCTGCAGAATACAAAATAATGTATTTATTGTTTTTTCACGTTAAAGAATAAATTAACTCATGGGAGAAGATTTCTATTATTGTTCAAGTTCACGTCATTAAAAGAAAACATTTTTTTTCGCTTCACGTTCCTGGGACAGGTTTCTTTTAGCCTGTACACATTTTGGTAGGAGAAAGTTGTTTCAAAGTTCTGAACCTCTGAATATGCAAGAATACAACACATCCGGCGCGTTCTTGATAGTTTTTTCTTTCTCCAGCTTTTAGATGCGGAGCATCTCTTGCTCGGGTCTATGTCCCGCGGCGTCGGCGTCGTAGTCGGCACTCACACTACGCATGCGCAACTCTCCTCCTCTAGTCTCCTCTCCTTCAAGTTTGAGCGGTAGCGCGCTGCGCGCGTTCCCCATCATGTGACCGGGGCGGGATCTGAGCAGGCGAAACCGTGTTTCCCCGGATGAGGGAAAGGAGGAAAGTTTTCGGCGCGCGGGTCGCAGCGCCAGGCCAGGCCTTTCTAGTGGGGTGAGCTTTCCCCGCAACTCCGCGGCTGTCGTCTGCTAGCATTTCCCGACCGCTCGCGTCCGTTGCAGCCTAGATCTCGCCGGCCAGCCCGGTCTCGACGAGGAAACCTGCAAGCGCTGTTAAGGCATTTTGCGCCGCCTTACCGTGCGGTCTGATTAGACTTTCAAAGTTACTCGTGCTACATCAGTTCACCGCCGTTGACTCCAATTCATTCCGTTCTTCCGATGAAGTGTGATGGAAGCAACAGTCCCGTCAGTTAGTGGGTTGGCGCAAGCAAGCATCAGCACCACCCCGATGCTCCGCATCACCCCATTGTTCCCCTCGGGAAGATGGTGTAATTTTTTATCCCCGCATTTATTTATTTATTTATTTTTTTTTTTTACCATTGGCACAGTTATTTAGGTCGTAAAGACATAGCTTTGAACTTCCGAACCGTTAAGCATGTGACGAGTAGTGCCTTCTGACAACGAGTTTCTAACAATGACCATCTACGCGATCTTTTATGCAGTGAAGAGCGACAGTAGCTATACATAGGCATAAATAATTTCAGATTAAAATAAGCTCGACCACGCCCTCTTTCCCCGTATTGTTTTCTTTAACAGTCCGAAATATCTGGAAGGGGGGAAGGGGGGCTGAGGCCCCTCCCCCCCTCCCCTCTTCCATCCCCCGTTTTTCCTCTTCCGACGCCACTTGTATGGTAGAACGCTCCTCGACCTCGAGTTGTGTCGGCTTCTGTGCTTTTTGCGAGGCGATTCCTCCGTCCCAGAAAATAAACCTCGACAATTACAAACTTAACTTGCGGCGTTCGATCGGATTACTACCAGCGTGCAAGGGGTGGGGAGGTAGTTTGCCAGGTCGCTTCAAGAGTTTTCTGAGCCTCAACCTCCTGACCGCCCCTGGCCATTTCGAACTGGATGAGTATCGTAAAACAGTGTGTTCGTGTGATCACTACTGCGTGATGCACGTTAAACCCCCCCCCCCCCCCCCCCCAGGCTGGCGGTCACAATTACTGATCTATGGTCACACGTCACTCTGCACTGGCAAATATTCCAGCACATCCGAGACACTTGTCGTCTCATTTAATTGCCTGACCAACTTCGCGGAACCTATACTTCGTTTCACCTTATGTGCGAGCGAAGGCAAAGCTGGAAGCGCGAGCACGAAAGCTCCGTGCGTTCAGGCTTTGCTCGAGCGCGCGAGCTGGGGAGAGACGCAAAAAGCGCTGGTCTCGCGCTTCAAGCTTTGGCTTCGCTCGCAGATAAAGTGAAACGAAGTATAGGTATCACACCCTAACTTTTCTAAACTTGATTTCGTGAAAACCAGTGAGTCGTGAAAACGTTATTTGAAACTGAAACTGTGGAGGAACTTGAAAACTGGACTTCGAACTTTGAAAACTTGGACTTGAAAAAAATTCAAAATCTTCGAAGTTTTTTTGTTTTTTTTTTTCGAATTCAGCGTTAAAAGAGAATCGAAACTTTCGAACTTTTCGAACTTTATGCAGAAAGAAATTCGAAATATTCGAATTGTTCGACCTTCATGTCTATAAAAATTCGAAACGTTCGAAGTTTTCGAATTTTATTTCCAATAATTCGAAATCTTCGAACTTTTCGAACTTCAGATCTTAAGAAATTCATATTTTTCGAATATCTCGAATTTCAAGTTAGGAAAGTTCGAAATCTTCGAATTTATCGAACCTCAAGTAAAAAAATATTCGAAATATTCGAACCCGAAATTTTAGAAACCGTGAAAGCTTCGAACTTTTCGAAATCGAAACTCTACTGTGATCGAAAGTTGCGAATTTTTCGAATTCGAACCTCGGTCGGTACGAAAATATCGAAATTTTTCGAAATCGAACCTCAGTTCGCTTCGCAAATATCGAAACCTTTCGAAATCGAACCGAGGGTGGTTCGCGACATCCCTACACACAACACCAGTTTTTTGTACAAAATGCTGGTCTTGGTGTGCCACGACCGTCGCTGTTAGGCATGCACTAAGCACTTCCAAGAAGGTATCCAACTTGATTCCCGCTGCGTCTTGGAATGAGGGACTGTTGTGCTCTTCTATGTTTTGTCGGAGAATTGACATAATAATAATAATCTTTATTTCCATTTAGAGAAATTGTGGAGCGAAAGGGAAAAAGCTTCAACAAGAAGCTTGACTGGCCCTCAGCCCCATCGGCAGCCAGTGAACAAACAGTTTTCGTGCAATGAGAAAAAAAAAAAAATCATACAGAAAATTATACATTATAAAATGGGATAACAGAAGCAAGACACAGAACACTTAAATATGTAAAAATATATTACGCAACTCTTTAGGAGATATCGTTTCTATATTTTTATTTTCTTCTTCAAAGTTGTTTAGAAGCTTTGGAATTAAATACCGAAGCATTTGTTGCCCATAATTTGACCTGCATGTGGGAACCTTCCAATATTCATTTTGGCGGGTCAAGTAAACCGTATTATTTTTTTTTAATCTAACTATCTCGTTTAAAAGAACACTTTCTTTTTAATTTCATTCTTAATGGTGAGTAGAAGTCTATAATCAGATAGCTTATGAATTTTTATTATTTGCAGATTACTAAACATATTCTCAGTGTGAGAGTCATAAGGCGCGTTGAAGATGGTTCTTATTATTTTTTTTTTTTGAACCAGATAAATTTTGTTCAGGTTGGATGCCGTTGCTGTGCCCCAGACAAGGTTACAATAACTGAGGAGTGAGTAAACCAGTGCATGGTAAATAATTAATTTCACGCGAACTGGTAGAAATTGGCTGTGGCGATGCGTTAAACCAACAACACGTTACAATTTGGAAACCAAATAATTTACATGGCTATCCCATGACATATTTTCAATTTACATGAGGCTTGCATCGGGAATAGATTAATACATATCTTGTATGCCTATCGAAAAGCCTGAGGCGACATTAGGCCCATTAATTTGGAGATATGAAATCACCTGTTCCGAAGTTTGAATCTTGTAAAGATCATCGCACTATATTAAAGACAATTGCTTGGCTAAGAAGGTTGAAAAATGTACTTGCCAAGTACGTTTCTCTGACACGATGGCCCGGAACGATACGCTCTCCTTGTGTGTCTTGGCTGCGAAGAATACTTCCAAGAATACTTCCAAGAATACTTCCAAAAGAGGGGAAGAATACTTCCCCTCTTTTGTTCCTTTAATCTTTGCGCATAGGCAGTTCAGGTGGTACTTTTGAAGCAACCCCATGACGGCTTGTTCCGTCTCCCAAGTTCAAACTGGCCCTATCCTAGTCACCCATACGGTGGTTTGCCGGTTCGGAAGACCGTTTATAAGTGCCCATGAAACCACGGGAATTATGTCTTAGGGCGGGAGTCAAAAGCATAAAAACCACTATCAGGAGTATTTAATTTTTTTTTTTTTTTATAGTGTGTCGTGGTTTGCGAAGGAAGTTGTTTATAGGACGTATTCAAGGAGCGGAACTGGCAGGGAATTGAATCAAATGTAACGTCACGCGGTTGATTCACAACGCGGTCGTCTTTTTCGAGCGCTTAGCATGCGAGCCATTCTGAATCAGGATAAAATGAGAAAACGGATTTGCGACAATTACTAAACTTGCTATTGACGTCAAAACGGGTTTCAAGACAGTAAGAACGAAAAACTGTCCTGCATTTTTGTTTACGTTGCTGCAGTCTCTAAACAAGTCTGAGATGGAACATTTCATTAGCACGAGGTCTACGCAACTCACGATGTTATCGGCTATATATATATTTATCTACACTTTTAGATTTCCGTCCAGACCGTCTGCTTCCTCCCGCGTGCGATCTCCTCGCAGAAGTGCGGGAAAGGCACGAGGGATGTTTAAGTGATTTAGTTTGGAACGCAGTACTTTGCGTTGGTGTAGCATATAGCGGCTCGGCGTTCGTTTCGCACGTCGCGTTCCGGAAGCGAGGCTTTCGTTGCGATAATCGCTCCTCGACACGTACGGTGAAAATAAATCTGCGAAAGAAATAGATCACGCAGCATCCGCGCTCGCTGCTGAGCAATCATGCGTGACACATTCAAGAAGAAAAAAAATAAATAAGAAAGACCACACGCTCACAGCCGGCCGATGGTCTCCGAGTAAACAGATAGTAATACGAAGACAACTGTCGCATATATTTCAAATGTCATCGTCTCGTAAAACACAATAAAGGAAATACAAAAATAAAATGTTCGCAACACATGCAAAATAATTTCTTGTTGGCAACATGGCTTGCATTTTAGCGTTTCTGACCGGCAACAAAGAGTATGTCTCAGCTAGAAGCATTGCGTAAAATTTCCGTTCGCTAAAAAGCTTCCGTTGTCATGTTGGCGCGCAATATTCATTGGTTGCTTGTAGTGGGACGAGACCCTGACCGTCGCTCTCTGGAACGAGAAAAACAAAATCAGGATCCCATTATTTCTTCTTTCCTCCGCCTTCGGGTTGGGACGCTGTCGTTTTCCAACTAGTAGGCCTAGGCCCCTGCAGGACTGCAGAATATGGGGACACTACCGAAAATTGTTACACGCCCATCTAATTTGCCGCTTAATGAATCATTGAAGGACTCGAATTTTCAGAACACCGTCCTAAAATCATAGCTTCATTAGGCGAACGTTTCACAACTCCCCTCGCAGACATCACAAACGCTTTTTTTGCCAATCTTTGTGATGACCGCGAGCTTGTGACCGGCAGCGAATGCATTCGTCAACTGCACACTGTCACAGATGCGTGACCGCGCGGCTAACAGGAGCCAATTGCTACAGGCCTGCCCGAGAGACTCAAGAGCTATACGCGGGCGTTAAAAGATTCGAGTAAATAGGCCAGTGAATAGAGTGCAATGGAGCCTTTCACAATTGAAGTTTTTTTAGGTGGTGCACTGATGATACTCAAATTTCATGAAGGTATGTTTGCGAGAAAAATTTAAGAAAAGAAAACCTTTTTTCCTACTCGCGGGAGGAATACAAAAGCAAACCGTCGCGTCGAGTTGAAGCTGGTACTGACGTATCTTACCATATACACGCTCGGACCTGCTGTAGGGTGCTAATCTCTAAAAACCTTTTTCAAGTTTTTGTACCATGTGGTACATTATGTGAGCAGCGGCGTCAACCCGACGGTTTACTTCAATTTTGTCCCGTTCATAACAAAAAACAAACAAAAAACCTATTTCCTTGATTTTTGTTTTTAGAAATTTACTCAAGTTATGAGTATGATCAATGCGCCACCTAAAAACTTCGAGGAAGGTTACACGGCACCCTGTTCACGGGCTTACTTATACGAATTTTTTTACGCCTGAATAGCGATCGATAATATTCTGTAGATGATCAAATGATACTTCAACAAAGAGACGCCCACTAAAATAATGTTCCGCTCGATGTCACGGAAGGTGCAGCCAACACTCGTACCACATCCGGAATGGAAGTTTTTGGGTCCACGTGGGAACATACCAATGGCTGTGAGTAAGTGGGGATAACGCTGCCGATAAAAAGTGCCCCCGGACCGGCACTGGCGATACCGGTCGCGAGCGCGCAGTCACCACAAGCACCCGGAGCGTCAACGACAAAGAAATGGTGCTTTATTGCAACATGGCGCCGCACAACCGGCGAGTTTCAGTTCCGATGTGTCAGCATGATCTACAAAGCGAGCACACGTTGAACGCCGAGTCGCTCTGGAAGGAAGACGGGGTAACCCACAGGCACAGATGGTGGAGGCGAAAAATGTGTTAACAAATGTGCGGCTTGGCCGCGGAAAAAAAAATGTCTTGACGAGTATTCGGTGTAGGGGGGCACACAGCCCTCAGGCACGTACGGAGGCAGCGTGGTGGACTCTGGCCCTGGTACCCAGTGGGCCAGCCATCTTGTCCCTGCGATGCACCTTGAGGTGCTTGGCCAGGTGATCGGAACGCGAGAAGCGCTTGTCGCAGATCTGGCAGCGGTACGGCTTGATGCCGGAGTGGGACCGTTTATGGCGGGCCAGCTCGTCGGACCGCGAGAAGCGCCAGCCACACCCGGGCCACTGGCAGGCGAACGGCTTCTCGCCCGTGTGCCGTCGCAGGTGCGCCTTGAGGTGCGAGCTCTTGGAGTACACTTTGGTGCAGCCTGGATAAGAGCAGCAGAATATCTTGTCTTCTTCGGGCACGGCTGCGGCGGTGGAGGCGGCGGGGGCAGCTCGGCCACCGCCGTGCCGCCTGGGACCCGTTGGGGGAGAGTGGCAGTCCAGGAGGATGCTCGACTTGGGCTTGCGGCCACCGGCCGAAGCTCGAGCCCGTGGTTGCTGCTGTTGCTGCGTCCAGCTCTGCGAAGGCCGGCCCCGGGGAGGCGGCAACGCCACGGGCGCGGGACTGGGGGACACCACGGTGGGACACGGGGAAGAGTCATCCTCGCGAAAGCTAGACATGAGGGTCTTGAGACCCACACCGAGCACCACGAAGTCGTCGAGGCAGTCGGCGGCGAGTTCCTCGCACCAGTCCACTTCGAGGCAACCCTCGGGCACGGGAGACGGCGACGACGCGACGGAGGCATCCTCGTAGCCGGAGTCTGGGCTGAAGCCCGCCGGTCGCCCTTGAGGTTCGGAGCACCAGGGCGTCTGGACACACGGCTCATGGCACAGCATAGGGTAGTAGGCGTCGGAAAAGATGCCGAACTCGGGAAGCTGCATGCTGGCCTCGGGGCTCACCTCGTCGGCGACCAGGCAGCTGTCGCTGGAGAACAGGGAGTCCAGGTCCGCGCCCAGGGCGTCCAGGGAGAGGTCCTCTAAAGACAGGATGCCGGGCGCCATAGCGGGACTTTCCATGACCGGCTCAGCAGACGTCTGCCATCGAGGAAGCTCAGGCGCACCGCGGCATGGCTCGGTCAGTCTAAACGCATCAGCTCGAGAGACTGCTGCCAATTCCTGTACAGCCCCCGTCGCTTGCCTCGTGCCAAATGCGAGCGGAACTCGCCTCGGCTACTCTTCTCCCCGGCAGCGAAGACGCACGTGACTCCGTGCCGCAAGCTCCGGGCTGCGGCCATTGGCGCCGCGGGTCACATGCGCGATTCGGAGGCAGCGCCTCTCTCTCTCCCTCTGCCGCCGTCACCACGTGCTCCCGAGCTCGATCGCATCGCGCGGTGCTTCGCAGAACGATCGCAATCGCAGTCTGAATAGGACACGGCGTCCCATGATCCGTTCGGCCTGATACCGCGCGGACAGATACTGGGGCTCTGGCCGTGACTGCGGTCTCGATAAGGCTTATCGATGATACGCAAGTTTTATGCAGCGGAACTCGATCCCGATATCAGGGAAACAAGAGCCGCTTTGCATTCCCTGGGCAGAACGGGGATTCCAACTGCGGGTCCGAGTTGGCTGGCGTTCCGCCGATAAATCGCGGGCCTCATCGCTGGCATACTCCGCCAATCAGTTTAAGACAAAGGGGATCTGCTGATGAAAGCGGCGCGTGCTCGTTAAGAATGGAATATTTTTTGTTATTGTTTTTTATCTGGATTACTTAAGCTGCGTTTCAATTGTTTGCGTAATTTCTACCGTTAGTGTTCGAAGCAGACGAAACAAAACGGGAATCCAATCATCTGGCTATAAACTGACGACTGATTGAAATATTGCCGTATAGGCAATAATTCCTTCAGTCGTCAGATAGACGAGTTTCGTTGTCTATAGACAACGAAACTCATTTATCTCAGGAATACTAAAAACGTCATGCAAAAGGACAAGAAAGAAGACAAACAAAGCGCTTTCACATTCCTTTTCCTTGGCGTTCCTTTTTGTCCTGTTCTCTGGCGCGTTTAGTATCGTGCGTTGTTCCAACTGGCCCATCTGTTTACTCTACTGCATGCAGTTCATCCATCTCGACTGGTTTTTACGTTCCCGGTTTTAAAGCGACTGTGAAAATAAATGCCAAACAGTTGACGATAATAATTCCGGGAGAACGGGAACAAGGGGTAAAAAGGACAAACACAAATCTCCAAAAAGAACTAGGTGACTGGTGCGCGACCGAAAAAATCCGCCTGGTCTTGGTATCGAACAAGGGACCTCTCCATTTCCAGCGACAATCATTTCATATGGCTGGGTTATTTCTTCCTGTACTAGCGGGCTATCATGTATTATATTCCAATTAATTTAACGCGACGGCCAACAGTTGTTTTCATCAGCATTTTGTTTTTCTCAAAACAACGTTCGGAAACTAGAGCGGAAATAACTGCAGTTTGTCCGCCCATTCGTGTATTTCCCTGCAAAATTTCATGGGGGGGGGGGGGGGGGGGGGGGGATTGATGTGACGGGATGTCATAGCACCTGGTGACTTGACACATTGACATCACGTCACGTGACGTCATGTGCCACCACAGGTTATTAACTTCAGGTGGTGACGTGACTTGGAGTCACGCAATGTGATCATATGACGTGACGTTTCGAGTCGTAAGGTCACGTGACGTCAATATTCCCGTTACATTTAGCTGAAGAAAAAATAAACAATGCTTTTCTCTTCCCTCCCCGAAACGAGTGTTTAATACCTCCTAAGCAAATTTAAACGATCGCTCCTTAAATACCGCATTTCATGCATTATAGAACTTCGGAGATGAAGGTCGCTGAAAATCTTTTTTATCAAAACGTGATCATTGAAATGATTACAAGTTGAGACTAAACCGACATCTAAATTTTTGTATGCACAGTTTCACGGCTCGATGGGATGTGCTCTTTCAGTGATATCCCAGAGGCACACGCTGACCAGGTTCTTACGCACGAGGGTTTCCATGGTCCGGAAGTCGCTGAGCTTGCACGTAACATCAGCGTGATAAAGGCGGGCTATCTAGACTCGGTTTTAACATAACTGAGCAGACGGCGAAAACTGTGGACCCAGTGAGCCTATCAGCGCGTCGGTGCAAGACATGTGACAACGCATCGTCGTAGTGCTCTCCTCCTGATGAGAGCTGTCACGTGCTTTGATTCCTCGTCCTGAATGGTCCGAAGGGGCCGTAGCGTTAAACGGGTTTTTGATCTCACTGGTGGTGACAAACTAACGAACGCGTTCTGTCTTTTGTGCGCGCCTGTCCACGCACTCGAGTGTGTCATGTAGACTTTTTTTGGTTTGTTTTCTTAGGCCCCCTGCCAACGTTCGTAAGTGATTTCGTAGACCGAGTCCCACGTGGGTGACTCAAGGCAGCTCGTTTTTCTGCGCGTTGACAGCCGCCTACTATGTTGTGATCGAGAGCGACGGTACGACTCAGCTTTCGTACTTGCATGCATTGTTTCGCATCTTACGACAAAATGCCAACGCATTCGTTGTTTTTCCTTTTTTTTCTCGAACGACGAGCATATAAGATACGAGCGTCAGGAAGCTTAGGCGATACGGTTTTTAACGTGAAACGTTCTTTGACTAGGTGTTCGGCATTTCGTGAATCCCAAAAGTGAAGCATGGATAAAAGCGTGGCCGCGAGGCTCGACACTGATTGGTTGACGGGTGGGAGAGGAGTGAGATGTTCGACGCTGATTGGTTATGTGACCAGGGAAGGAAAGGAGAGGTAGGCGAGGTGGGAGAGGAGAGTGCGTTAGAAGGTTCTGGAAGATCACCAGGTTTACCATTTCAAGTGCACACATGCTGACGAAGAGCGCCGTGGACGCTGGCGTCGGGCGTTTGGCTCTCGCATTGGAACGCGTTCGACGAGTGCAGTGGAGACAAAGGTAGCTAGCTTTAGGTCTACCCACTATTCCCTCCAATCAGAGCTCGGCGTTCTGACGTCCCCTCGCGCTCTCGTCTCGTCCTCCGCCTCAATTTCTCGGCGCATTAACATAATGATAGCCGAGCGTTTCCTATAGACCTTTCCAATGTTTACAAAATCACAGTCCAGCGTGCGATCTTCACAGCCCAGCACGTGCATGTTCGTCGCTTCGTAAAGCGAGGAAAGCACGCGCCATACGCACGAACGCTCAAAATGGCACCGGCCACACGCTCTTTTTTGGAAAGGTCTATAGTCGGTGAGCGCGTCGGTTGGTTCAGGTCATGCGTGCTCGCTTCCGCTCCCGCGGCGCGTCGCATTAGAGCGACTGGTCGCGTGCGCTCGACGCCGCGCCTGTCGCGTGCGTGGAAGCGCAGCTGACTCAACGAGCGTGCGGTCGACAGAACGGCGTTTCACCTTTCAGGTCCGGTTTTAAAGCGCCTGTAGATCTGGACAAACGAACGAAACAAAAAAGAAAAAAAAGCGACTAATCTCCGGTGTAGGAGCGTGACAGCGGAATGGTGAGATGGGCTAGTTGGTTAATTACGTACTCAAAGTGCCGAAAACAGGGGTAGAGTTAAGATTGATGTCGTCAATCCTTACAGAGTAAGGATTGACGACACCAATGTCGTCGTCCTTACTCTGTACGGGTGATGACACCAATGCCGAGTGGTGTTTAAAAATCAGGACAGAGGCACTCGTGATATCATTGATCGAAGCACGTGATATTGCGAGACTCTGGCCAGACCGCGTTAGCGCGCCTTCGATTTTATTTTTCAATGAAGAGCGGCAACTCTTGGAGCGAGGAGGGCATAGCAGTGACGGTGGTGGAATGAACACGTGATGTGGATGTTTTGTGTTTCTTTAATGCTTTATTTGCTGACATGTACGCTATATGCCAACACGAATAAACTTAATTTGAGAGTCTTTTACTTTGTCCTCGTCCTTCGCGCTGTTTTTGTTTTGATTGCCTGTTCCTGTTGTTGGCGCTTTTAGTACATGACAGCAGACCCGGCACATCGACATGCCTTGTTGTGGGAAAGGTGAGCGCATCCGTATTTGTTATCGGGCTACCCATCGACGGTGTTTACTGTACAGAACGAGATGCTCAATTGCAAGTATGGTGCCCCACTGGTGCCCCATGCGCGCACGCTCGTGCATCATGCGCGTGAACATAGCTTCGACAAGCTTGTAATTGCACGGGCTTTCCCGCACGAGCGGAGACATGGCGGCGGCCAGTCGCCCTGCTTGCAATCGTGTATAGACCTTTCCAAAAAAGAGCGTGCGGCCGGTGCCATTTCGAGTGTTCGTGCGTATGGCGCGTGCTTTGGTCGCTTTCCTAAGCGACGAACACGCACGTGCCGGACTGTGAAGATCGCACGCTGGACTGTGATTTTGTAAACATTGGAAAGGTCTATAGACGTTTCCACTGTTTACAAAAATCACAGTCCACACGTGTTAAATCACAGTCCAGAACGCGCACGTTCGTCGCTTCGGAAAGCGAGCAAATCACGCGCCATACGCACGAACACTGAAAATGGAACCTGCCAAGTGTCCTTTTTTCTAAAGGTCTATACAATGCAAGTGTTTTAGTCACCCTGAGATTCGCACCAGAGGTGGTTCTGCGTTCATGGGCCGACTTATATGCCGGTGTTCCCGCTTCCCTTTGTGGTGAGTTATAACTTATAAGTGTTCCAGCAGAGATGGAAGATGGATGGTTGGATGGATGGGGCTGAACCCTTTAAATAGGGCGGCGGCTTGCGCCACCTAGCTTTTCCACACATAGACGACACCAAGCGGCGAGAGCTTGAAGTGCAATTGGCGTTCGGAATGGGTGTTGCGCTGCACCTCGAGTCGCTTAGGAGGAAGGAGAGGTAGCGCAACTCCCCTTCTGGATGCTAAGTGTAGTTCGGGTCTTCGCCGCTGCGTGAGGAGGACTTGCGGATGCGCAAAGCTCTTCTTGAGAAATGTCCATTGATCATGTG
This sequence comes from Ixodes persulcatus, assembly GCA_013358835.2. Classification (NCBI taxonomy): domain Eukaryota; kingdom Metazoa; phylum Arthropoda; class Arachnida; order Ixodida; family Ixodidae; genus Ixodes; species Ixodes persulcatus. The sequence goes on along the minus strand of JABSTQ010009260.1, from coordinate 227,753 downwards.
GCCGGCAGAGCCGTGCTCCCCGCTACAAGCATGATGTACTGCGGCATTGAAAAGAACCTGGAACATGCATAACACACTTTTTTTTGCGTCTTTTGTGGCAGACGTTTACACCTCAATGGGTGGGAGCTGTCACTGCAGATGGCGATAACAATCTCGACTATACGAGAGATGCGATTATTTTTGGAACAGGATTGCAAGACGAGTGATTTGATTACGGTTGGCGTCAAGTCACTTGTGCGCGGGTGCACTTTTCAGAAGGCCGCCTGGCCGACTGTGTTCGAATCGACCGTAACAGTATTCTATCGCCTGAACTGAACAGTATGGCATGCAAGTGTCTCCCGTCGATGTTCGTGTCCACCGCTAGTTTCACAAATCAGAAACGTAGCGCATCTGTGCGGGACACCAGGCACGTAGCCAGGGGGGGGGCATGGGGCCCGGGCCTCCCCCCCCCTCCCCCGAAATCTTTCATTTTGCTGGGACCTCCTCTCCCCCCCCCCCCCTTAGAAACAAAATCTTGGCTACGAGCCTGCGGGACACGCACAGTTGCATGTCCCGAAGTTTAGTTGAAACTTCGCCGTGCCCTGCTCGCATGTACTTACACCTAAAAAAAAAAGATAGAAGAAATCTTTTGTTACAAACGGTTGCTGTCAGAACGGTCAGATGTGTTACCAGCCGACAATAAACAAAATCGAGCATAAACGGAAGCGACCGCAAAAGCATCCTCGGCTCGCCAACATTGATGTTTTTTTTGTTTTGGTCATACGTCTGCGATGTGGGCTTTGTCCTTACTTCCCACATCAAAAACACAAAAAGAACAACCAAACAAAAAAAAACGCAAACGGTTTTTTTTTTGTTTGTTTGGTGCGGGACGTAGAGTTTTTTTTTCGGAAAATCTCGGAGGCCTTGCGGCGAGGGGAATTGTGGGGCTGCTCCGATGTACGATCGTGCCGGTTCGAACGCTTCGTATATTCTGGTAGCGACGCGGTTCATTCTCTCTTATCATTAAAAACTCAGAACGCCAAATAAGAAAAAAAAATAGTAAAGCGAACGCAAAAGGAGTTTATCACATACACCGTTTGGCCTTCTCTGTGTTCTAAAACCACAAAATGTTAAACCAACGTCAACGACTCAACGTCGTCCTCGACTCCGGGATAATCTCACGTTCCATAGTACATCGGTACGTCAGAATGCGTCAAGCATACGGTGGGGGCGCCGCATATTTCCGGAAAGGTCGATTTACCGAGCGTGGCCGGCGCTCATTCACGCGCTCTCATTCTGCGGGTTTCTGGGGAAAGGGAGTCAGGCGAAGAGCGCGCCAAGTCAATGGCGGACTCGCCGTGACGCCACGCGGCGCCGGACGCTTGTTCGATAAGCGACGCGCGCCCCACAACAACCGGTCTTTCTTTCCTCCGCGTAAACACTCAACGGCGATCGCGCGAGTCCGGCGCCACTGGGTACGAACGAACGCGGTAACAGTTTCAACCAGCCACGACTCCCTTCACCCCTAAGCTGGCAGTGTGGCACTGCGCTCGCCGCACCAATTAACCACCTCCCTTTCGTCACTTGACCCCGCTGTCTACTCGTGGGTGTGGGGCGGGAGCGTGATCACGTGGTGAAGGATAGACGTGTGATTGGTCCGACGAGAACGTGGCTTGCTTGGTGTTCAGGTTTGTGACCCCTGAACATCGCGGCCGGGTGACAAAGATTCACTCCAAAAATAGTTTGTTGTTTGTTAATTGATTGGATACGACATGTATGGCACAAAATAAAATTTCCTAGAAGAAACAGAAATAGCGCATTATATACGCGGCGAGACACATTTTGAGTTGGGAGCGATTGTGAAACATGCGTCTATTTCGACACGTCCATCCAATACTGAACTCCCTAAAAATATATATTCTTTTTAAACGCCTGAGATTGTAAAATAATGAACTTTTCACGAAAAAACAAGAAAAAAGAAAAAGAGGATTGTGCAATATGTATGCCGTGAGACCCATTTTGAGCGAAGAGCGACTCTGAACCGGCGCTTCTCTTTCAGTTCGCGTCTATTAAAATTACCGCCCCTTCTCTTTTGGATTGATGTCGACGTTGGTTATTAATTTGTATTTGGGGGCATTGCGCATGAAAACAACTCTGATTGCTTTACGATTGTGTCAGTTAAAAATTAGTATGAGGAGCGTTTGAAAGATACAGACAATAAATCCTATCCTATGATCAACATGAAGGACGTTCTATATTTAGGGGGGCGGTAAGTTTCATTATTAAGAGTTGATTTGCCGGCCCTTTATCGACGATTCATTGATAAAGCAACCACTCTATCGCTTCCTATTAATAGAAAAAAAATGAATGACGTTTACAATCCCCTGTAACGCAGAATTAGAGCGCAGCTCTTAAGGAGGAGGAGGGGAAGGTACGGAGAGGAGGGTATGCCCCTTCTCCTCATCCGTACCCTCCTCTCCTCCTCTCCTGCTCGCCTCCCATTTAGGGGACAAATTCCCGCCATACTTAGCGGAAAAAATTCCCCACTATATTTAGCGGGGAAATCTTCCCGCTAAATTTAATGGGGAATATTTTCCGCTAAATTTAGCGGAAATATTTTTCGCTAAATTTAACTGAAGATTTCCCGCTATTTAGTCGGAAAATCTTCCCACTACATTTAGCGGGGAAATTTACCCATAATGCAACGCGCGGTGGCGTCACACGTGACGTCACGTGTGACGTCATCATGGGAAACGAGCCATAATGCACCGCGCGGTTACGCCGATGCCGACGGCGACGCCGCTCAAGACGGGAATGGGCGCCTAAGAGCTTGGCTCTAAAAAAGCTCGAGGTACACCTATAGGTGTACCCAGTGGCGTCACGAGGGTCAGCGGCACCCGGGGCGGTAGCCCGCCGCGACACCCCCCCCCCCCCCCCTTTCCGCTTTCGCGTGGCCCGCCACGACTTCCCCCCCCCCCCCCCCCTCCGCTCTCGCATGGCCCGCCGCGACTCTCTCCCCCCCCCCCCCCCCCCTAGCGGCCCGCCGCGACACCCCCTGAGCGCTGCACCTGGGGCGGCCCGCCCCCCCCTTGTGACGCCACTGGGTGTACCTCGAGCACTTCTTATGAGTTGTGGATGCGAAAGCATGCAAGCCGCTCGTCCGCTGCCTTTTTCGTCTGCTGCGTACTTTTCGTCGCCGGTCAGCGCGCTTGCTCCCCTGGGCACGCTGACCTTGGACGCTCCGTGTTAATGGCGCGCTGATGGACACGCAGCGTCATGGGGTGAGCGGAGGTGGAAACTGACGAGCGCAGCGGCCAATGGGAACCCCGTTGACGCGCGCCAGCCAATGGAACCGAAGGCGAAATCCATCAGCTTTACTTCGCTCCTTTGGTATCGGGAAAACTAGGTGCCGTTTTTGCGCTTCAAACTGATGACGTCAGCTCGCTCCATGGGAAAGTTAAAGGGAAGCTGAAACACTTCTTGAAAAAAACGAGCTAGAGGTGAATTCTGGCGTAGTTTTATCCCGTGAATCTGAATATCACGTTCGTTTTTCCCGAAGATGTACCTAAACGCGAGAAAAGACGAGAAACTTCCGACCAGTCGTGACGTCATACTAGGATCGTTGGGCCGCCGAGCGCGTGTCGCTCGTGTGGGCAGCGCGTGCAATTGCAAGCTTGCCAGGTGTATTTTTTCGCACTGACGCCAGACGTGACGTCTATATTTCTGACCTTTTTGAAGATAGCAAGAGTGCACGTGCATAGCTTTGACAGGCGCTGAAGATGCGCGAGAGCAGGGATTCTGAAAACTCCTAGTGTGACGTCACGCCCCCGAAAGGAGGGGCTTCAGCGGTACTTTAAAAATTAATTTCTGCAGCCTCCGTGCACCGAATTGAAAAATAATCTTGATATTCGTGATCCTGGAGGCCAAATGAAGACGAATTTGTTATTTTTCCTCGAATACAGAACCGCTTCAGTTTCCCTTTAAGGCTTTCGCATTAAAATATATATAAGTTACCAAATAGGCTGATTAATAATGCATTTGTGGCTAGGGTAAATGATTTTAGAATGGGATTATATTAATCGCATATCGTTGAGGGGTCAAAAGAAAACTAGTACACGAGGGTAGAAAGACAAAAGCCTGCATTTCGGTACGCTATTGTGAAAATGGGGCGGACTATTTCTCGCCTCCTTTTCTTCGAAAGCTCACGGCCTTTTCACTGTGACGCATCCGCAGTGCCCAAGTACGTCAGCCGAAGCCAGCGTCACGCGTTGGACTCGAGCACTGCGCCATTCGAACGTATGCACTTGTCAACAATCAATCCGTCGACGAATATTTGGATTCGCATTCGTGGCCAATGAGTGCGATGAGGCACCTATCATCACTCGAGAATGACACGTTCTATGGTGTAATTCAAAAGAACATGGTAGAAACTTGGAGTTATCGCATTCGGTGATGTACCATGTCACGACCACGTGATTTCGCATATCGCTTTTGAGTCGAAGAGGAAAGCTAAGAACGAAGAACTTGACAAATCGTTTTATGGTAACTTTATATTTACTTATCAAAGCCACATATATGAAGCCTCAATGGCCTGAAATAGTTGCTATTGTTGTTAAATCCACAGCTCAATAGCTCTCCCTTTTTTTCTTCTCCCAAACCACGAGGATTTACTTAAACCCGCTAAAAAAAGCTACGCTTAAAAGTAACAACACTGCGGCCATTTTGGCTCTTAAAGGGCAACTCCGGTCCATTCTTTCAATTTTGGGATTATGACTGTTTTTAGTGCAGTCAGCGTCCCTGAATGGCAAGGTGTAATTTTTTTTTTTTCGTTATTGTGCGTAGTTTTAAAAAAATCGACGCCTCAAAGTTTTGTTTTGGGCGCGGCCAACAAAACCGAAACTAGCCGCTCGAGGCCCCGGCAACACTGGAAATCAGCAGTGATGTGAACGTGACGTCAGGATCGTTCTCGTCCAACGAGTACGCAGACCGAGCGGCACCTACCTCTGTTGCGCTAGCCGTCTAAAGATAGGAGGTAAGCTGATTTTGTTTTAATTTTGTATACGTGGTAGTTATCCAGCATATGTAGCAAGAGTTAGTGAGTAAAAAAGCTAGTGACTGAAAAACCCGTGAACTCGTTCGGTGCCGTACTCAGCGGCCGCCGCCGTGCGTGCGCTATGCCGTACTCGTCGCTTGCATACCCAAAAGCTAGCGACTGGAAAACCAGTGAACTCGTTCGATGCCGTACTCGGCGGCTGTCGCCGTGCGTGCGGTTTTCCGTACTCGTCGCTAGGCCTAAATTGTCATCGCGGCTCCGTGGATGGAGCGGCGTTGCTGTACGCCGCACTGCCAGTGACGTACAGTACTGGGGGCCCTCTCGCTTTCGCCCTGCGGGTCAGTCCCAGACACGAAGCTTTGAGGCTCTCCAGCGTGGGCCGCGGCGCCCGAACACACGTGTGCTGGGCTGTACACGTCTGTTTTTTCGTTCTTTTTTCCTCGGGCGCGTAAAAGCCGAAGTCCAAAGTCCACTCGTCGAACACCGTTCACCCACACCTTCTCCGATTTCCGGTCCGTTGGAAACTTGTGAAAAAGCACCTCCGGGTTGCGCAGCGGGTTGTTTGAGCAGCCCACAGCGCTACAAGTTGCACTCGGCATCTTTCGAGGAACAGCTGGGCAGCCTTGGACGCACCGAGTTGCTCGCTAAAACGAGTCTTGGAGTCCTCACAAGCAAATAAACAAAAGGCTATACCGAAGCTTCACGGGCTACAGATAAAAGCAACGGCTAAACACGCCAATCACAAGCCGAAGTAGCTGTGGTAGCGGCTCAAAGAAGCGCACTCCGCGCAACGCCCGGACCGGAGGAAAAACAAAAAAAAAAAAAAAGATAACGATACTGACGTCACGGCCCAATGTTGCTTTAGCGATCGGCAACCCGCTGGCCGCCCGCTAAAGAGCAGCGGCTCGCGGGGGGTCGCATTTTTATTATCGGCATTAGTTGAGAATGCGGCGTCCCCCGGACGTAATATTTTGTCTGGGGTCGTATTTTGTGTCACTACAGTGATACCAGTAATTTATTTCATTTTGAGTTTTGGCCGGAGTTGCCCTTTAAAATCACGATTGCCAGTCATCGTAAGCTTTATCTAAAATCGAAAAAACCAACAACTCTTGTCCGTTTTTTAGAAATGTAACAAGACAATCGGGTCACGCAGCGCCGCTACCCTAAGCGCAGAGAGTGACCCTAGGTCTACCACAGTAACCAGTCTAGCTCACAAAATCAAAAATAAACGCGGTCCTATCTCAGGTTTGATACTCTACCGAAAAAAAGTAAGATAAAATCATAAATGCCCGGGGCTTGGAGAGCGAAGCTTAGCAACCGCGGCGATTGGCACGCTTGAAGCTCGCATACTTACCTCGCGTCATGTGAGCAAACTTGCCACGAAGTAGCGCAAGTAAAGCTGGTACAGACCGAGATAATCAAGATACTACGGATGGAACGGAGGTGTTAGTTTACCTGGCACATGATAAGATAAGGTTTCTCGGCTTCTCTAGTCGAATATTTGTGCCGCAGTGTCGCTCGTTTTCGTAGCATAGTGCGACGCGTCAGCTTTTTTTTTTTCCCTTTTTTATTGTTTGGAGTTTACCTAGCTTTTTGGCTAGGTGCGGGATCGGAGTATCTGTCGCTGTATCGAGAGCCACAAAATAAATTAGTAAATGAAAATAAGGAAAAAAAACTAAATAAATAATCCTCTATATAGACAAGCATTTAAATACAAAACTGAAAGCTAAAGTAGACATTAAAAACGGTAGAATATAATGTGAATAAATACATCAACTTTATTTATAAATCCTCTATTTAAATAATTATGACGTTGCACAATAATTGGGACCCCTAGAACTCATCAATCGTAAAACAAAGCGCAGGGAAAATTTGGCAAACTCACACAGGACAGAAGACAAATGAGGGTGGTACAACTGATGCTAAACACATGCAGTCGTTAAGACGCAGGACACTATACTTCGTTTCACCTTCGGTCCGAGCGCGGCCGATGTTATGAGCCGAAGGGCCAATCAAACAGCCCAAAAAGCGCAACGTCATGGCATGCTCTCTGCGCTTGATAGGACTAGCCGGCGGAGGAGCACGCACAGAGGGACGGCGAATACCGGCTGATCCTATCAACTGCAGAGAGCACGCCATGACGTTGTGCCTCTTCGCTGTTTGATTGGCCCTTCGGTTCATTACATCGGCCGCGCTCGGACCGAAGCTGAAACGAAGTATAGGCACAATATAGTGAGAACGCAAAGGAATTTTCACATACGTAGTTAGGTATAAACGGAACTAAAAATGGGGATGATAATATCCAATTATTAATATGGCGAGCGCGAGAGGACCCACGTTACGATAGGCAGTTTTCTCTCTTTCTTTCTGGTATCCTGGTATGCGCGGTTGGTACGCGTTGCGGCGCCACTTCCTCATCCGCGAAAGCCTCAAGGCTGCTTCACACAGACCTGTTTTCTTACGTATACGTTACGTTACGAAAAGTCACCGGAAAATCTGTGCTTCGTATTAAGCGTGGCTACCAATTCAAGGAGGTATACCTGGCACGCGACTTTCGAGACACGAATGTTTCGGTGCCTTAGACGTAACGTAAGAAAACGGTGCTGTGTGAAAAGTTGAACCGAGCTCAACTCCTTACGTTACGTTACGACGAGCCTTGTGTCCTTGGTTGCCACGGTAACTCACCGTCCTAGCCCGTCGTCACCGAAACATTCGTGTCTTGAATGTCGCGTGCCAGGCTATTTCCTTGAATTGGTAGCCGCAGATTTTCCGGTGACTTTTCGTAACGTAACGTATAGACCTTTCCAAGAAAGAGCGTATGGCCGGCGCCATTTCCAGTGTTCGTGCGTATGGCGCGTGCTTTGCTCGTTTTCCGGAGCGACGCACACGCGCGTGCTGAGCTGTGGAGATCGCACGCTGAGCTGTGGATTTGTCTGTGTGAACCAGCCTTTACTTGTCCTTTTGATCGAAAAAGCGTGGTATAAACCGATAAAAATACGATTGAGCGGCTCGCGTCGCTCACTGGGCGACCCTACTTGTCCCATTACCTTGCCGTCGTCCTTGCGGTCGTCCTAGAAGCTTTACTAGACCTCTAGGACGTCCTCACTTGTCACAATACTTGAAAAACAAGCGGCGTCGGCGGCATTGTTGTTGTGCCCGAAAGGTATCCATAAAAATACGTCATCAAATACGTCATCAAGCATCATCACAAGTCATCAGCGTGATGTCACCACCGGTGCGCCGTGTACAAAAGGTGCGCTTCGGACCTGATTTGTGCTCGTTGTGTGCTTCGTGCGATGGACAGTGAGGCGACCACGTCTACATACGGCCTCCACATCGGCAGCAGCGTCTACATCTACGGCGGCTTCCGCAGGCAAACGTGGCCGCTGTTCGAGGCGGGGCTTAGGCCGCACGTCCGGGAGCTTCCTGGCTCGTGACGACGACCATTCCCCGAAGAGAAGAACCCAGGGGTCCAGTGGAGGTGGGAGAATTGGTAACGTAACGAACGGTTTAATTACATGGTAGCGATACAGTCGTCAAATCCTAGAGACCAAATGGAGCCCTCACGCCCCGCCTTATATAGGGGTCCGTTTTCTCCCTCTCTCTCCGCCAGGGCAGCAGGTGCGACCGCCACGTGCTTTGCAGCTGGGTCCGCCGCGTCGTAGCTAGAAATGAGTCATAGCCAAGGTTCTCCGCAGTTAGGCCAGGCCTCTCTCCCCTTCCGGAGCGCACGAACCCACACGCACACACACACACGTCCCGTTGACGTCACGGACGCGTTGAGACACTTTTTGGGCAGGCTTCAACAGGTGGCCGGCAGTCCTGACACGTCGGGACTCGTTTCGGGACTCGTTTCCGCAGCGTTGAAACTCGGAAAAGGTTGCCGAAGGTTCCATTCTTAACAGCCCCTCCGGGGCCAGGGAAACCTCGAATGGCCGGTGGTACAATCGCTGGCCTGAAGAGGTGGGCTTGGAGTAGGCCTTGAGAAGACGCTGCAAGCACCAAACAAACTCCCAAACCTCTCACAACGGAGGCATCAGCGGAAACGTCCCCCACAACACCACGCCACACCGCAGTCAAACGCTCGGAATTCGCCAAAGACCCGCCAGACTGGATTACGGATTACCAAAATTTGGTACAATTCCGGGTATCGAGACCCCCTGTCGCCAAAAAAACTCATTTTTCCAACGAGGTCACTAAGAACAAAATACAAAAGACAAAACCCTTCGCAATTTGTGAGGTCATTTTGGGCAAAGTGCCCCCACTTTGATCCTCATTCCCGTGGATGACGAAAACCTCTGAGATCATCCCTACTGTTTTGGTGATATCAGAAAAATCTGCTCAACCCATCGGCATTGCCGTTAAATTTGCCTTTCCTTTTTCTTACGCTGAAGTCATAGTGATCGATTTTCACGTGATTTCTAGACGTGAAAATGCGGTCCTTATAGCGCCGATAAAACAATCCGCCTTTTTCATTCCCCGTCACATTGGTCCTAGCAATCTCCTGAGCTGTACAGCGAAACCCTGACACACTAGGGTCGCTCTTCTGCTCGACTCTGTCTACTCGTAGCAGAGGACCAAAGTTACGTGACGCCGGAGCTACGAAAGATCTTTCTCTGATCCCGTCTTCCTCCGCCTTTTTCGCCGGCGCGTTGGGACGGCGTACGCTTTCTAGTGCTACGAGGTCAGGCTGTTCTACAACCTGGTCCCTCTCATCCCGGTTTTCTGCCTCCAACTCTGGGAGTGCTTGCTCCCCGTCAGCTGCCTCTGGCTCTGGATCACTCGTCAACAAAGGGGCGACCTGACGCGATTTGGACCTCGTACACGACTGAACTAGCCCTTCTCCCAGTTGTTGACCCCTTTCGCGCAGCAGGAAATCTGACCGGTTAGAAAACAAATAAGGATACTCCAACGGGACTGTTTGCGAGACAGCCGCCTCTGTCACTAGCTCTCCGAACGGGCCAGTTATCCTTACTGTCGCCATAGACAGACAGACACTGTGCTTTTCAAGCAGCTGCTTGATCCAAACTACCTTTCCAGTAAATTCGGAGGTCGTTACATACGACGGATGAACAACGTCCATCGTCGCTGCACTGTCCCGAAGCACCCTGCACGGCTTTCCGTTTACCTGGAGCTCGTGAAGATAGGGACGAAGGAGCTTCAGGTCCTCGTCACTACCGTTCACGTACGAGAACACCACCCGCGGTTTCTTACATCTGGCCGCTGTGTGTCCCGGCTCCTGACAGTTGTAGCACAGGAACGGCTTCCTTGCCTCGAACTGCCCTGTTGGGCTTTTCCGCGCCTCGTCTCCGTTCGAGTGTTCTGCGCTCTTTTCTGGGACCTTTTGTCCTGCTTCGGGCTTCTCGGGCCCGTTTTCTCGCGAGTCATTTCCCTGTCGGAAGGTCTTGCGCTGATCGCTTCGGCCGGATTCGCTTTCCTCTCCGCTCAGCTTTCTACGCGTTGCGTACTCTTCGGCTAGCTCAGCGGACCTTTCGACAGAGTCGACTCCCACCCTATCCTGCACCCAGAGCTTGACTGACTGCGGAATGCTACGAAAGAACTGTTCGAGGCACACACACTCGACTACCTTGTCTCGGCTTTCGTACACTTCCTCGCTCTTCAACCATTCTATCAGGTTGGTTTTAAGCCCGTACGCGAATTCCGAGTAGCCCTCGCTGCTCTTTTTGGATGCGTTTCTAAACCTTTGACGGAACGCCTCGGCAGAAAGGCGGTACCGCTTCAAAAGGCTGGACTTCACCTTGTCGTAGTCGTCCGCGTCTCCAGCACTAAGGCGCGCGACAACCTCTGCAGCCTCACAGGGCAATAGAGTCAAAAGCCGTTGCGGCCACGTTTCTGGGGCGAAGCTCAACTTCTCACATGTCCTCTCAAAGTTAACTAAGAATAGGCCCACGTCTTCCCCAACTTTAAACGGCTGCATGAGCTTCTTCATTTGATACGACTCGGTCTCACTTGCTCGTACCGGAGCCCCAACTCTACTGTTCTGCGAGTTTAATCGCTGTTGTTCAATTTCGAGCTCTAGCCTTTTCAGCGCTCGCTCCTCTGTCGCCGCAGCCTGCGCTCGTTCCTCTCTCGCTGCAGCCAGTTCCCGCTCTCGTTCCTCTCTTGCTGCAGCCTGTTCCTCTTTCGCTGCAGCCTGTTCTCGCTCTCGTTCCTCTCTAGCTGCAGCTTGCTCTCGTTCTCGTTCCTCTCTAGCTGCAGCTTCGCTCTTAGCGTTCTGAAGCAGTTCCCACGCAATTTTAATTTCCTCTGCTCCCGCGCTCTCTGAAATCGCTTTACTGATCTCAGATTTCTTCATCTTTTGCTCCACCTCCACACCCAATTCTTCACATAAACAGAGTAAATCTGTTCTCAGTAACCTCATTAGATCCATGATCGCTGCTTTTTAGCTTTGGCTTTGTTCTAAAACTTGTCGCGAGGTTATACCAAAACCTAGCGCACGAGTCAAACACTAAGGATTCCCAGCAGTTCAAAATTAATTATCCATAATCTGAAGCCTGGCGAATCTCAAAGCAAAGTCCAAACGCTCACCCGCAGATGTTGCACGATGCCGCATGGTCCGATCCCAACCGCTGCCAACCAGTTGTTCGAGGCGGGGCTTAGGCCGCACGTCCGGGAGCTTCCTGGCTCGTGACGACGACCATTCCCCGAAGAGAAGAACCCAGGGGTCCAGTGGAGGTGGGAGAATTGGTAACGTAACGAACGGTTTAATTACATGGTAGCGATACAGTCGTCAAATCCAAGAGACCAAATGGAGCCCTCACGCCCCGCCTTATATAGGGGTCCGTTTTCTCCCTCTCTCTCCGCCAGGGCAGCAGGTGCGACCGCCACGTGCTTTGCAGCTGGGTCCGCCGCGTCGTAGCTAGAAATGAGTCATAGCCAAGGTTCTCCGCAGTTAGGCCAGGCCTCTCTCCCCTTCCGGAGCGCACGAACCCACACGCACACACACACACGTCCCGTTGACGTCACGGACGCGTTGAGACACGTTTTGGGCAGGCTTCAACAGGTGGCCGGCAGTCCTGACACGTCGGGACTCGTTTCGGGACTCGTTTCCGCAGCGTTGAAACTCGGAAAAGGTTGCCGAAGGTTCCATTCTTAACACCGCCCACGCAAATACGCCACAGCTTCGTTAAGTGTACTCCTCTCGACGTCGTCCTCTAAGCGTCGTCCTAGACGTCGTTCTTGTCGTCCTAGATGTCGTCCTAGAAGTCGTCCTAGACGTCGTTCTTGACGTCATCCTAGAGGTCGTCCTACGTCGTCCTCTAGGCGTCGTTCTCAACGTCGTCTTAAGGTCGTCCTAGAGGTCGCGCTAGAAGTCGTCCTAGACGTCGTCCTAAACTTTATTGCATGTAGAAACATTACTCGAAAACATTTCTCTCACGGGACTATAATGCCTTGCTACACGTAAGCAGTCTGAAGTGTACTCCTGTAATTTGTTTTTGTCCAACAACAGTTGGTCTTCTAGAAGCGGGCCGCGGCCTGCTTCATCGGGAGTACCACGTCAAGTCACGGGCCGGTATGAAGACTTCCTCAGACCACATTTGGGCCGCGGGCCGGGTTTTTGAGACCCCTGCTTTACTCAGTTCGTCCGCGTTGCGGCAGGAATTTCTCCAGAGATTATTGTCGCCGTTTTAATTATAACCTGAGTACGCGTCTATTGCGACAAAGGCTGAAAGCCAGAAAAAACTAAAAATTAGGCCAGTATAGCAACGTTTATCACTGAACACGTCAGTCGAACTCTGCAACTGGGAATGTCCTTTACCTAGCGAACACAATAAGGTATGCTGGTTGAACCCTTCTAAAATCGTGTACAGACCGAATACAAACCCGGAGGTTGTCAACACGGCAAGGTACACGTCCCATTGTCAACTTTAAACTTTAGAAGTAGAGAGAACAAAAGAGAGGGGGGAATCCCCGATTCATTAGCTCTTCCTGAAGCAGAACACTTTGGAGCTCGTAGGTAGAACGACACTTCAGCGCCGCCGGAGGTGTATTCTCAAGGAAGCGGGGAAATATAACTGATGAAAACTTGGAGAGGCAGCTACTGCTTCAGTCCAACGACTACTGAAACGAGAACAATAAACCACGAAAGAAAAGCAGTTGTGTATTTAAACGTCAAAGTAACGAGAAAAATGACTCGTTACTTTGAAGATGAAGTAGCGCTTTCATTTTGAGAATCGATAAGGAGTAACGTATTTAGTTACTTTTTGTGCGAGTTACGAGTAACGGTATTTATTAACGTTTTTGGGTAACGGGTACATGTCTGAACAAAAGGTTATCTTATCTACGATATTTTTCTTAGTAGATGGGAATTTTTACTAGTCCGGCACGTGGCTCTTTATTTAGCCTTCTCTTTCTCTCTTTCAATGTCTATATTTCATCAGGAAACGTGGGAAGATGACTGACGAGAACTTCGAACAACTGCTGTTGAAGCTTAACAAGGTGTGAATGACAAAACGAAACAAAATGTAACCACTTTGAACACATGTATGCATTTTGTATTTCGCAATAAAAACTTAAAAGAAGTAACGTGAAAAGTAATCAATTACTTTGGGTAATTTTTTAATTACTTTTGTGACGCAGTAATTGATTACTGTAATCACTTACATTTTTCAATAAAGTAATTGTAGTTGTAGTCGGTTACGCTTTTTGTCAGTAAAGGTCGGTTCTCACATGCAGCGAAGCGCTGATGTAGCGCTCCTCACGTGCCGTCAGCTACTTATCGTCTGCCATGAGCAGCAGTTTTGACGGTGCGATACAAAGCTGGTGAACGCTCCCGTCAGCACGCGCTTAGCGCGAGGTAAGCGCTACGCGTGTAGCGCTCCGCTGCATGTGTGAACAGGCCTTAATGCGTACAAGACTGATCGCGCTACGCCCCGAATCACTATTTTTAAACCGAGCGTAGTACTGCGCATGCCCAGAAGCCCGTTTTTTTTTTATCGGCATATGCTCCGTTCTGCCACTAGGCCTTGACGGCACGCCCTAGCCGTGACGTCAGAGGCGGGAGGCGAACTTGTTCAGGATATTCGTCGTTAGTCGGGGCCCACGGGTAGCCTTACGGGCTCCTGCGGCCGCAGCGGGCAGCATCATCGTCCGATAGGAAGGCCCCCCTCTTGTTTGCACACTGTGGAATTCCTTTGTCTTTCGCCACGGAGCAGCGAGGCCGCGATAAATTGAGCGGCAGACACCGCGCGCCGTGTGTGGCACTTTATCGAAAGCGAACGCTGCGCCCTGAACCCGATCATCGGGCACTCTTTCTCGGAAGGGCAGTCCGATGGTCACGTATGCCTCGCGTGCCTGGCTGGCCTCGATAGCCGCAACGAAATTAATGCGATTACATAGTAACGGAACTAATCACCGTAGCAGCGGGGGTGCGTTCAGGATTATTCATTACTTCGTTGCTTTAACTGACACACCAAGCGACGTGATTTCCGTTCGTTCAATTTTTGTTTACAAACTACACGTCCTGTGAGTTTATTCGGAGAGCAAGTCGTCTGCTTCTTGCGCAGAAGTTGCGGTGACGTCAGAACGACGTCGGGCTCTGATTGGCTGATTGAAGACATTAGTGGGTAGACCTCAAGACATCTAGCATTGAGCTCTACCCACTATTCTTTTAATCAAGAAGGCCAATCAGGGCTCGGCGTCGCTTTGACGTCACAGCAACTCCTGCGCCAGAAGCAGACGACTTACTCTCCGACTTACTCATTGGTTGAAATATTCGATCCTGTCCGTTTTGATCTGGATGAACATCGTACCGGCGTGCGATGTTCATCCAGATATAGAACCACCTGTCAGTGAAAGAAAAACGAGGCCGCTAATCCGCTTTGACGGATCGCGAACGAGAAAAATGAAAGAAGCGGAGCAAGAAAGGCCAGGGTGAAGTGAAATAAAAGGCAACTAGAAATAATAATAATAATAAAAAATATATATATATATATATATATATATATATATATATATATATATATATATATATTCTAAAATATTTTTACCGGTCCGCGCAGATCATGTCAATGCAGCAAAAGCAGGTGTTCTTTTTTATGTTTAGAAATAGTGCAACTGTTACAAACGTATAATTTCAATTTCAAATATAAGTGCTAGTTATGGGCGACCGTCGCATACACGACATAACCTTCAACTAATCGCCGTCGTCAAAATAAGCAGTTCAAACTGCACACCTCCATATATATGTGCAAACTAATTATTACTAACGCGACGTATAACGACGCAGCATAGGAAGCACATAACACAAATTGAACACGATTCACAGAGCGTTGTTAATCTCACAAAGAAAATCATCCAAACCGATAGCTCTCTCACAGGGAGACAGCCTGTTCGTGGTTTCCCTTTAGTCTCGAGTGAACCCCTCGAGAATAAAGAGAGAAAGATGACGGGAACAAGGGCGACAGAGCTGTGGTTGAATCACAATCTCGGGTGCAATCGTGTTCCAAGACAACTTCAACCAACGCCGACAAGCGCAGGCTGCGCAGCATAATCTGTTTGCGGGAGCCAACACCAGCCTGCAATTCAGATGGTGCTAACAAAATATTGAAAAATTGAGCATCGTATTACAAGCTGTCGAGGTATTTTTGTAGATGTATCGTTAAGCCGTGAATGAAAGCGCGACCCTTTATATTTGCATGTATTTCTTGCCTACTCCCCCTTATCTAGAACCCAATTTCCAAGGAATCAACAGGTATTTTGTCGTTGCGGCGCTGTTGCCAGCCTACAGATAGTGCGGCGATAGCAGTGTTGTAGGCATTACCGAAAAAAAATGTAACGAAATACGTTACTCGGTACTCGCAAAATGAAGAAACGCGCTACCGACATACGTTACATCAAGATAAAAGGAATGCGTTACCGTTACCGTTACCCATAAAAAGTAAAGCACGTTACGTTTTCGTTACTTTTGATTTACGAAGTGATGGTAACAGCGTTTTTTTGTCTTTTTGTTTTGGCAACAGCTTTTTGGACATTAAAACAAAAAACGTGAACGTTAATTTTTTTTAAGCGGTTTTTTTTTATGTGCGGAGAAAAGACAGGCGCATTTTTGAAGGTACGTGAAAAGAGTGCAAAAATTAATGCCTTGGCGCCTGAAAAATATTTAAAAAGAAAAGACAGTGCGGTGCAGCCTGGGTGACCCAGACAAATGACACTTTAGACTTCGTTGCAGCTTAAGTCCACACGCTGCGGCCGCTACGGGCTAAAGGACCACTCAAGTAGTGTCATAAGTGCGAGGCGCAGGCCTTTTTCTTTAAGTCGATTGGTTGGTTCTGCAATGATAAAACACGTACAGAAACGCGACGAACACCATGACGGTGCGCTTTGTGACGCTTGATCCAACCAGCTTGTAGCGTCGGCTGCGTCTGGAATTAAGCTAAAATGAAGTATATAGAAACGCGAAAAAAAATTTAAGTGCACTACACTTTTTTTAAGTCTTGGAAAAAAGCTGTCACGAGTAACGTAACTATAGGTTACCCGTTGCTTGAAGTAAGTCACGTCAGTATGCCCGTTGCTGTTTTGAAGAAGTAACGAGTACATTTTTACGTTACCGAAAAAAAAAAAAGTAACGCGTTACTTGTAACACGTCACAGCCAACACTGAGCGATAAAGCGTGGGATCTGTCTCAAAAAAGTCAAATTTGGGGGTTTACGTGCCAAACCAACGACGGGCATCTGGCACGCCCCAGCGGAGGACTGAGGATTAATTTGGACCACCTGGGGATCTTTAGACGTGCAACCGAAAGCTCGGTTACACGGCGCCTCCTCCGCAATAAGCCTCCGTCAGATTGCGGGCACCTCGGCCGGGATTCGAACCCGCCACATGGGGATCCGTAGGCCAGCGCTCTCGCCTCAGAGCCGTGGGATCTGTCTCGACTGCTCGGAGAAGCGAGCGATCGCCATACCTAGATGCTCGTACTTGTATTGTGTATTGGCGACGCGAGTGATCGAAAGCGTCGCTGTGGTCGGCCTGCCATGATTGGCCGAATGCTGACTATGACGTCAGCAAAGGATTCTTTATCGACGGAACTAAGAGGAATGCAAGAATTTTAATTTTGACGGTGATGGCTGTGTTGCTTTAAGAGGGCAATGATATCAAGCTTCCACCATACTCATTACAAACACCATTGAACTTGTTCGCAACGTAATGACGTCACGAGAGGACTGGATGCCATATTTAAGTGCGCTGTTCACAACGCATGCTCAGAACGAGCTCAGAGTTATTGACGACAAGATGTCTCGGTTGCTCCTGCATTTCGATGGAGTGTGGGTAAAAAACACCGTAGGAGCTTGTAGTCATCGCGTCCTTAAACCAATACCGTCAAAGTTGACAGTCTGATATTCCTCTTATTTCCATTAAACAAAGTAGAATTGCTCGTACTCAATAGACCTATTGCTAAATCACTCAATCATCAGAAAGAAGCAGGAATGGGTGTTTCACGTGCCGCATGCCTCCCCCGTATAAAAGATTCGAAGTAAATAACCAAAATAAAGCGTTGACGAACGCGCGTGCAAGAGGCCATTTGTTTTAGGCATTTGCTTTAGAAAAGTTACTGCTGCAGACGCCCGCACGTGCGGCGCGTGGAACACCAATCCCTGCATTCTCCTTGTTGCTTGAGTGATTTAGCCTTCACCCTTTCTAGTGCCCGATGCCGACAGCACGCGCTCACAGAGAAAATACAAAGAAATCGAGTGACTCAGTGCCACAAACGCGTGCAGGGACACGCTCTTTCACGTGCTTCTGAACAAAAAAAAAAATAAAAATAAACGTGTGAGACAAAATGGCCAGATGTCTCCACCCTAAGCAGAGCCGTTTATTGAGAGAGTTTGGCCATACATTGGTTTGAATAGGCGAGCATCTCGGGGCCAACCGCGAAACAGCCCCTAGCGGTGGTCGTGCGCTCTAAATTTGTGACACGACTATTCTTCGTTTCACCTTATGTGCGAGCGAAGGCAAAACTGGAAGCGCGAGCACGGAAGCTCCGTGCGTTCAGGCTTTGCTCGAGCGCGCGAGCTGGGGAGAAATGCAAAAAGCGCTGGTCTCGCGCTTCTAGCTTTGGCTTCGCTCGCAGATAAAGTGAAACGAAGTATAATTTGTACCGTGCCGAGCGGAACTCCGCGTCTCATGACGCTCGCGCACCCCACCCTTTGCACAGCTTTCTTTCAGCCAGTCTCAGGACGCTGTTCTAGCAGTGCAGACAAAGGCATGGGCACGAGCGCGTGGCTTTGGAAAGTGCCTCCTATGCACGAGGTCTCGTACAAACAAAAGCGTTTCGCTGAGCTAGGCTCACGCGCCTGTGCCTTTGTCTTCACTGCAGACATTTGTGAGATGGAGTAGAGGTCTCCTGATTGGTCGACGCTGTGTCACAAATTTAGTTTACGCTCTAAGCGTGAGGGGAATATTCGGCGCTGGCGGCGGCCTTTGCTCCGCCTATTGTCCAAACTCTCCTAATATACGACTCTGACCCTAAGCAAAGCGCACATGAAGGCACCCTAGGTCTATTAGCGGCGAGATGTTTTGGTGGCGCCCTCCTGTGGTTCCCCCTTGTGACGTCATTACCTTGCAAACAACAAGTTCGATGGTGTTTGTTATTAGCATGGTGGAAGCTTGAAATCATTGCGCTTTCAAAGGAACACTGCCAACACCGTCAAAATTAACGTTCTTTCATTCCTCTTATTTCCGTCGATGATAAATCCCCTTTCCGACGTCATAGTCAGCGTTCGGCCAAACGTGGAAGGCCGACCACAGCGACGCTTTCGGTCACGCACGGGGCTAATAGTGAGCGTTCGAAAAAAAAAACAAAAATCGTGAAAGGCCGACCAGAACGACGCATTTTTGGCTGCACCGTGGAATATCGCCGTCAGCTCGCGCTCAGCGGCAGTGGACCTTTTGCCGTTCACTCCCGTCCCCAGCAACCTGGTAGACATATCCGGTATGGGCGACGAAAAAATCGAAAGACGTTCATACGGCCTGATGCGCTAAGACAGCTACAGCTTTTTTTGTTTCGTTTAGTTTATGCTCACACCGTCCCCAAATTTTTCCGCCAAATCTGGAGGGGAAACTGGATTGGTTCGTAGGCCACGTGACGTCAATTTTTCCTCTAAATTTATTGGCGAAGCTGTTTTTGTTTGTAGGTCCCGTGACGTCAGGTCACGTGACAACAAGTTTCCCGCCAAATTCAGCGGGTAAACTGAATCGGTGCGTAGGTCACGTGACGTCAATTTTTTCGCTAAATTTAGCGGGAAAATTGAATTCGTTTACGCTCACGCCATCGCGAAACCGGGGGGGTGGGGGGGGGGGGAGACGGACCCGCAAATAGTAAAAAAAAAGAAAATAGATGTGAGGCAAAGCGAGAGAGAGAGAGAGAGGACTTGCGAAAGAGAAAAAAAAACAAAAAAAACTAACGTGGGGCGTGGCGACGGCAAAACAATGTTTTCGCCCATTCTGGAAGGGACGACCACGCCTTAAGCACTTGCACCGCGAATGCACGTCGATCTTGTGCTCGGTTCAAAGCTGCATTCGGCAACGTCGGTGGCTCGCCGACCTTCCGAGGCTCCCACACGGGGGCACTTATCGACGCGTGCTTGACTCTGTCACGGCCGACTTCCTTGTCTGAGTGCCCGCAAACAAACGTGCACCGGGAACGACCGAGAATCCGTGGTGTGTTGTGCTGTCAGCGTGGCACTGGATCCTTGTCACTGCCGCGTCTCCGGGCTTACAGAAGACAAGGGCGCCGGAATCCGAGATAACCCTGTTGACAAGCCTTCGAGAACAATGTCTTGGACTCGCGTATGCGCGCCTCGAATGCGCTGAGAAAGCGGAGCAGCTTTCCCCCCGTACTCCCACGTGAATTAAGAAGAATCGGCGGTCTATTGGTTATTCTGTCTTTCTGGAGATGGGGATTTCACGGTCGAGTCGGTTATTTCACACAAAGTTTCCGTTCATGCATCATTCAACAATAGGCCACATGCGAGGTAGAGGGGCTCTGAGCGATAAACTGGCAGCTGAAAGTGACCCCCACCCGGCCGCCGCCCTGTTGCTCATTTTTGACCACTAGATCGACATGTGACCTTTTAGTTCTATGTCTAGATTTTAACGAAGTACCGCGCACAGATAATTGCTTATTGATCTTTGTTAACAGTACCGTCGAGATAAGTTACGTGCCGTTTATTTTGAGTCCAAAATGTGCTTTTACGAGAAAAACTCGGGCAGCTTCGCAATGGCTCCGCCAGTTGCCGCCAGCCGCGGTGCTGTATTTTGGGCTTTTATCGGAGCTAGACTTATCTCTGAGGCTAACAGCGTTAAAATATAGTTTATCACGTTTTTCTACAGCGATTGCGATACAAATATCGGCTTGGCTTAGTCTTGCATAAAAGCCTCAGGATTTTGTACGGTCACGTGTCTAGTGGTCAAAATTGTACAACATGGCGGCAGCCAAGTGGCGGTCACTTTTGCCTGGCGAACGGGATACCAGTTTATCTCTCTAAGCCCCTCTACCTCGTTGCTCTATGTTCACCTTTAAAAAAAAAAAGAAAAAAAAAACTTAAAATTAGGGGAAAAAATGAAAGCCGTTTACAACTCCCTGTAACGCCGAATTAGAGCGCAGCTCTTGAGGAGGAGGGGAAGGAACAGGGGGGGGGGGGGGGGGTCACGTGGCCTGGGGGTCACGTGACCTCGACCTTTAGGGGGAAAAATTTTCCGCTAGATTTAGCGGGAAAAATTTTCCGCTAAATTTAGCGGGGAAAATGTTCCGCTAAATTTAGCGGGGAAAATTTTCCGCTAGATTTAGTGGGGAAATTTTTCGCTAAATTTAGCGGGGAAAATTTTCCGCTAGATTTAGCGGGGAAAATTTCCCGCTAGATTTAGCGGGAAAAATTTTCCGCTAGATTTAGCGGGAAAATTTTTCCGCTAAATTTAGCGGGGAAAATTTTCCGCTAAATTTAGCGGGGAAATTCACTCATCATGCACCGCGCAATTACGCCGACGGCGACGCCGACGCCGCTCAACCCGGAAACGGGCGCCTAAGAGCTGCGCTCTAAAAAACTTAAGATTAGGGGGAAAAAAACTTGAGATTAGAGTTAGCTCGCCTGTTGTTTGATTTGGATGGATGCTAATGATGGCTGTACCCCTTATAACGGCCACCCAGCCTATAGTATTTTACTAGCGCCTCAATGTTGCTGGGCTGTTCCCAGAGTGGGGACAACTCTGTCGTCTGCTAGCCGAACCGCCATCTTGCCTCCCACTCATGTATAACTCTTTACGCAGTTGAGCATTATCGCTTGCGAAATGACGCAGTAACTTTAAGAACATCTAACGTAACTCGTATCGTCAAGTATGCGTGCGTCTTTGGCGCCGCGTTTAATGATACTGCGAAAAGATTCTACCGGTGACTGCATTTGTGACGCTTCTTTGCACCACCGAATCGGGGAAGCCTCTACTTGGATTTGCTTACCAAAATCTTAACGAGTTTTTTTTTTTTTTCAGTTTGTCATTTTCACCGGTACAAATGGATCCACTGGTCTCACGATGTACGAGGTCAACACATCGCGGGAGGCAAGCAACATTGAGGAACTCTTGACCGTAAGAAAAATGAAGCATCATCTAGTGTATTTATGGTCGATTATCAAGTTTCCGTCATATGGGAGGGTTCCCGTACCGATAGTTTCTCCCGAGAAACATATTGGTCAGGGCAAAGTTGGAGTCGTACATCTAAAATATGATCACGCCATGCCAGTCCAGTCCGAACCATTCTCGTACGGCGTCCTTGATAAAGACCATTCGCTTACCTGGACGACCCGTTTTATTGCTTCCGTGGCGAGTCTTGCGACCTCGTATACTGACACCTTCCACAATCTCGCTGCCGTCTTTTTTTTTTTTTTAATTGATGCACCGAAACTAGACACGAAAAACAACAACGTCGTTTTAATATCATGGAAACCAAGTTAAATGCGGATTCGCCTCGTCCACAGATGGAAGATGGTAAAACCCCTTCAATATCGCGGCTCCGAGCGGCATGTTGGTGATAGCTGACAGGATTTTTGCATGTGGTCTGTTGGACAAACAATTAACAAAGTCGTCATAGCACACTCCCACCTACAGGAGGAACACAAATCATAAAGATCTGCGAAAGGAAAACACCTGATATACCGAACGCTATTCAAAAAGTCCTGTTTCGCAGGCAGTCGAAAGGGCTTTTAAACCGAAAGCATTTGATATTCGTAAATGTCATTCATGTTTCCTTGGTCAAACGATTTTTCAAATGAAATTGAGGTGATATCAGCTGCAACTACTCTATAGTGACGATGTTGGGGAAGAAAGAAAAAGGACATTTACATATCTTTGTAACGCGAAATTAGAGCGCAACTCTTGAGGAAGAGGGGAGGGTACGGAGGGGAGGGTGTGCCCCTGCTCCTCCTCCGTACCATCTCCTCCTCCCCTCCTCCTCTGCTCCGCGTCCTCCCATTCTTTCCTTCTCCTCCTTCTCTCCCATCCTCCTCCCCTTTCCACCTCCTCCTCTGTACCTTCCCCTCCTCCTCGCCCTGCGTACCCTCCCATCCTCCTCCTTCGTACCCTGCCTTCTTCCTCCTCCATACCCTCCCCTCCTCCCAGTTTCCCCGCTAAATATAGCTGAAAAATTAATGCCACGTGAACTCAACAGCCATTCAATTCTCCGCTAAATTTAGCGGGGAATCGAATTGCTGTTGAGGTCACGTGACGTCAATTTTCCCGCTAAATCTAGCGGAGAAACTGCATTTGTTCATACGTGACTTGACAATAAGTCATGTGACGTTATTTTCCCCGCTAAATTTAGCGGGGAAACTGAACTGGTATTGAGGTCACGTGACGTCGATTTTCCCGCTAAATCTAGCATAGAAACTGAATTTGTTCATAGGTCAAGTGACACCAAGTCTTGTGACGTCATGTTCCCCGCTAAATTTTGCGGGGAAACTTAATTGGTGTTGAGGTCACGCGACATCAGTTTTCCCGCTAAATTTAGCGCGGTTACGCCGACGCCGCAAAACCAGGAAAAAAAAAAAAAAAACGCCTAAAAACTGCGCTCTTAAAAAAAAAAAGGTTAGATATTAATAATTAGTAGTATTTTTTACGGTTCAGGAGAGCTGCGGCCTAGCAGAAAGGCGAGTGGCTCATACATTGTGTGCTGGCGGCGACATGCCGATTGTGAACGGTAGCTTCTAAGTTCTTCTAGATCACCGGAGAACGAACAGGAAGCACGTTTCAGTCTTATAATTCGTCTGATTTGAAGCGTCCCTTCTGCTTGAGTCCTCGCTCAATTTCGGCATAGCAGGGATATTCATCGTCCTCTGCTCATCTTACTTTGTGAACGCCGTCTTTCTGCACCACTTTTTTTTTTATACATGTCGCAAAAAAAAAAAAAGAAAAAAAAAAGAGGCGTTTTGGATATGTTTTAATATTGTGCATGGGTTTTGTTAAAGCCACTAAATGAGTCAAACTTAGAGTATCGGCACACTGTTCCCACTATTGTTGTGGGCGCCGCCATCTTGGTGCTAGTGCAGAGCGCAAGTGCAACTGCCGATCGTCATGATTCAAAAGTGCGTCTTCCTCAGCTTTAGATTTGGTGTTAGGAAGCTCATGTAATATTGTTTTGCCCTCTTGCGAACTGTTCAGATATTTGTGGAGAACGGAAAAGCGTTTATTGTGATTTCAGATAAAACATCAGATAACTGGTAACCATGATATTAAGCCACAAGATGGGTAAGTGTCGTTACTCTGAAGCGTAGCTTATTTAGTGACACAAGGTTTCGTCAAGCACCCTGCGTAATGTGCACTCGACTCGAGTGCAAGCGTGATCTCGGCGTATACGCGGGGTATTTAACATTTAACGAAACGCAGGACACTAGTTCCCCCCCAAAACTTCGAAAATAAAATAATTTAAACCGTATTATATCCTAGTTACACTAGCGCTCTCAACCGTCATTAAGCCAATGACATTTGACTCAATCGCGATCGGCCGGAGTTACACGGCGGCGCCAACTTTCATTGAGCCGCTAACAATCATGGACCTTTTCCGAGAAGCGTTCTGCGCACGCGCCAGCGCGCAATGCCAAGCGGCGGAGGTCGGCACGAGAAATCGAGGAAATTCGGAAGGAGGCTGTGGATCAGCGAGTAGAACGCTTAATTGCAGCATATATATATATAATTGTTTTCCAAAAAAAAAAAAAAAGAAAGTGGACGGAAAGAAAAACATTACGTTTGGGTGGACGCCACGAATGCCCATCGCGTTGGGCACGCGCCGCAGCTCAGAGAGTGAAGAAACTGGTAGCGTAGCTCCCATTATCGACTGGTAGCGCAGGTAGGTCACTTCCTCGATTTTTAGTTTGGGCAGCCACCGCCTGGTGCCGTCGGTATGTGGAAAAGGTTCATCGAGTACAACTGAGCTGGCCTACCTCAGTTGACTCATGACATGGCGGCGTCCGCCTCATTGCCGCCGACGGCCAGCGCCAGCGATTGCGGAAGATTGGATAAGGTATCTAGAAAGTATCGTAGCGTCAAATATTGTCGGAAGAGGTATATGATTCGGGGCCAGAGCTGCCGCTGGAACGATTGCGGCACGTTGCAGATGCCAAAGCTCGGGAAGCCAAAGCCATTGCGATGTCGGTGCCAATTAGACTTTCGTTATATCTCTCTCGCTTGAATTCGAGTGAAACGTTTTGAATATCGTTTCTTCACAGAAAAAAAAAACAGAAAAAAAAAACGAAACCTTATTTTCTTTTCTTTTTTTTTAAAACGTTTTAATGAATAAAAAGTTTGTATATAATTAATTTGCATCACTTTAAACAATAATGTGACATCAGTTTTGGATATCGTTTCAGTTTCTTGACGGGCATCTCAACTGGGGTTGTTATGCCTATATGTATCGTGTAACACCGGAGAACTTAGTTGAGCTCAATGACAGTTGGGAGATGCCAACGATCGTTGGCTTAATTACAGTTGAGAGCGCTAGTGTAACTAGAGTATTAATTAGTCACTCTCATTGGGGCGATTTGGATGACGTTAGTACATATCGGGAGTTTTTCTTCCAGATATCTTTTATATTCGGGTTCCTGAATGTGAAGGTGAGCCATGATGACTTCGTTAAGTCGTTCGCTCATTTTTTGTATAAGTTTTAGCCTTACGTATAACTACAGCTTGTGCATTGATATTGAGTTTTTCTTTGCAGTTATTTGAAGCTTGCGTCCGCTTTTCCGAATGCTTTCGTCGTTACTTTCCCGAATCACATCTCCCGAAAATAAGTCCCGACAGATGAGATTTAGGGGCTTAAATGGATAAATAAACAAATACATAAAAGTAGCTTCACTATAATTAGCATTGAATTAGTAATTATTTAAGCTATAATTTTTATTAGAACCTCGCTTGGAATAATTAGAAAAAAAAAACACTAAATAAGTAATTTTTAGAAATATCTACTGATCGCTTCATCGCGTCGCGAAGAATTAAAAAATATATATATACCATTTGAACGCACCACAGTGGTTTCAAAATCCAATTGGCTTCCGTGTGTTTCTGTATTTGACGGCTGTGATTCTTGTGCAAATGTATCCTCACACCTTCTCTCTTTCCCCCCCCTCTCCCCCCCCCCCCCAAAAAAAAAAGCTTCTTTGCGTTGCGGGGTAACATGCAATAAGTAAATAATAAATAAACATAATAAAAACACATTTAGTAGCGATGAGACTTCTAGGTTTTTGTTTTCGTAGTGGCTATTGGTGCAGAGATGCAGTTAATGCCAAGCTTTCTTTTTTTTTTTACGCGATAAAAACGCAGCATTTTCACGTGCCTTAGTTATTTTTTAAAAAGTAACGTTTTTAGGAGTTTGCAATGACACCCAGCAAAAGCGTTCAATTGAAGGCAGTTCACAACATAATCCTGAACCAGTAAAAAGTAGATGATTCAAAGTTAAACGGTTAATTATTATTTTTTCGCTTGGCTTAAAAAATTAAAAATATTTATCCTCCTTCCCCCGGCCTGCCCCTTCCACTCCTCACTCAGAGATGTAGACTTCGTAATTGAGCCCGGAAACGCGTATGACTTACAGACCGACAGACTGAGAAACCCTACTGTTGTATTTATCGCGAGAGTCTTCTGTTGCAATGAAACTCGAACACTTCACAGATATGTGTCACAATTGAACTAGTAAAAAGAAACAGTACCAATTATTATATGGGGCCTCTACCAAATAAAGACACCACCCAACAGCAAAAGCGTGAAACATTTTGTTTAAAGCGTGGCACGAAGCTGTACAACAAGCCCAGTACAACAGACGCTGTAAAACCGAGTGCACGCCGTGAGTCAATTAGAGCGAAAGTATATATATACCAAACCTCTAAGGGACCACCGACAAGTAAAAAGAAAAAAGAAACAAAAACGTAAAGAATAATGACAGTTTAAGAAGTAGGGGGCGTGGCTAATAATGTTCATTCACGATCCTGCAGCTTCGTGATTGGTTCTTAATGTTCTTATCGGCTAATGCCGCAATCTGATTGGCCGAGTGGCGATAATGAGATTTATTTATTTATTTATTTATGCCCGCTGGACTCGCCACGCCCGACATGTATACCCCCGCGCAGATCGCGTTTTTTGTGCCAAAATAGTTTTAGAGCACCGTGGTTAGCTGGACGAGCTCCGCACGTCACGCGGTGACTGGCTCACCGCGTGCAATGCGGAAAAGTAGACGGACAGGAAAGTCTTTAAGTTCAGAAAATTTAGACCAGTGGTTCTCACATGAGAAGTCCGCGGACCTTTTGGGGTTCGCGAAGGCATTCTATACGGGTCCGTGGAGCCCTCTGCCTCATGAGTCAAACCCGTCAATAAAAGTAGTCTTTTTTTTTCTTTTTTTTTCAGATTGAGAAAAGTGTTTTAATTTTCGGCTGAGTTTTCTCGCGTGTATGTCAATAAGAGAAGTCCACATCACGCTAGCCCTTAGTTATATCCACTTGTTAGATCCTCACCACGAACGGGGTCCTCCTCTCTCACCTCCGCCGATCCAGAAGGGGTCCGCGAAACATCAACGGTCGTGAACCGCTGCTTTAGACACATGCATGCGAGGAAGAAACACGCCTCAGGAACAGTGTCTGAAGACTGCCTCTCGAATTATTCGTAGTTCGACCTTGAGTTAATTAAAGGGAAGCTGAAGGAGAATTGTATTTGAGGAAACACACTTAAATTGCCTTCACGTGTCTATAGTTACATCTTCGGGAAAAACGAACGTGATATTCAGATTCGCGGGATAAAGCTACGCTAGAATCAAACTCTAGTTTTTTTTTTTTTAAGAAGTGTTTCAGCTTTTTTTTAAGGGTCAGCGTGAATGACGAAGCTAAGAATCGGGGACAATGGGCATAACGTTTCACTCGCTCATTATCCTTGCGTGCGTCGCATTTTTCGGGTCTAATCGTATTACTGACATCGTAATTCGCCGGAATCATTTTATTGTTCCCCGTGGTCTGCGGGAAGGTAGACAAACTCACGCACGTACTTCATTTTTTTTTATTTTTTGTTTAGAGCGCAGAGTTTAAATTGTGCAGCTTTCGGTGATTGCATGATTGGGTACTCTAGTTACTGGCCTTGCAGTAACTTACCTGATCAGACCACTTGATTTCGTGTCGTGTGTACATTGTCAGCCTTTGGGTACACGACGCGCAGATATGATAAGAGAGAGAGTGCACGTCGATAACCATCCGATAAGAGCCTCTGACTGTGGTGAAACAATTGGCATGCAAAAGGGGGCTGTGACGTCAATTGCCCGTCGCGTGGGTACTACAGCGCGGACCAGATTAAGAGAATGCCAGGCAAGCTCACTGTCAGCAAGCGCTCTTCAATGGGGGGAAGATGAATACGCACGCGTACAGGTTCTTTGTTTGGAGGACGGAGGTTAATTGAAGGTCACGCCGTCAATGATTAAAAAGGCAAGATTCCCGCAATCGGCGGACATCTGATGGAGCTCGAAGCGTGCGTGGAGAACGAAAGCTCTTGCTCCCGGGGATCATGGGTCCGATCCCAGCCCGTGCCCGTTTCGATCTGGGTATAGGAATTTTATCGGAGCGTGTTCGTGTATCACTAATGCGTGATGCACGTTGATGACCTCGCGGGCTAGCAGTAGTTCGACAGCGGCCAAAGTTCTCATCTACAGCAGAGACACCAGACGCCCATTGAGGCTGACTAACTTCCCCGAGGGCTCTGAAGACAGAGGCCTTAACCACTCGGCCACGACTGCGGGCTACTCGACCCGCAGTCGTGGCCGAGTGGTTAAGGCGATGGACTAGAAATCCATTGGGGTCTCCCCGCACAGCTTCGAATCCTGTCGACTGCGCAAACATTTTTTTTCGTCATTTTTTCATCTTTTTTCATTTTTTTTGCCCTACACGAGCACGTGAGCACGTGCTCACGTGCTCGTGAGCTCACGAGCATGAGCACGAGCACCGAGCACGATCACCGGACGCCGGACGCTGGACTACAGTGTACTAGAATACTTGGGTAGTGTTGGGACCGGAGGGGCTCGCCTGAAGCGCGTGGTATTGATCGCGACAGGTGTCGACACCGGCGCGTTATCCAGAAGGTGTGCGCATGCGCGACTGCACGCGCGAAAATATGAATCTTTGGTGCCGCTTTGGTGGAGTACACATAGGATTTCTGATACAGCTACGACCTGCCAGCGGTCGTATCGCGGCATCAATTACGCTGCGGCACGATCGTTGGCAACATGATGCTTCAATGTATTGGACGGTATAAGCTGCCTTATGGCCTCTTCACACATACAGCGGAGCGCTAAGTTAGCGCTACGTGAGCGCTCCAAGGAGCGCTCATGTGGCGCTTCCTAGCGCGTGACTTAGTTCTAATATAGCGCGTGATTAGCGCTTTATACTTCGTTTCACCTTATGTGCGAGCGAAGGCAAAGCTGGAAGCGCGAGCACGAAAGCTATGTGCGTTCAGGCTTTGCTCGAGCGCGCGAGCTGGGGAGAAACGCAAAAAGCGCTGGTCTCGCGCTTCTAGCTTTGGCTTCGCTCGCAGATAAAGTGAAACGAAGTATAGTAGCGCCTTGTTAGCGCTCCAGTAGCGCCTTGTTAGCGCTCCAGTAGCGCCTTGTTAGCGCTTCAGTAGCGCTTCTTGTACCGCGGTGCTGCGGATTAGCGCGTGCACTGCGGTTCCGATTCCTGTGGTTGGGTGTGCATCAGCAGCACCATGGCGGACATGTGGGAAGCTGAAATAGAACTGCGACAAATGCTCCTACATACGCGATTAGTGCATATGTGTATGGACGGCTTAACGCCCAGAAGAGCCTTCTGGGTGCGCGAAATCTTTCGCCACCGAGATACCAACGGGTACCCGGCGAACCTCGTTCCTAGGCTGAGGGACCGAGACACAGAGCTCTTTCGAAGGCGATTATTTTTAGCTGCGTGTCTTTGAAACCGGGGACATGCATATCAAATAGAAAGCGATGAGGTCGTACCCAATCAATTAGTCGCTCAGAGTTCATGACTCTGGACCGCCTGCCCGACCCTTTGCTTGGAGAGCGGCTCTTCTACTTCCTCTTCTTTCAATGCCAAAAGAAAAACAACAACAAAGGAATTGCCGTGCACGCGCTGTTCCGCAGCTGCAAGCACGGCACAGGGAGCGTGAGAGCGCTAACAAAGCGCTTCTGTAGCGCTAACAGAGCGCTAACAAAGCGCTTCTGAAGCGCTAACAGAGCGCTAACAAAGCGCTTCTGTAGCGCTAACAGAGCGCTACTGAAGCGCTAACCGAGCGCTCCATCACGCGCTAGGAAGCGCCACATGAGCGCTCCTTGAAGCGCTAACGTAGCGCTCCGCTGTATACTCTACCTTCACGTAAAAACAATTGCGACTTTAAAGGAGCTGTGCAACGATATTCAATTGGAATGTTTTTCACTTTACACGAGCTTACTGGCACTAGTGGGACTCAAGGATACTCGCATGCAATGCCACTGGCCTAGAAGCCCCTTTGTTGCGGTGTAATTTCAAGGACAAAAGCGATTATTTTCATTGAATCTCTCCTTTGCAAAATTCGATGACGCAACGTGGGGATCGCAGTACACTCATATGACGATATTTTAATGCGGTTCATAGATTGGACCCGAGCATTCCGTGTGCACTCGATTTGGGCTCGTGATAATTGATAGCTCGAGAAGCATTCGGGTAGTGGCCCGTGTCCAACCGCTGCAACGACGACAATAGCCGAGCCATAACAATGTCTGGAACTCAGCGCGTGTCCTGTGCTTTTCCAACCCCAGCGCGTGGCTATGATCAACATTGGCGGCATATAATCGGCTCCAGATCACGTGGCCGCTTGTTCTGGCTGCGAGTTGAGGGCGTGAAGGCTGCTCGTTTTTCTTTAATTTTTTTCTGGGACTTCTATTGCGTGGGGTGAAAAACGAACGCGTGTTTCATAGGTCATTAACGTCAGGGATCCGCTCTAAGCGGTATTCGCGCATAGTAAAAACTTTGTTGCATAGCCCCTTTAATGAAGCGGATTGCAAGTTCTTTCAGTGGAGAATTAGCTGCGACTTTCGGTTCGTGGGATGGTGAGCATTAGATATTTGGCGGGGATATCTAAAACTCAGCAGTTTTTTTTTTTTTTCTATTTTATTTTATGGTGCAACGAAACGGCACATACTAAAGCCCGAATTTAGTTTGTTTTTAAGTACCCCAGGTTAACTTCTGTTTCTTTATTTTTTCTTCCCGTCTTCTTCTTCTTGACCTTAAAGGGGCCCACCAACAATTTTTGACTGGTTTGAAGTTCGCGCTGAAACGGAGCTCCATGAAAGCAGGAACACCGAGGAAAAAAAATATTACAGAAATTCGCAATATTTTGTGAGTTATTAGCAAATTAAATATTGCAGAAAACAACTTTAAATAAGCAAAACATTGCGCTTCATGACGTAAAATGAAACAGTTTAGCGATTGGAGCAAAGCGGTTGGCCAATTGGACGCGAGTTTGGTTGATAGCCCGTCGGCCCCAGAGCCGTTTATTGAGCGGCTCTGGTCGGCCCGGTCGGCCATTAGGCCTCGCTGCAACCATCGTAGCTTTGGAATCGGGTTGCCATCATCGATGAATTTACCGGGCTTATCGGATTTTGAGCGCCGAATTCTTAAAAAGGAGTGCGGAGCTGGGCGTCGCGCCGTACGAGGGCACACCACGCTAGCGCCGCGACGCTTCGACAGCCGCGGAAGCCTCGTCTCCCACAACTCCGCCACCGGAGCCACCTCGGCGAGTAGGAGGTACTCCGCCGCTGGGAGGCGCCCATGAGCGACGAGGCGTTGTTTTCGCCCTTTTTGAACTTTAATTTGCAACTTTGTTAGCTCTATAAAAACGACTTTTTAGAGAAATAATGACGGTTAACATGTGATATACTTTATTCCGCTTCAAAATTTCTGGGACGGCTCTCGCCAGTCACAAAACCCAGTGCATGTGACGTATAGTGAAAGAGAGCGCCGCTCAGCGCGCGCATTCGGCACCTCGCGGCGCCACCGTCGGAGGAGGTGTTTCCGAGTTGTCAAATTAAAATATGATGCGCTAATATTTTTAAACTCTTTCGTTGTCCACTGGGTTTCCGGGACCACTAGCGTGGAGAAACCGCAAAAAAAAAGTAGACGCTCAAATACTGTTGGAGGGCCCCTCTAATCAGCCCGCTTCACCTGTCACTCATTTGTACGTTCATTTTTGCGACAAATCACCCAGGTGACGATCGCAAAGAGATGAGAATCTTATATTTCTTCATGGCTGCCACGACCATCCGAGGACCACCAGACGTTCACTTGTAAGAAATGGCTTATAAACCGTGACAGAGAGAGAGAGAGAAAAAACTTTATTTGTCAGTAAGATGGTGACTTTCTTCGGTTCCTTCAGCTGCTCCTCATGGTCGGCAGTTGAAGTCTGTCGGCGACCTCTTGCGCTCTTGCCAAGGCCCGGGACTGGACGTCCAGGTCCGGGCTGGCCAGCGCAGCTTCCCATTGCTCAAGTGAGGGAGATGAAACTAGATCTGCCGGAGGCGGATCCTTCGCGCAGTCCCAGATTATGTGGTCTAAGGTGGCAGGCTCGCCGCATAGTTGACAGTACGGGTTTACTAGATCGGGAAAGATATTGGCGTATGTCCACGGGTTTGGCTGCGACCGCGTTTGCAGCCGCCGCCACGTGGTAGCCTGTTCTCGGCTGAGCGAAACGTGCGGAGGAGGCAGGCTCACTCTAAGCTCCCTGTAATAGTTGGTTATGGCCTGATACGTATCCAGCGCCTCACCTCGTGGGGCCCCGACGTCCAAGTCCCCATCACCTGCTCGGCTGACAAAACCTCGAGCATATTGGTGAGCGGACTCGTTCCCCGGGACGCCCACGTGGGCCGGGACCCATACCAGATCCACTTCCTTCCTATCGTTTGGCATCGTGCTAAGAATTTTGTATGCAGTGGTGGAGATACGTCCCCTCGAGAAATTTCGAAGGGCCGTTTTGGAATCACTTAGAATGGTGTTGGTGCTCTTTTGAACAATCCCTAGTGCTATTGCGGCCTCTTCGGCCTCTTCCACTCGGCCTGTGATCACCGTGGCCGCTACCCTGCTCGAGATGCTCACCGCACTCACAGCGAAAGCATGTTGGCCTGTAGTAAGGTTGTATTCTGCCGCATCAACGTACACGGCACTATCGTCCCCTTGATACTTTTTGCTTAACGTCTTCGCCCTGGCCCTCCTCCGGCCTTCGTGACGACCCGCTTGCATGTTCTTGGGGAGAGGTTTGATACGAATGATTTCGCGCATCTCTACCGGTAAAGTCATCTGGCTTGAAGGATCTCCACTCCTCATGCCTAAGCTTCTCAGGATGCAGAGCCCCGTCTCAGTCTGCCTGAGCCGCTGCTCTTGCGATGTGAGATGTGCCTCAATGAGCTCTTCAAGAGTGTTGTGAACCCCGAGAGATAGAAGTCTCACGGTGGACGCGTTCCTGGGGAGACCAAGAGCCGCCTTGTACGCCTGCCTTATCAAACAATTCAGCTTTTCACTCTCGGCCTTCTTGAGGTCTAGGTAAGGAGTGGCGTACACGATCCGACTGATTACAAAAGCCTGAACAAGCCGACATGCATCGCGCTCTTTCATGCCCTGTCGCCTAGTCGCCACGCGCTTAATGAGCCGTATAGTTTGCTGGACCGATGTCGTCAACCTGTCCAGCGTTACCTTGTTGCATCTGTTGGATTGTATGTACATCCCAAGCACTCGCATTGTGTCTACTTCCGGAATTTCGTTTCCCTGAATTTTCAATTGTATCCTGTTCGGCTTCGTTTTGCAGGCCCTTCCGTTATTACGGATAACTAACAGTTCCGACTTTTGTGGGGAGCATTCCAGTCCTGCCCAACGGGCGTGGGCGTCTACGATGTCCGCCGCCTCTTGCAGAGCCGTCTCGATCTGCCCGTCTGATCCCTGACTCGTCCAAATCGTGACGTCATCAGCATATAGGGTGTGTCTAGTACCCTCTATGCCGTTAAGCTTCCTAGGGAGCGTGATCAGCGCGGTGTTAAATATAAAAGGGGATAACACCGACCCCTGTGGCGTACTCCTATTTCCCAGTGGTATGTGTGCCGACTTCATATCCCATATATGGTGAGTTGCGCAGTCCTGTGAGACAAAAAATCCCTTATGTAGTCGTATGTATGGCGCCCTACGTTTAGTTCCTTGAGGGATCAGAGTATCGCCTCATGCGAGACGTTATCAAATGCCTTCTTCAAATCCAACCCCAGGATGGCCCGCGTACCGTGGCCGTTTCCCGGGTCTACGATTTCCTTAGAAAGCTGTAGCATCACGTCCTGCGTGGACAGGTGCGGCCTAAAACCGATCATCGTGTATGGCATGAGGCGATGGGTTTCTACGTGGTTCTGTAAACGCGTGAGAATTACGTGCTCCATGAGCTTACCCAGGCACGACGTGAGGGAGATAGGTCGGAGGTTCTCGATGTCCAACTTCTTGCCAGGCTTTGGTATGAAAGTTACTTTGGCATGTTTCTATGCCGGCGGGATGTTCCCTCCCTTCCAGCACTTATTCATGTAGTCTGTTAAAGCCTGGACCGAGTTGTCATCCAGATTTCTAAGGATTTTGTTATTTATTCCGTCCGGCCCCGCAGCCGATGTCGTCCGGAGTTTCTCCATCGCAGCCATCACTTCCGTGCCCTTGATGTCCGCATCTAGTGTCTCATTCTCCATTCCAGTGTACCCGGGGGCTCTATTCCCATCTTGTGTCGTGTTAATGTATCTACCTTTCAAGTCCTCAAGTAGTTCTTCACCCGTCCCATCGTACTGATGTACTATCTGGTTCAGGCGTGTCCGAGCCGCGGATTTGGTCGTAGTCGGGTCTAGGAGGTGCCGCAGCAGAAGCCACGATTTCTTATTTCCCGGTTGCGCGTTTATTCCGTCACATATATGCCACCACTGTTGCCTGTTGAGTTCATTGGCGTGATCTTCAATCTCCCTTTCCAACCTGGAAATGCGGAGTCTGAGCTTCCTATTGTTTTTGCTCGTCTTCCACCTGCCCAGTAGGGACGTGTGAGCCTCCCACATGTGCATGAGGCGTTTGTCTACCGCCGGGTGTTCTTCGGTGGTGTCCACCTCTCCGGTGGCCCGCTCTGCGTCTCGCTTGAGATCGCTTATCCAGGCGTCCAGGTTGGTAATGCCGCCGTCTGCCCGCTTCTCCCTCGTGGTGCGGAATTTATCCCAGTCAGTAATTCTTACCGGGGGTGTTCTGCGTTTGTGTTGCGCCGTGTCGAAGGTAATAGAGACTACATAGTGGTCGCTGCCCAATGGCACTCCTGTATTAAGCCACTCTGCCCCCTGAACATTCCTCGTCAACATGAGGTCGGGGCTCGTATCTTTACTAACGCTATTGCCTATTCGAGTTGGTTGTTGTGCATCGTTTAAGATTGTTAAGCCCAGGTCTTGAATGATTTCCCAAAGCTTCGCACCCTTTGGATTTCCTTTAAGATATCCCCACGCCGGATGTCGCGCGTTAAAGTCCCCAGCGACGACAAGCTGAGCTCTGCCCGCTAGCTTTACCACTCGCCTGAGGAGGTCCAGGACGCCCGAGCTCCTGTCCCTAGGAGAGCTGTATAAATTAAGGATGAAAAGGTTTCGTTCCCCCTTTTTACTGGGAATCACTTCTACTAGGGTGTAATCCGCCTTGGATCCTTCTATCTCATGCTGAATCGCTGTGATATTTCTGTGAACTAGGGTTGCGGTGAGCAAATCCCGCTTCTCCACCACGTCTAATTGATGGTGTGTTTTATAGTTGGCTAGAGAAACAAGCCCCCTATTCTCCTGCAGCGCTATAATGTCGGGCTTCGCCTCGACATTTTGGATGTGCAGGTGCAGGTGGCCCTTCTTCTTTCCAAACCCCCTGCAGTTCCATTGCCATACCCTAATTTGTTGTTCGTGTTGATTGTTGCGCGCCATCCTGAATTTCTAGTCTCTGACAAATAAGCTGCGTGAGCTCATCGAATTTTCCGTTCATGTACACAAATAAGTGCTCCATTTTAGTCTCTAGGGCGGTGATCCTAACGTCTTGAGCGTCCACGCGTTCCTTCAGCTGCGTTAAGAGTTCTGATCTAGCCGTCAAAGTGGGCCTGCCCTCCTCCAAGGGAACTTGCCTCCTCTTCGGCTCGCTCCGCTCAACCTCCTCCTTGTTTTCGGGAGGGGCTTGCCTTTTTAGCGTATTCCCCGTTTCGGTGTCCATCGCGTTCTTAGTTCTACCCGTGGCGCCACCCTGCGTCCCCATCGTGGGGGCTGCGGTCTCTATCGCTTTTAGTGCTACCGCTGGCGAGTCTGCCACAAGTTTCTCGCTCGCTTTTTTCTTTTGCGTGTTGTGTACCTTAATCTGGGACTGCAGATCCAGTATGGTATTAGACATCTCCCTCACCTGTTTACGAAGTGCTTCCATTTCCTCGTCTTGTTTCCATCTGACCGACTTGCGTCGGACCGATGGGTTCCTCCCCCGGCTGGAACTCCTTTTCCTCCAGGGGTCGCCCGTCCCTGCTGAGGACCGTCCATGATCCTCTACCATGGGTGGGAAGGAGGAAGAACGACTTCTGTACCCGTTCTCTCGCTGGTGCTTGTCCCGGGGTCTAGACCTGCCTCGATCTCTCGTTCGACCATCCGTCCCTTGCTTCTCCTCTTTATCAAAGCTGCTCCCGTACTTGCGCTTGATGAAGCGATACTTGCAATTTCTGTTGCCGGTATTGTGGCCCCCGGTGCATATGATGCACTTGGGGGTGCATGTAGGCTGCGCCTCTTCCGGCATGGGTGGATGCTCACCACCACAACGGCGACATAGGCTCCGGCGAGGTAACGGGCACACATCTGTCCGATGCCCCGTCTTCCGGCAGTTATAACATGCCTCCACACGGTCGTGAAAGGGAAAAAGTCGAAGGTCACTAACCAAGTACCGGATCCACCTTGGTAGCTCCCTTTCTGCTATCGTGACGATCATGTGTCTTGACTTGCCCAGCCGGCGTCCGCCGACCACGTTGAGGTTGGGGTTGCGTTTCCGGAACTCGTCAAAAATTTCCGCGTCCGTTTCGTAGCTGTATGCATTGAAGACGATTCCTCTCCTTGAGTCGTCTGGCGGTGGAACGTACGCATTCATCTCGTACGTGTTCTCTCCGACGCTGAGGCTCTTCAGCGCTGCATAGGTTCGGGCTCGCGCCTCGTCCGGCGTGCTTATGGTGAATGTATTGTTCTGCGGGTGGTTTCGCAGGTGGTCGTTTTCGATCGCCACCGGTTCCGCAATTTTCTGTACAGTGCAAACCGCGTGCAGTATCTGAGCCACGCCAAAGTCTGTGAGTTTGACTGGGCATCGAGGACGGTACACAATCTTATACTCCCCGTCCAGCAGCCGTGGAATGGGTCCCTTTCTCGCCTTGGGCGGCGGGCGGGGCTTCGCTTTGCTTGCGTTGATGAATAACGTACCCTTCTTTGTTACGTCAGCCCCCACAATGGCGGCTGGCTGCGTCGCTGGTGGAGAGGAAGGTGGCGGAAATAGCGTCCCTCTCGTAGCTCCTTGGTTATCACTCTTCGGCTTGCGTCCGAATTTCTTCTGCAGGGAAAGCATGTTCCAACTCCCGTCGAGGAGTTCGGCTTCGGTTACGGTGGTTCCCTCGACCGCATAGGCTGCTCTGGGACCGGAGAGATCCATGTCGACCGGCGAGGTGTCGGCTTCAAGCATAGCCATGGGCAGGAAGGCCGGCGGCGGTGCCGGCTGCGCCGTGTCCGCACTGAGGCTGATCAGGCTTAGCTACGATAGCAGCGCGGTGCGGTCAAAAAAGGGCCGTAAAATGCCTAAAATTTGCTTGCCTGAGCCAAAAATGTTATCCGCGGGTGCCGCCTGACTTCGCGGATCTGTCGGTGCCCGGTTTAGAATTGTGGCGTAGAAGGAACCGCCGAAATAGTCGAAGAACTGCGGTGCTCATCGGGGGCATGTCAGAACATGCCCCCGATGTCTGCAGCTCGCAGCTCGCAGCCCGTTGTCTGCAGCTCGCAGACAGTGCTTGTTTCTTCGGGTCTAGGCCAACTCGTCGAAAGCCAACTCGTCGACGGCCAACTCGTCGGCGGCCCATTCGTCGAATAGGCCCATTCGTCATAGGGCAACTCGTCGAAGGAAAACTCGTCGAAGAGGCCGACTGGTCGCCGCTTTTTTAAAGCCAAATATATAATTTGTGTCTCTAATTTTAAAGCAAATACTGTCCTATAATAGTCCGTGTTCTGTCTTTCGTAAAAAAAAATGTATCAGCAGGCGCTTCTTAAAAAATTGACCTCCAGTCTGCTCTTTCTTGTCGAAGGTTACAACTTGCCGCTTTCGCCACTTTCGCGGTGCAGTCGCGGTGCAGTCGCGGTGCACGGTCACTATGTCGCTCGTGTATCAATGGGGCGCGTGTTAACCTACCCTGCCGATCAGTTGACGCCGCTTCGCAGCGACAGTCTGCGGCGACTCATTACAATATAAGTAAGGCTCCGTGTTTTCGGATAAATCCGAAAAACTCCGAAGAACACCCGCCAGTAAAATTTGGTCAATTCGGATTTATCCGATAAACTCCGAATTTATAAATTAAAAAGTCAAAAGCCTTTTTTTTTTTTTTACAATTTGGGCAGCGCAGGGAAATGGTCCTAGGAAAATGCCACCATAATTATATTTCAAATCTCGGACTGTTGTAAAAAGGGGTCTTACTACTTGTCTCGTCAAGGTTCATTCAGGGCAACAGGTCATTGTACAATCGGGTTACGACAAAAGCCACTCTTTTGGTTTCCTTTTGGGTCATGAGATTTGTGACTTAGAGAAAGGAGAGGTTATGTTTTTGTAACAGTGATAGCTATGGACCATAGAGATTGTATAAAAAAGGGAAGAGGGGCAGTTGAAACTTCTCTATTACCTCCTTAACCCCTCCACCTCCCGCGACCGCGGGCTAGATTGACGTAATAGGATGGGATGACTACGAGCTTCCTAGCGACTACCTCCGGGAGTTTATTTATTTTAAGGTATCGGCGTTTATCGAAGCAACACTTGTGTGTGACTTTTGTCGTCGGACAAATTAGTATTGCCAATGGTAATGGCACCAACGCCAAATTCAACCGAAGAAATTTTAATTGATACAACCGCGTTTTTATTTTATCTCGCATACGTTTACATCCGGTTAATATTAATTTATTTATTTTAATACGAAACATAGCGAAATTAAAATCCGAATTTTGAAAAATTGGGAATCAAACAGATATAGACTCCGATTACATCTGAATCTTCGGCAAAAAATAAGCTCCGAAAAACACCATCGAATTTGACGAAAAATAAACTCCGAAAACGCGGAACCCTAACTATAAGTAATAAAGAAACGTAACAAATGGACGATCATGTCGATCATGGGATGACACAATTTTCAACTTGTCTAAAGTTTCTCTTCTATCTTTGCCCTCTTGTAATTTTTCTTTCAATCTTGTAAAGATTGAAAGAAGTGAAGAAAGTAAAGATAAAAAGGAACCACGAACCTTTACCTCAAACCGTCATTCAACCCATTCGACGAATCGCCCTTCGACCGATTACCCCTTTCGACAGGTTGCCCTTCGACAGATTGCCCTAATACGAATTGCCCTATTCGACGAATTGGCCTTCGACGAGTTGGCCGTCGACGAGTTGGCTTTCGACGAGTTGGCCGGATCCCGTTTCTTCAAGACGCTTGTCCGATCGCTGCAGATTCTTCTCTCAAAGATCTCTTTTCGCTCTGTCCTTTCGACCCCCGAAAAGGGACGCTCTTTCACTCCTTCCACTCGGATGAGGCCCGTTTTGCAACCAGGTGCAGAGCAAGAGTTCTGTCGCTGTTTCGCCGACGGCATTTTGGCACTACACTTACGCGTTCACCATCCGCAAAATCAGAACACAAGATTCAAAGCGTATGGGCCTCCTGCGTTCCCCAGGGCCGGTTTGCCCATCTTGCGGCCGCGGCTGCGGCTGCGGCCAAGAGGGATTTTTCTGTCACGTGACCAGCTCCTTGGGGACAATGAAGTACCTAGCGTCCCTGCCTAATGGCGGAGAAATCCGTATCGCTTCAAGCACAAAATCTTAATTTCGCTCGCACAAACTGACTGCAGGAACTTTCAACTGGAGTCCAATTGACCGCCCCTTCATACTGTAAGAGCGGCAGGTAAAGTTCCGGCCAGGGAGGGTAAATTTGAGCCAAAATAAAGGAAAAACCACGCAAGATAAAAGCGGTTGCAGTACATTTATATACCTCCGCCAGCGCCGGCGGCTCGCGCCTTCTGTTGTGGTCGAGAGCTTAGACCGTCGGTACTTCTCGTCGCAGCGTGAAAGTGCCGGGTTCAAATCGCGCTAGGAACTTTTTTTTTTTTTTCGCGCAATTTTGCGCGTGTCTCAGAAAAAAAAAAAAAAAAGATCAAGGCAAGTTAACGCGCTAATCCAATCGTTTCATAATGTTCATTAAAAGAAAACCAAGGTAACAACATCGGTATGGCTTTCACACCAACGGAGCCGAAACAAGCATCCTTTCCCCAGCAACTACGATTTTATGTGTTTTTAAATATACAACTATCTTGCTACGACTCCTTTCAATATCAGTAAACGCCTATTTAGTACTAATAAAAACTGCAGTTGTTACAATTAAAAAAAACAAAGCTTCCACAAAATAAGCAAAAAGAAAAAAAAAAGACTAGCAGCTCTGGATGCATTGATTGAGCGAAATCCTACAGGCAAGGCAGCAAGTCAAACGTCTCAGAAAGTAGTAAAACCGAAATAAAAAAGATAATACTTTTACTTGCATGGAATGTGATAAAAGGTATATTTTTACTCTTTACATTTTGCTGTGGCAATTGTTTTGTAATATTTAACACTTACTTGAATTTTAGTTAGAATAGCAGACGATCGCAACCGAATTCAAAAATGAATCAGGGGTCGACATCGCAAACCATCTCTCTAACGCAAGCACCTAAAATTACTTTGGATCAACAACCGGAATTAATTAGAGCAGTTGGAAAACGGAAACAACAAATTCTAGAGAAATTCAGCAGCACAGTTACCTGGCGAACGAAGAGACGGGCATGCGAAGATATTGTCAACTTTCCGCGGAGTGTACGGCAGATGCAGGAGGCGTGGCGGAAATTGGTAAAGAAAGCCAGAGACATGTATGCGCTCTTCCGAGGTCATGAACAACGAACTGGTGAGTCAGAACTACCCGCCCAATGATTTTATAGAGCTCATAGGGCCTTGTCTACATTCTTAGTGGGAGTGCAGTCAAATACAAAAAAAAGAGAGAGAGAGAGAGAGAGAGAGAGAGAGAGAGAGTTTCTGGCGTGATTTGAACCCGGGACTTTCACGCCGCGACGAGAAGTACCGACGCTCTAACCTCTCGACCACAACAGAAGGCGCGAGCCGCCGGCGCTGGCGGCGGTATATAAACATACTGCAACCGCTTTTATCTTGCATGGTTTTTTCTTTATTTTGGCTCATATTTACCCTCCCTGGCCGGACCTTTACCTGCTGCTCCTACAGTATAAAGGGGCGGTCAATTGGACTTCAGTTGAAAGTTCCTGCAGTCAGTTTCTGCGAGCGAAATTAGGCTTTTGTGCTTGAAGCGATACGGATTTCTCCGCCATTAGGCAGGGACGCTAGGCACTTCATTGTCCCCAAGGAGCTGGTCACGTGACAGAAAAATCCCTCTTGGCCGCATCCGCAGCCGCGGCCGCAAGATGAGCAAACCGGCCCAGGGGGTGCTGCGAAAAGGGACTTGTTAGGCCTTGTTTTGGGTAGTACAAGCTTTAGCGTCTCAAACTGTCACGCATGCAGAAGCGTGCCAGCTCTGGTGCCGAGCGCGAGATCACGATGAAAATACAAAGAAACAACAAAAATTCGAACGCCGTCAAAGCTGAGACGCCAAGCGCGTGAGCCAAAATCTGCCGTTCCACGCGTTCCAAAGTAGACATGACAAAGAAAAAGAAAAATTAAAGCGTCGCGTCACAGGTGTTTTGACGTCACCACCCAGATATAAGAGACGCGTACCCTAGCGGTGGTGTCATGAATTTGGCAATTTTGATTGTCTTGCGGCGTTGAGTCTGGACGATTTCTCGCGTCCAAAGGTGTTTTTTCGTTCTTCAGCACCAGACAGAATTAAAAAAGCTCAACCAACGTGCCATAAGTAGTGTGAAGCTCAATCAGGTGAGCTTGTACTACCCAAAATGAGGGCGCTACAGTTTGTTCAAAGCTTCAGCGCAGGAGGCCTATTACGATCGAACACACGGAACTATGAAATCGTGGCCCCGACACGCGCACCGCTCGAAGTGAAGAACAGACGGAACTATACTCTGTTTCACCTTGTGTCGTACCGCAGGAAAGGCTACAAGCGCGAGCTCCTTGTTCTCGGGCACATCTCGGCGGCACAAGCTCTCGTGCACCAAGGGCAGCTGCCAACGCTATGAGCTCGCGCTTCTAGCCTCCGCTGCGGTACAACATAAGGTGAAACGGAGTGTATAAAATCGTGGTACCGACACGTGCACCGCTCAAAGTAAAAAAAAAAAAAAAAGGCGGGCTGCGCGATTTTTTCCGGATAACTCGACTACAGCGCCGCCACGAACTGTCAATACACGCGCCCTCACGAGCTCCCGTTGCCGAGCCGCTCCGGTCCCAACTAGGGTGCCTTCATGTGCGCTTTGCTTGGCGTGATGACATCTGGCCATTTTGTTTCGAACGCTTATTTTTATTTTTTGTTCTCAAGCGCGTGAAAGAGAGTGTCCCTGCACGCGCTCGTGGCGCTGACTGTGCTACGGCGACATTTTGTTTCCTGCGATTTCTTTGTATTTTCCCTCTGAGCGCGTGCTGTCGGCATTAAAACGATGGCATCACCCTAAACAGAAGGACATTGAGGCACTCTAGTCCCAGCACTACCCAAGTATTCTAGTACACTGTAGCTGGACGGACATAACTTTTTTTATCTTTTTTTTTTCCATTTTTTTTTGCCCTACACGAGCACGTGAGCACGTGAGCTCACGAGCAGGAGCACGAGCACCCGACGCCGGACGGCGGACGGACATACGGACACGCTTAGCCCCTAAGGAGCTTCGCCCCTAAAAAAAGTTGCCACACATTTGTTAAATTTAGTAGACAGTAGCAAGCAACACCATGACGTGACACTGTGACCCCACGTCATGTGACAATGGCATTGTCCAGTGGTTGGCCCTCACCACTCTAGCGTACACCATATTCAATGGTGTCGCGTGATTTCACATGGCGAGGTGGTGTCCGTGTCGTCGTGTAGCACAAACCAAGCGCAGCTCGACACAGGTTTGTATTTCATCCGCACGATTAAGAATTTAAGATACATTCTTTTTTTAGAACGTCACCAGCGCCGGCGTGGAGCCTCAGATTTCTTCCGGGAAGATAATCCACTTACCGTCCTCCCCTCCCAACCTGTGTGGGTACCAACGACGATAACCTAATGTTCTAACAAGGAGGACCAGGCGGTGCAGGGAATTTATTGACGACATTCTGCGCGATGACGGAGCTCCACGAATGTTGCGCTGGTAATAAAGGCCCGTTCACACTCTTGCGACCTCTTAAACCTAGGTTGCTTAAAACTTCTTAAACCAGAGGACACACTTGCGCCATCTATTGGGTAGCAGTGTAAACTCGGCGG
This sequence comes from Ixodes persulcatus, assembly GCA_013358835.2. Taxonomy (NCBI): domain Eukaryota; kingdom Metazoa; phylum Arthropoda; class Arachnida; order Ixodida; family Ixodidae; genus Ixodes; species Ixodes persulcatus. The sequence continues at coordinate 184,507 of JABSTQ010009260.1, read as the reverse complement.
TCCTGCATATTTTTTTATTTCTCTCGCGCATTATCCTTTCTTTCTTGGCTCGAAAAACTTTTGTCAATGTTATAAACGAGCCTTTCTATGGGTATTACGCACATTTGACCTCGGAAATCCCGCAAAACCTTCGCTCTTGTGAAATGCAGTTCCAGGGTCACCGCATAGATGGCGCCACAATGCCAGTGTGTCCTCTGGTTTAAGAAGTTTTGAGGAACCCAGGTTTAAGAGGTCGCAAGAGTGTGAACGGGCCTTAAGAACACGTGGTGTCTGGAAAGGCGGCGACATCCCGCGTGAACACAGCGACAACCATCTGCGGCTATGGCTTCCTGCAGCCGTTGCTTCAGTCGAATTTATGTTGTTGTTCATAAAATAGCTCCAAATAAGTTATTTTAGTCGCCTTTTTAAGCATTGAAAAGGTGCATTTCAATGTTGTTGTTTTTTGTCGTTTCTGACGTTGTACTTCGGTCTTTAAACATTTCTGTGCGACACGCCCAATTTGCTTCGGGCAATGCTGGGAATCGCCCACACTGCCGTGGCTAACTCTTGTGGCATACCTATTTAGGTATGTACATTGACGTGACTAACGATCAACACTAAAGAAGACCAAAAGCAAAAGAGGAATCAATTAGAAAGAAAACAAAAAGTAAAATTTGTATTTCGACAGCTGCCGTTGTTCTTACGCTGTCACGCAGAGCTCTATGACCGTGGCAATTCCATCTTTGAGATAAAACTCGTACCAAATACAACGGAAAGTTTGTGCACACGGAACGCAGGCGACAGAAACAACGTATAAATTCTTTAGCGCTCGTAAAAAAAAAAAAAGAAAAAAAAAACAACGGCAAAAATCGTTTTGCCCAGTCGTGAAACCAAAAGGCAACAGTACTCAGCATTTATCGATGATCTCTGGATATACGTGCCGGACATCAGTGTTGGTGGCAAGGAAAGGTGCTCGATTCCGAAGTGCGACACTGGAGTCCTTCTATTTAGGGCCCGGCAGTCCGGCGATCGGCCCTTGCCCCGGTCCGCAGTTGATAGGGGCTTCCCTCGCGGGCTAATATCTCTCCCCCGCTTCGATGCGCATTGTCTGGGGCCGCTATCTCGGCAGATATCCGCTCGAGCGCGCTCTCAATTTCCCCACCGTGAGCTCACAGAAGATAACAAGAAGGGAATAAGCGAAAAATGTGTTTTCCTCTTTAACGTTTTCTTGCGGAGCTGCCTGCAAGTCTCTGCCACGTCGCTCAGCGTTTTAGCGATTGTCCGTGACGTAGTAGGTCAGAGTGTGACTCAGGCCTGTTCCTTCTTTTCTTTTAAGTTCATTCATTTTTTTTATGGGGACGTCCGTTAACAAAGTATTGCTTTATCAGAACGCGTAAGATGAGACGCAATCGCCTCTGCGAAAAGGAAATAAAACTAAAAATGGAAAAAAAATGAACACACAAACAGGCATCGCGTTTGGTTCTGCCTTCGAAGAAACCATTCTCTCGAACGTATCGGTCGGAGAAAGGGATGGTTCCGAGAAGGCTTTTTACGCACAAACAGGAAGATGACTCCGAGCGTGCTCTCATTAAGCGTGTAATTTATATCGCGAGACGACAGGAGACACGTCGTCGCGCTCCACCGGAAAGAGGTTTTATCTAGTTAGCGGTTTGCGAGGAGTGATTTGATTCGTATATGCACGGATCCGTCATTCATTGGTTACAAGGAGCCAGCGCAAGCCTTATTCGAACCGCATAAGCGCCGGACACGGAGCATGCTGGGTTCTATTCGGTCCACGTTTCGCACAACCTCGGCACTAAACAGAGGCGTGCGAATAGGGGTTATATGTGCTCCGCTTAAGTCCGAACGCGGGCGACGCTATACGATTCGATAGAGACGATCAAGCGGCGCCACAAGTGCATATCATCAAATCATTACGGCGATTGTTATCTCTACGGATTTGTCATGACCGCCTAGACCAATCACGAAAAAACAAAAAGGCAGGTTCGCGACACATTTAAAGGCAATGAGCACAGTTAAGATGAAGTTTTGGCGTCACTTGATTGGATCTATATATAATCGTATGCGTTGGCTTTGCGTGTGGACTTTTTAAAGTGAGACGGAGTATGCTAACCGACAGCTTATAAAGGTGCCCCGAGGAGGTTTCTGAGATCGGCCAAAATAGGACGATAACTCACTCTACGGGCTCTAAGCATCCTAAAAAAAAAACAGATCATAGCCATGCGCGGCCAATTTTCCTACCGAAAACAACAACAACAAAAAAAACAACCCCGAAGATCGAAATGATTTCCGGCGATGGGGGGAGCATTGTTGACGGCAACCAAGGCGGCACGCGACCGGTGAAAACGCGACATTTCGTTGAGACTGCAAAAAGCTGTTATTACAAAATGTGTATGCTTTTTTAGATCACAGAAGCAAGTAAGAGTAGTAAAAAAAATGTTAATTTTTCGTGGAGAGAAAACATAATACTGCAATAATCGTTTTCTTCCCCCCCAAATTTTTTTTTTTTTTTGCGTCACTAAAATTGCGATTTTGACAATCGGCGAAACTTTCAATGTCGCCGCCAATCCTTCTAAACTAAATGCACCCCGCATATATATATATATATATATATATATATATATATATATATATATATATATATATATATATATAATTTTTTTTAATTACCAATCTTCTCAGAACCTTGAGTTTTATTTTTATTTTTACGCGCCGTCGTTTTGGCCAATTTCAGCCTTTCCAGTTCGAAGGAACGCCTACCCGCTTGCACGTCGGTTCACTGCAGCACGTTTCGATGGCGTTGGAAACCGGTGAAACAGTACAGTAGTAAGTTTTAGTATTACGCATACGAGCGAACGCAAGCACTATGTTTTTGCGTTAAGGCTCTGTTGTACTCCGACGTTGAAAACAGCGAACGCAGCGTAGAGCAGAACCTTTGATTGGTCGGCGAGCAGGAAGTCGATATCTGCGACGAATCAGTTGGGTGTCCCCTGTGCTACGCCACGTTTGCCCCGCTTGACGCAGGAGTATAACAGAGCCCTTAGCGTCGCGTGTTCCCCACTGCGCGGAGCCCGAAATTGCGGTTTTGGATTGGAGCATGGCGACAACGCGCATGAGCAGCGTGGAGCACGCAACTCTACCGCAAACGCACAGTGCTTGCGTTTGCTTCTAGACACAATACTAAAACTCTCTAATAAGGTACAATCCCATAACGGCTGCAGCACTACATTGGGGACAGTGAAGAGTGTAGTTTGCATTCAGAAATGGCAATGGGCGAGCCATGATCGCGAGCAGTTCTACCGTGCCCGCTGAGCAGGAGAACCAGGGGACCCTTACTAGAGCGCTTCCCATTATCGCCGCGGGAGGGCGAGCAACGAGCTGGAGATGCGAACACTCATAGTCATCTAAAAAACATAGTAAAAGAAAATGAAAAAGAAAAAAAGTTTCACTTTTTGCGGGGCATCACCAATTTTCCCTTTATGTAGTGAATTAAGATGTATGTAGGTGTAACCTAGATTAGCTTTATGCTATTTTATAGAGACATACACGTTTCAAAAAACAGAAGTTTTTTTCAAAAACAAAAACAAAACAACAAACATATATATATATATATATATATATATATATATATATATATATATATATATATATATATATATATATATATATATATTTTATCGTTCGAGATAAATAGTACATATATCTGCCTCATATTCCTAAAACAATGAAATGACGTATGGTTAAGGGACGTAAACAAATATTCACACGGGGGATAAATCCCTCTTCCTGCTGCCCGGGATGCGCATCATGTGGGAACAACGTCACGGGTTTGCGCGGAGCCGCGCTGACGTAGACATCCCTGGGATTGGGGGTAGGGGTAGCTTTTGCTCGGGCTGCACAGACGCTCCCTGCCTTGGCGTGGGATTTCGTTGCAATCGGCTGCATTTTGTTAGCGTGTCTGGCAACTTTACAGATTTTGCTCAGCGAGATACCGGCGGTGGCATCGAGATCGCGTAACTTATTGTGGCTTGCGCTGTTGCGCCTGTCTTCCGAGGCACCCGAAGGTGCCTTCGATATTCATCAATGTCGTCCTCAAGCCGCTACTAATACAACTGGATTTTGATTTAACGTCCTTCGTCCACCCATTCAAGATGCATCTTTCCTTTACCAGGAAGCAGTTCTTTTGCATCTAACAGCGAAGCCGCTATAATCGCGTATCGCCGTTTCATGTACGCGTCCATTTTTCTGCTCTCGTCGGCGCGCATCGAGCCCTGTTGTTTAGAGTGCGACCGCTAAAGGCGTTTGATAACACTGACTTCCATCTCGGCTCCCCGCCGTTCGTGTGAATGATGGAGTCGGGGAGGGAGTCCCGCTGGTTCCGCCGATCACTGACGTGACGTCAGTGATTGCACTGCCCTCTCCGAAAAACATACCCCATTAAGAAACCATAAACATGAAGTTGTTTCCTCTCAATTTCAGAACTCAGGAATCAATGTTGTCGTTGGCTGTCGCTCTTACATTCTCACATTCTTTGCTTATACCATCTTTCGTGACGTGGGAATAAAGGAAGTCTTTGAAATAAGAAGCCCGGTTTGCTCGCTTCGTGTAAACAAATACATTTCCTACTTTTCTTATTCATCAAAACTTCCTTATTTGCAATTTTATATTGCACCATTTCTCTGACTGAAAATGTGGTACCAAAATCCGCCGGCCACCGGCTACGAGGTCCCAATCACCACCTTTGCAAATAGCAGAAGCCCGTGACCTAATGGACCATTCACATTAAGATGTAACAGCCAACGCGACGACCTCTCTTCACCCACCGAAGTGAGTGCGCACAGAACAACGTTATTAGGTTAGCTCAGTTACGGAACTGCTCGTAGACGCTGAATGTACCAGCAGTACCCCCCCCCCCCCCCCCCCCCCTCTCACTCACCACGACTCGCCTCCCGTCGTTCGACGCGCCGGACGGCTGCTTTGGTAACTGCAGTGTATTCTACGGGATACATACGTTTCGAAGCGCAACGTCTAGATGGCGTTCCACCGTACTCTATGGAACACAGAGTTCTTAAACTAAAATCTAGATGGCACTTCGAACGACGACGGGAGGCAAGTGAGTAAGCGGGGTACCCCCTTCCGCGGGAGTTCCACAACTGAGGTGATCAAGTAGCGTTGGCACAGAAGACACATCTAAGCTAGATGACGAAGCATCGTCATGCCACTCCTTATCCTGCGACAACGCACAAGACTCGTCACCGTTTACTAAGGTGTTGTACCAAAAGAACAGAACATAGGGAATCCCAGTGACCTTCAAGCCGACATCACCGGAACTGTGATTCTGGCAAGTGAACCCTAATTGTATTGCCAAGTACATTGTTGGAATCACTCATTAAAAAATACTGTCCCGTAGGATAAACAAAAATGGAAGCCTATCCGTGCATGTGTCATCACTTGCCTCAGCAAACAAACTACTGATGATACAGTTTCTAGAAAAGATTGAAGTCTCCGCAAGCGTGCCGCAGACGCAAGGAATCTAGGGAAGATTGGGAACGTACAGTCACGCAGAAACTAAATAGCTCCAAGCGATCGGGTATTCTCCCCCCTTCAAACAAACCACGCTGAGAAGACGCGTATGATAACAGCAGTTTCTTTTGCGTTAAGGGGCTCTCCCCTGCCTGCTTCACATGAACGAGTCCTGACGTCAGCACTAGTACAAAGGAAAACCGCCAGGTTAGCGCTCCTCAGAAAACGAACACTCGCTCGCTTGGAGCTATTTAGTTTCTGCGTGACTGTATACCTTTAATATACTCGAACAGTGCACTTCTCGAATACTTCCTCGACGCTGGCTTAACCTCCGTTCAACGACAGGTGGCCTATCTTCACAATGAGAAAGGGACCATCGAACCACGACCATCTCGTTCTCTCGCCCTTCGCACGGACCGCCCGAAGCCCCAGCGCGTATTTCTTGGCTTTACAAGTCGCCTCATCGAAGAGTACATTGGACCATCGGCTCATTGTTTCAAGTGCCAAAGATATGGACATGTAGCCAAGTACTGTCGTGGTCCACAACGCTGCAAAATATGTGCAGGAGCTCATCACTACAAGAACTGCAACTCCAAACAAGACCTGAAGTTTGTCAACTGCGGCGGTCAACACTCGGCATCCTTTTCTGGTTGTCCAAGAGAGCAGGCTGTGACCACAGCAGCACGAACGAGCATTAGTAATGGTCGAGGTCTTAGGCGTCGTGTCCCTTCACCTAATCCAGGAATCGTTTGCCTCCCGGCCCAGCCCCAAGCTGGACGTGAAACGTCGGCCAAGCCTACAAATTCTAGAGCTGAACATCGTCCTCCAAAAGGACAGAAGACATATATGACAACGGAGAAACGGAGCAAGAGTCTCCCGGAACAAAAAAAAGGGTATCACAAAACATAAAAAATGTATGCCCCGCATGCTACAAGGAATGTCCGATCGACAACGAGTCCTCGGCCATTGACTACTGCAGAATCTGAGCATGTGTCACGATAAACATCGGGACAACACGGCAACATCAGTCAGATACTGCTACCGATGTTTTTTTGTAGCACAAAAAGCTATTCTAAAATCTACACCCGATGCTAACAACCTGCCGGAACCCTAGCAGCACACTTCCCCGGCTCACACTTGGGCCAGTTTGGCGCAAGCATATGCCAGGCTTGAGCCAAGTTGGCTCTAGCTCACGCCGGTCTGGCCCAAGCCCGGGCCGAGAAAGTGTGCGACTTGGGAAGTAAGGGCTTTCCTTCCCATGAAGCACCTGCTACTCCCTTCAATGACCCTTAAAACAAATAGAAAACAGCATCTTCTGTAATGGGAAATAATTATAAAAAGGCCACTATAGTCTTCCAATGGAACGCAAGAGGATTAAAATCTCACCTATCAGATTTTCGACAACTGGCTTTTAAATACAGGTACTCTATTATTATTATATGTGAATCGAGGCTGCCGGGCGATATTTGTCTATCAGGATACCAGAAATTTGATTCTTTACGCTCTAATGGACAGAGACGCCTAACACTGTTCATTCGTACGAACCTCACGTTCGTGCCACATATTATCTCATCCCACCCGGACAATGAGTAGGTTTGCATCACAGTTTCCAATGGAAAATGGTCATCCACAATCGTCGGGGCGTATACACCACCAAAGTCCAAATTTGATAAAAGTCTTGTAGAGCACATTCTGTGCACTGTTCCACCACCACATATAATTACTGGAGACTTCAATGCTCACCAATTATATATAGGGTAGTGTTCGTACAAATCAGCGGGGCAGGTGTTTGGCTGATATGGCATATATTCATGACCTGTCCGTGCTAAATGATGGAAGTCCCACATACCTCCGCGGAAAAGAGAGCAGCAGTTGCCTAATTTGACTTTCGTCTCGTCGGTTCTCGCATCTCATGGCCCCTGGTTCACATAAGTTGGAACACGTGGCAGTGACCGCGTTCCTATCCTACACCATTCTCCAGAAATTAACACTGTAAAAAGTCATATCCTCAAATGAATCAATTAGTGGAAATTTGAGCAGTCAGTGAATGATAAATGCAGTACATTGATTGATTTTCATGATTTTTAAAATGATATCATTCATTCCGTTAACTCATCGACTCAATAGCGTCAGTCTTCCACTTAAACGAACCGATAGTGATGCGGAATATGAAAGCCTTCGCGCACTACGTAGGCATGCAGAGAGGCGCGCAAGGAAAACGAAACTAAAAAGGAATCTTTGTGCGGCAAGAAAAAAAATATAAAATCAAGCTACCATTTTGACAAACATGTTCAACGTCGTAACAGAGGAGTTTGCGAAAATATTGATCCGCGGAAGTCACTTTGCACAATTTGGAAAAATCTCAAGAGGTCTAAAATCTCCTCCCCAGCAGTGTCATCTCTTCAGAGCACTTGCATTGTCTATGAAATGTTCTGGAAAAGACCTAACAAATGAGTTCTGTGCATCTCTCACGGTGAATGCACGGTGAATGCGACCCTACGGGTCGCAGTATCGTCAGCTATCGATGGAAGTAAGGATGATGTTTTCACACTACGTGAACTGGACGCTTCACTGGCGCATGTAAAACCTAAGTTCTGCCCAGGTCCCGACAAAATAAATTATTCATTCTTAACTCACATTGGTACGGGGACTCGAAGTTTGTTGTTGGAGGTTTTTAGTATTTCATGGACAAATGGCGAAGTACCTGGTGCATGGAAACGGGCACGAATTATTCCATTACTGAGCCAGGCAAGTCACTCCTGGTTCTATGTTCTTACCGTCCTGCTGCTTTAGCAAACTTTGGCAAGTGTCGTTTGGAACATGGTATCTTGAGAAGCAAGGGACTATCCAGATTACAAGTTCGGTTCTTGATCACGTCCCCTATGTCAAAAAGGAACGATCTCACCGACAAACTGCAATTGCTGCACTTCTTGACATAAAAGGAGCATTTGACCATTTGACCGTGTTACACATAATGCCATCTTTCATGTACTTCAGGAAGTTGGTGTCGGGGGCCGTCTTTACAGATGGATCAAAAGTTATCTCTCACAACGCACAATTTATAAGACGACGCAGGATGGGGAAACATAAGACCAATACACTTTCCAAGACGCACCCTAAGGAGCCGTTTTAAGTCCCGCCTTATTTAATATTACACTTATCCGTCTCATTCAGGTGTCGCCAATGAGTGTCAATGCATCGTTATACGCAGATGATATATGTATATGAACATCTGGAAATTTACTCGCGTTCAGGACAAAGTCAGGGTAAATCGCGCTTTAAAAATAATTCATAAATACCTTTTGGTTCGTGGCCTTGAAAATTCTGCTGGAAAATCCGCTGCAATCGCATTCACTCAAGGAGTATGGATAAATAAAATCCCAAACGTAAAATTTCACATGTTTGTTGGGGTATACATTGACAGGAGATTAACTTGGACACCGCACATTAATCATTTAAGAAAGAAGCTCACTAGTTCTGTTTACCTCTCCCATTTCGTTAGCGGCACTACGTGGGGCGCGACAGCACCGGCTGTCCTATGTCTTGAGGATTATTCATTGGCTTGCTTATATACAGTCTTCCAACTCTGAATGGAACGTGCCGTACAAAAATAAAGGCTCTTTAAAGTATTCAGGCACGCGCCCTTCAAGCCTGCCTCGGCCTTCCTAGTTGTGCTTCCACCATGGGTGCAATAGCGGAGGCACACGTCATACCTGCAGAAGTTCTGCTCATACAAAAACCTGTAAAGGCGCATTTAAGGCATGTCACGAATCACAGCAACCACCAGCTTGCTTTCATAGCATCAACGAGACATAACTCGAGTTATTCCAAGACACTGGCTCAGGTACAACAATACCTTCCAGAGGACCTTACTCAAGCAACAATTCCAGCAAATCCTCCCTGGGGATTCCCGAAGCCAGATGTCACACTCAATATTCGAGGTATCAAGGAAAGGTTAGGAACACCCATGTTTGTTACGTTCCAACTTGCTTTGTCCAACATTTTGTGTAATCATGCTTCAAAAAGCATGTCTACACGGACGGCTCATCTAATTCTGATTGCCGCACAGGTTGTGTTGTCGTCCCAACTCATTCGACAACTGTGTAACTCATACTGAGCCACAAAACGTCACAAACGGCGTCAAAGTTAGTGGCGATTCAGCAAGCTCTTCAAATCATATTTAAAAAGTCACCCTCCACCTGGATAATAATTTCCGACTCCAAACAAGCTCTGCAAGCAATATTCGCATTTTTATGACGCAGCCAAAATGAACAACTGGTGCTTGGTACTTTGAGCTCTCTTAAAAGATGCTTAGATATCGGGCACTCTATCAAATTTCAGTAGATATCAAGCCATTGTACTTACCTGGCAACGAGGCGAGAGATGCCGGAGTGAAGGCAGCCCCTGCCTTACAGGCAACTCTTACAATACCGTATTGTCGGAACGGTATAAGACCTAATAAAGTATCAGGCAATGAAAGCAACGAAGAAGCAGTGGCATGACGGATCCTATCATTATGCTCCTCTCAATGCACTGGACCCTAACCCCTTATTCCAGCTTCCACGATACCTTCCTCGGCAGACTGAGGCAGTCATACACCGACTACGACTGGGTGACGCCTGTACACAATATTTCCTGTACATAATTGGACAAGCAAGAACATCGAAGTGTCCAGGTTGGGTATGCGACGAAACAATCACTCACGTGTAATGTGGCTGCGCGATATATGACATCAAAAAAGAATCCCTCAAGAACGCCCTTGCTCAACTCGACAACCGACCATTTTTCTTTTTAAAAAAAGTGCTCGACTCTTGGGACATCTCTCCTAAAGAAGCTAAGACGTCAAAAGCTCTGCTGTGTTTCCTCAAAAACACACTTCTAAACTTCTGCCTTTAGAATATGAACGTGATTTCGGTGCATGGTTCTATATATATGTGTATACAGTTTGACATGTTAGGTGATGTTTCCCCTTCTCCTCCTATATTTTCTTTTGTCTTTTAAATCCAAATACCTCCTCCCCCCCCCCCCCCCCCGCAAACAGAGTAGCCATCCAGGACAATTAGCCTAGGTTAATGACCTTGTATTTCCCATTCTGACCTCTTTCTCTCTCTTTCGTGACGTGCGACAAGGGCACTGGACAGGCTGGAGAGATGCTTGGTTGCTTTTGTGTTAGATATAACCAAACAAGTTTATCATATGTAATTATGATGTACCAATCAAAGTTTCGCTGCTGTAATAATTTTTTTTCGACAAATCTTCGTATAGGCCGAACATTTATATACTGCTTACGGCTGTCGAAGTGGTGATTTCGCGGTTGCCGTCTGCTTTGGCGCACCCCAGTTCGGAGTGCCTGGAGTGAAAGCTCGCGCTGTAGATTATTTCTAGGAACCTCGGCTCAATCCTCGCCTCTGCTGGTTTAGATATGGACAGGCATCCAGCGTACGGTCGTGTAATCAGCAGGATGCATGTTATCAGTCTGGAGTGCTCTGGCGAAATTTTATCCTGCAGCGTTTACCAGGTTTGCCAGATCTAAGTAGCACTAAGTTGTCTATATATCTACATTAAAATCGAAGTATTTAAGGAAAGGATATAGAGATTTTAGTACCCAGTATGCTTTTGATTTCACTTTGATTTTCGATACGACGAACTGGAATAAAACCGAATATACAGTGGAAGTCCGATGGTTTGGATAATAGATAAGAAAAGATCAATGGACGACGGACTGATTTCTATTCATAGAGAAATCTGGTTCAAAGAAGAGAATCTCCAGGGCAATCTCAGGGGGTCACATGAAACAAAGGGAAACACGTGGCGTCGTTCCAGCACTTGCAGTTTGCGCCGCCAAAGTTTGAGTTACATATTTAAAAATGCTTCATTATTTGCGTTATTTGTTGCATCGTATTTTTTCTTCGCTTTTTGATTTTTTTTTCCGAAGTCAGCAGCATTGCGTTTTTTGAACGGTATGATGAAGTTCATTTTCTTAAAGATCGCAATTAATTATATTTGCTAAAGGGGAGCTAGAATTGCTATTGAGGTAGAGAGGGCATAAAACGGTAAAGTACCGCGAGACTTAATTTGTATCGCGCAATAATAATCTTTGTGTTTGCTCATCGTGATAAAATCTGCTACCCAATAGAACCCCCGGTCCTTTCAAACTTTATGTACAACCAAGTGATGCGCAATGCGTGCATCATACACGTATAGATTACAACCGCGCACAGCATTCCTTCGATAAGCTTTTCCTTTTGTAACGTTTCCAACCGAGCACTCGAGCGAAGGGGGAACCCTCGTCCGAGCTTTATGTACCTACGCGATATAATTTCCGAAGATATAATTCCTACATCGGCAAATGCAGATGCAGCGATGCACGTAAAAAAAAAAGAAAAAAGAAGACACCCTGGCGCTGCTTATCCCGTCCGCCCTGGAGTGGCGCCTTTTTTTTTGTGCGCGGCCGAGTGGCCACTTGGGATGAGGCTTTGAATGCCTTATCGAACGCTCTTCACGAACGTGACTCGGGAACAATGGTCTCCAACTTGCTCGCAGCGGATGATTGCCCGTCGCGTACTAGAGCCTACCAAGAAAACACAAAGCAAACCTCGCGCCGCGCTCTTCATACAGCCTGCCCGTATCGGCCTGTTTGTTTATATAGACCGAGAGGTTGTTGGAATCTGTTTCTTCAGACGTGTCAACCTTTTCCTAAGTTCGCTAAACTGACGGCGACGTGTATTTATTTGCACGCGAGCTGGAGAGTCCCCAGTAGCGGAGGAGCACGCCAGGTACACTTACGCGTGCTTCCCACGTTCTCATATCTTTCTTTGAAGACGCCCTGTGTTTTTTTTTTTTGTCCTATCGGTGCCTATACAAGCAGAAAAAAAAGGAAGAAAATTAAACATTCGACTTTAAACTGAGTAATGTCGGTCTGCATATGTAATATGGCGACTTTTGCGACTTTTTCGCCATATGTGATATGGCGAAAAAAGCATATCCTATCGATACTTTTTTCGGTGTTCATTTTAAAATTCAATTTTCGGTTTTTTCGGCATATATTTATTCCCACAAAAGTTTATCGGCTTTTTTCGAAGAATATAAGATAAACTCCAACGGACACCGGATCAGATTATCCTTGTATCTCTGATATTTGTGATTACACAAAGAATAACGGCACAGATACATTGAAAAAGAAAGGGACACTTCATTTGGCAAATGTGTGCAACTGTAAAAGAAACAAGAAAAAAAAATACATGTACAAACAAGTCAGATACGAAGCCTATATGCCCAAAATCATGGAACTGCACCTTCTGTATATTAGGATTACGTGATCTTATTATAGTACACACACACGCGTATTCTCCCAGGTTCTCCTCGTTGATCCGCACTCTTTCTTTTCTCTTAATATGACACTGAGTTTCGAGAATGCTCTCTCAACGCTAACGCTGGACACTGGCAGGCTGAGGAGATGAAGCGCTGCCTGAGCCAAAATCGGCCATTCAACCAACTGTGACCGCCAAAAGAAACACGGTGCGACGTTTTGAAGCACAGCACTACATGCAGAGCTTGCATCAAGTCAGTCTTCCTTACAACGAGTTTGAAAACACGCTCGTACATGGCGAAGTCATGGGGCATTTCGGACTTCGCGTTTCGATCGATGATGCGCACATTACGCCAAAACGTCGTGATGGCACCGGCGTATCCCATACATTCGGACATGTTTCGATAGACACTGTCGTTCCACTTTTTCGCCACGGGTCTGCGGTGTGACTGGAAGGTCAAAGGGACCTCTTCCGGTTAAAACTGAATTTTAGAAAATGGATTCGACGTACTTTTATCGTTTTTTATCGGTTTAAATCGAAAATGCCGAACCTAAAAACTTACCTTTTTCGGTTAAAACCGAATTTTCGAAAATGAATTCGGCGTACTTTGATCGTTTTTTATCGGTTTAAACCGAAAACTCCGAACCCTAGGTATAACGCTGTACATGAGAGGTTTATAGTCAGTCAAGTTTGGGCTCTTTAACGCCCGTCACGCAGTAATGTTGCACGCTAGGCCCGCACGCCGGTAGGATATGTTCTTCCAGATCGAGACGGATAGGATCCCTGGGTTCTTGAGCGCGAGCTTTCGCCTCAATTCCGAGCTGCCGTGTGCTGACACGCTTTGCCACCAACCCCTCTACACTCTAAAAAATGCCCGTGCGTCTACTTGCTCGCACAACACTCGGAGAGCCAGTCACCGGAACTTATGGACGATGCCCGTGCGTCTACTTGCCCGCACAACACTAGGAGAGCCAATCACTGCAACTTATGTCGAAACATATGTTAAGACCAAAAAAACGCAGTCTGAGTTGTGACATTAAGCAATGCAAGCGTGACGTTTTGCATTGCCTAATGTCACAACTCAGACTTCGTTTTTCGGTCTAAACATATGTTTCGGCATCGTCATTCGCTGAGCTGCCTCCGCAAGTTGCGGTGATTGGCTCTCCTAGTGTTGTGCGGAAAAAAAAAAACGCACGGGCTTTTTGTTACAGTGTACAAGAAGATGTACGAGAGACCTACCAAACTAATTTACAATTTTTTTTTTGCTGCAGACTTATACCCGTGCCACACGGGCAACTCGAATGCCATTTACAACGAATGACATTTGAGCGGACGGCCAACCAGCGCGCGACACTCCGGGCGTGGCGCATTCCACGCGCGACAGATTGCGAGCTGATTCGCCGATCACACAAATGTCAGTCGTTGTAAATGGCATTCGAGTTACCCGTGTGGCACGGGTATTAGGCTATTCACAGGTCTGTACACATGCCAGTCTTTTAAACAGACCCCCCCCCCCCCCCCCCCCCTCCCCATTTTCCTGATGCCGAATGCCTCGGCACCACCTGTGTGGCAGCCCCTTCCCTGCAGGAACTGTTTTTTGGGAGTGTCTCACAACAACCACACCTGGACAGTAGCTTCCAGCTTTTTAATAATCCTAAAATAACGTCCTCGCAGCTTTTTTTTCCTTCTTTTTTATGCAATCTGGACCGGTTCGGCCATACCTATCTATGCGCGTCCAAATATCTGATTGGTCGTAAGACGTGTCCCAAAGACGGTCGAATCCGATCAGGCGCCGGTCAATCGCCGAGTTGTGTGCGCGTTCGCGCGAGGCTGTAATTGATTGGCGTTTGATCGGGTTTGGGCCATCTTTTTGGCACGTCGTGCAAAAAGTCAGACGTTTGATTGCGCATGGGTATGGCCTGACCAGGCCCCTGGCGGTTATCACTTGTTAGGTGTAATAAAAAAAAAAAAAAAAACGCGAGAGGATTTTTGGGACATTAATAAGCTGGAGGCAGATGTCCAGACATGAGCGTAAGGCACTCTTCAAAAGTGGTTCTAGCAGGGCATAGAGGGGATGCCACGCAGGCGGTGCAAAGTCATTCGGCTACAGGGGGAGTTTGTTGAGAAGGTGTACATATGTGTAGAACGGTAAGTAACCAATATGTGAAATAAAAAAAAAGATGTAAATCAATATGGTACGTCATTTATATATTTCCTTTTCTCGGAGCAGAGAGGAGCTTAACGAGGAAGCCGTGTTGTCAAGATGAAGGACAACAATCGTTAGCACCCAGAGTAAGTTTTGTCCTTCGTCTCCAGAACGCATCTGTCCTCATCTGGACGAGGAAGGCGAGCGAAACTGATAAAGGGCGCACTCGAAAACTTCCGCAGGGGAAACTTCCCCGAACTGTGGACACTCGAAATTCCCGCGCGTCTCCTTTCCAAAGAGCACGGGGTGGGACCATCACTGGGGTTCTATGCAGCGCGTCCAGCGCACGACAGGGCCGGACATATGCGTAGACCTGAAAATGCAGGCCTACGACGTGACCCCATCCTCGGGGTTCAATCGCAGACTTCATCTTCATGTCTGAACATCTTTTCAGTCTCGTCATTGGTCGAGCTCCCATCGTAGATTGCAGCGATTGGTAGACGCAGTGATTAAAGTGGACGCTCCAAGCTTCTCACAGTGATAGAGACGCAGTTTCATGGCTTCTACAAGTGCTGTGCGAGCAAGTAGACGCACATAGGATTCAAAGTGCCGTTTCTTCTCCGAGCGGAGGAGAGGTCTTGCGTCATCCGCTTCTGAAGCGACAGCGCGTTCTTTTCGGGACCTTTTTCCCCCCGCAGTGCGCCTTCGAGAGCGGCGACGAGTCGACGTCGGTCGGAGCGATAACGGAAGCGGAAATTGGCGCGTGTGTGTCGGCGGAAGTGCCAAATTATGGCGGCCAGGCACCAGGCGGCCGGTGTCACTGTATGGTCCGCGAGATAGCCCATCGACGTTCGCCGACAGGGAAGCTCTGCTCTCTTTCTTCCGGGGGTAGGGGGTCCGGGACGCTCGAAAACGGACGCATACACTCGACGACAGGAAGGAACTGCTGCAAACGTTTGAATACACGCGCTGCAAACCGAGGTACTTGCTTAGAGCGCAGTGCCCCCTGAGAACGTCTGGGTGACGATTCATGGTCTGCACGTGACGTGATCGTACCATGCTGGTGGTCAGTCCTCCTTGTTCTCACCGAGAAGAACAGATGTTTTCGCCAGCAAAGCTTCGACGGCATCCAGTGATGTAAATAACGAGCCCAACACACACGTACACACATATACAAGCACACGCGCGCGCGCGCACACACACACGCACGCACGCAGACATGCATACAGACAGACGTCATAGCTCAAACCACGGTGGCTCAAACACACGAGCTGCGGTGGGTCGACGAACCTTATACGCTTCATATTGAGGTATTTAGCGCACAAGGTAGAGAGATCGAAGGACCTTGTGCGCTAAATACCTCAATATGTTAGACTACCAACTAGCCCAAATGTCAACTTTACTTATACGCTTCGCACGCTTATTGTCCCAGTGTAGATCGTGTTTTTGACCCGGACATTTTTAGGGGCGAAGCTCTTTAGGGGCTATACTCCGTTTCACCTTATGGTGTACCGCAGAGAAGGCTAGAAGCGCGAGCTCATATCGCTGGGAGCTGCTCTTGACGCGCGAGAGCTTGTGCCGCCGAGATGTGCCCTAGAGCAAGGAGCTCGCACTTGTAGCCTTTCCTGCGGTACATCATCCGCCCGTCCGGCGTCCGGTGCTTGTGCTTCTGCTCGTGAGCTCACGTGCTCACGTGCCCGTGCAGGGCAAACAAAATGATGAAAAAAATGGTGAAAAATAAAAAAAATTATGATATGTTTCCGCAGTCGACGAAATTCGAACCTGTGCGGGGAGACCCCAATGGATTTCTAGTCCATCGCCTTAACCACTCGGCCAGGACTGCGGGACGAGTAGAAGGCTCTGAGATGTGGTAGTAACTCAAGAGCTGGGGATGTCATGAATGAAACGTTGCATGTAGCCGCTCAACGTCTATACAGGAGAGGGCGCTGCGGTCAAATGCGTATATAATCGCGTTAAACTTTGCATGCATTGGCTCAACGTTTATAGACGAGAGGGCGCTGCGGTCAAATGCTCAAATGCGTATATAACCACGTTCCATACCACACATTCTCTTTCTAACATGGATGTAAACGAACGAAAGGCTCGGCATGCTGCGGCTCAGCGTCTACGCAGAGAAGCATCGCCAGAGCTTCGCCCCAATCAACATCATTCACCACGTGGAGATGCGGTCAATTTGTTTCCAAACCTTTTCTTATTTCCTTTAAGCACATGTAGATTGCAGTAATTGATTGGCCGAGCTGTGTCCTGGTAGGGTAACGCACATTGAAAGAACTTGTGTTCATAGGTCAGAACCTTTTTTTTTTATTTCGTTATTCGTCAAAGAGTGTTTTAAACGTTTGCTTCTTACGTTCTCTAGCCACTGACCGCTTAAGGTACACCAGGGCATGGCCTATTAATTATGCTCACGCTTTTTACTGCCAGATTGTTTTTTTGGTGTTCTTATCAGCTAATCCCACTTTCTCATTGGCTGCAAAAAGATAATGATATGCTCGGGATTCGATACACGCCATATTGTGCGCGTTAATTTCTCAGTGTGTGTTGTAATAGTTGATGACGATATAACTATATATAAAATTAAGAGTGTAAGTTAAGTCACAGCCATGGTCTTTATGAATTTCCTCGATTCAATGCTATTCATAATTATCAAATGAGGGGGAATAAGCATTCAGTCGATTTCAGTCGAAACGGTGCTTCTCGGAAACCCATACTTAGTACTCGGAGCGTTTTTTTTTTCTTTATTTGTTTTGCGGATAACATCCGCGTAAGGGGGCAGAGATAAAGGCACGATGCCTGAGAGAGTCTCTCTCCCCCCCCCCCTCCCCCTCTACAGTTCAGCAGTACACAGAAGGAACAATAGATAACATCATGGGCGAAAAATAAAACTGGAACAAGGCCGATCAATATAAAGCATCAATTACATTATTTCAATGAAGCGTCTCTCATAAAACGAGCAAAGAAGAAATATATTCTACGCAACAGATAATAATAAAAAAAAAGTTTCTTTCGCCTCTGATGTATAGTATGACAGAAACTGCTTGATCATCATTCTGACATGAAGAATGCGATCCATAACACTTCAGCAGAAAAAATTGAATTAAAGGTTCACAAAAAAAGACAAAAAAGGGGTAATTACATAAGTACTACTTATCCCCACAATAACGATTACACGAAATAAACTTTCATCATACAAAAGAAAAGGCAACATCACCTGTCACCAGCACTCCTCTGCAATGGTTCGTCGGCTCTTCGACCATAATGTTATTTCTTATAGACAAAAATTTCCGCTTTTGGATCTCTAAACGCGTATAAAGCTAGTCTGTATACTTCAATTGTAAATTCGTAACCTGCGAAAAAAGAAGAAAGAAATCTAAACCCATTTGGAGACATCATATTCTTGACCCCTTTGTATAAGTGATGCGCGAGTTACACGAGGTCTAAAAGCGAAGCGTACTAGTTTTAATTCATATTCTATACACCGTTTCACTTTAAGTCCCATCGCAGCCGAGGTTCGATTGAGCCAATCAGTAGCTTCCAAAAAGTGCCTCGACACGGCGCTCATCACTTCACCGCGTTTACCATCACCGACTGAATCGATCCCGCACTGTGAATGCGCCGCGATTGTGCACTTTTTTTTTTTTGGCGTGATTAATTTAGCCGGCGATAGCGTATACCCACTTGATTAGTTCCGTCGCCTCGTAGTTCCGGCTGCGATCAGACTTTGAAATGGTTATCTATTGAGAAGCAATACGACAATGTATCGCAAAATGCGCTTTTTTGTTTTTTGAGGGGGAGGGGGGGGGGGGGGGAGGGATGTACGTTGCTAATGTCCGTATCCCCCTACTCATATTAGGTGGAGGCCTGGTATTTGTCAAAGTGCGGTGTACGAATGACTTATCTGTGTGCTGTTCTTATCTGAGTACGCGGATAACTGTGAACCGTCCTTATTAAATCGAACCGACGCGGGTGAGGGTCATTTCTTCGCGGTGTCCGTCGAGGGTTCACCGTAAGAGTCTTGAGTAACAGTTGCGAACTTCTTTCGTACAGTAACCTAATCGGCTTCCCCCGTCCTCGTTAAATTCGAGAAATTGCGTAAGATTAGATAGGGCAGTGACATGATTTAAGGAGGGCACCTCTCGAGCTATCGATAATTTAATCGCATCAATGTCTGATATGTACGAACCCCTTCCGGGAAATCAACGTGCGATCGGACATTTCTTTTTATCATCTATGACCTCATTGTACGAAGCGTAAGAGCCACATTGATTGTCTTTCTCGTTAACGAGGTCAGAGTCCAAAGAATTTCGAAAGTACTCAATTCCTCGGGACACAGCCCGACTCTGTGGCGGCCGGCGATCGTTTGTGAGTTACACCGACGTAGCGGTGACTTTTCAGAGCGGCTGCATAAACTACAAAGGGGCGCCAAACAAATAATAGCAATAAATAAAGTCATAAAGCTTATTGTCTGTTGCAACATAAGACGTTCCGAACTCAAAATGCATTTTTTAGCCCATACGTGTTGTTACCTCAACAAAACCAGCTAGAAAATAACCTTTTTCTTTAATTTTGCAGCGAAGTTTAGCTCGTCTTTTTTTTTTTTTCTTTCTACCCGTTATGAAGCAATGTTTAAGAGAGTACGGAAAATAGAGGTTGTTCAGTGGTGCTAACCCGAGAACCCATCGCTAGAGGTTTTATCTATATATTAGGACGTTCCACTGGGCATTTATCAGCACAATCTTTTTAGTGTCTCAGATTCATTCACTGTAGCAAAAAAATAGCTTCGATGCCGTATTTAAAGAAACGTCTATACCTTTCAGTCAAGGGTACGACGAGCTTAATGACATTTCCTAAACTTAAGATCCCAATCGCCTGTAAAATCTCGGATCTTGTAGCGGGTTGCGAAGATCGTTGCTCAACAGCGGAAGCGATCTACGAAACTACCTATTCTTTCTGAGTACGCCACGTTCACCGACGCGCTCTCCAGTGAGCCTTAACTTCTAAAGTCAGTGTCTTAACCTAGAGATTTAAATTTTTTTTTTTTTAAAGGTGTGCTTCAGGGTCAACATTCACCCGATAGAAAATCAAAATGTACTCCCCCCCCCCCCCCTTTCCTTTAACATGCTTTATTTCACTTGATGTCATCGTATGTTTCTTCTTATTACATAAGGGAAAACAACACCATTAACAGATGGAACAAAAAGAAATATAACTAACTAAATATACACAAATATATTTGACGTTAATTTGTCGCTGCGAACAACTCGTGGTAATAGGCTCTTTTCGAAATTGCGCGCCAACGGCTCTCCGCCATTGCTTGATCACATACTCTGAGCATGTACTAAAATATTAAGGTGGGCTAGTCGGATATGCATTTTAGAAATAAATAGCGCGAAGGTCAAGTTAGTACACACTGACGGAACAAGCGCTATATTAGACACGTATTGGACAGTATGTATTGACATGTATTGGACACGAGGCCTGCGTCAGCATTCGATGAGGACTCGGATCCTATCATGTCCATGGATGAATAAATGGATGGATAGATGGATGGATGGATGTTAATGGCTATACTCTTTGTAACGGGCGGTAGCTTGCGCCACCTAGCCCAAGTCTAAAAGACAAACATATGATTCCTCCGCCCTTCTAAGCCAATTTTCTTCCCTTAACTTTCAACATGCAGTGTGGGATGTCACAAGGATGACTTTCGGGGGATCCCAGCAATGGCCACTGCGATGTACTTTTGAAACGGGTTGAGAACACCGCTTCACCGTGCTCAGTACCGCAGTGCAAGTATAGAGATATTTTCCGCCCCGTCATTCACCGAGCTGCCTGCGTAGATCGCATCCATTGGCTCTCCCGATCGTTTTGAGGGAAGGTAGGCGCTCCAGATTTCTTAGACTATCTAGGACGACGCTCTATCTTATCTTATCTAGGACGACGCTCAGAATGCAATCACACCCGAAATATTCGGCGTTCGCGGAGGCAATGACCAACTTGTAATGGCACGCTTTAGTGTCCCGACGTACATACATCGCATCTTTCGGGTCAATAGGTTGTCTTCTGAGCTTCGTCGTTCGGTGGAAGCTTTCCGTTGTTCACACCTTGTGCGTGCTTCATATGAACGCGTGGGTATATATATATATATATATATATATATATATATATATATATATTGTAGTTTTTGACCATTTACGTGCTGCTCGTAAAAGTACTGGCGCGAGCATTTTATTTTTTGTTCGTTTACGGCGTAGACTGCAGCAGCGCTCGTCGTAAAACGGAGTATAGGTGACTTTCGCGCCGTGCGTGTTGTCGATCGGAGACGAGGTCAAACCGACACGCAGCTTGCTTTTGTCTCCATCGGGCCGCCGAAAGAAAGACGAAAGAAAACAAACGAAGCAGGGGCTATCGCGGGACGATGCGCGGCCTCTCCGGACACCTCGGTAGTCCCTGCACCTCGGCGGGAGGCATGCACGTCCGCCCGGTCGAAACCCGAACTCTCCGCGGTTGCTCGTCGGTGTACGGTGGCGGCACCTTCGATGAGGGTGGAAGCCGTCTTCGTTCATCTTCGAAGGGACCCAGCTGCGAGCTTCCACGCTTCCACGACACACGCGACTTCACGATCGTATTGTGTTTCCCCCCTCTCGCGTTGTTTTCGCTTTCTTGGAGCGGTCCCATTTGGAGGACGAAGGGGATTATTGCTTCTCTGCGGAGGATTTCTTGATACGAACGGGCCTACGGTGGTACGGTTTTTACTTTTTTTTTAATTTTAAATCTTTGTTCTAAGTATCGGTGTCTGAGCTATGTTTGGTTTGTGGGTGCACGCGTGGTACGTGTCTCGAGCGATGTATTGACAGTGCGCCCTTGCAAGAAAAACTCCCGTCGAAACGTGCGTGTTTACGTGGAGTCGCTAGTATACAACGTTTCTTCGGAGAAGTTTGTTGTATACGGTTGTTTTTAGCGCGAGCAAATGTAGTTAAACTGAACCGTCGCCTACACTCGTCCCTTCATCAGCTCACTTGTTTTTTCACCCAAATTTCGTCGGTGCCTTTTATACTACGGCAATACTTGTAGATCGTAACATACGGTAGTCGGGACGTTTTTCATCAAAATACTTTGTCGGAGGATGTAAACTTATTCCCATCTAATGCGCCTATTTCACGGCGACTTTATGCCGAGCGGCACGCGGAAATTGGCCTGAAGGCATTTTAAGGGTACGTAAAACAGGGATATTATAGCAGTAACAATTGGAAATCAATAAAAAATAAATAAATACAAAACGATATATATCTTTTTTTTTCCTCCCGTTTATTGTTGGAACTATATCAGAACACTCGCTCTAATAGCTGAGTGGCAGCAGAGTGGTAATAATCAAAAGTGAAAACAAAAATCACGCAAAGAATAAAAACACAAATACGCACGCACGCACGCACGCACGCACGCACGCACGCGCTCTCACACACACAGAAACTGGCAGGAGCATTCTTGGTTTTTGGCGAATGCAGTACACGGTGTAGCAAATGAAACAATTAAAACTATATGTATTGGTACGGAAATCTTTCTGTTTAATGCGAAAGCATTTTTTACAAAGCGTATGTGAGGTAAATGCGAGTCATGTATTGTGAACGGAAGGAGCGAATAATCATCGATGCAAAAACAAATTGAAAATTTCGCGAAATTCAGGACACCCAAAACTAATTGCAGGTTATTTTTTAAAAGAAATATACTTACTGCACGTGGGCAAATATCGTTTTGTTAAAAGCATATTTCTGATCTCTGTGCGAAAAATACTCCCTCGTAGTTTGGTAGAAAAAAAAAAACGAAAAAAAAAAAAACCGGCGTAGATTTACTTTCCCGTGCTCGAATTTCGTGCGGTTTTCGGTTTTTTTTTTTATACATGTTTTTAATCCAAACAATATCACGACGCCACGACAGCTTTTGCATACAAATGGACCTTTCTGGAAACGCCAGTGCCACCAGTGAGCGCTCCGTAGCATTATGGCAACTGTGACGTTGTGGTGCCCTTTAGCCAAGCCCAGTCTAGCCTTGTCGAGCTTTTGCATGCTAGGAGTCGCACGCAACCGCCCGAACTGTAGCGCCATTCTTAATCCGTGATGATAATGCAATTAATGCAAAGGGGCAAGCGAGCTGGACAAGAATGACGATAATAATTCTTGGAGAAGGGGAACAAGTGGGACAAAGGACAAACACAAATCTCCAAACACACAAATTTGTGTTCGTCCTTTGTACCCACTTGTTCCTCTTCTCCAGGGAATTATTATCGTCATTCTTAATCCATTCATGCATCCAGGCGAGCTAACAATCTTCAAACAAACAAGCTCCGTTTTTTTTTTATTGGCAAAATAAAATAAAATGTGCTTGAAACACGTGCCAGATTGAGCCGCCGTTGCCGACCTTCTCTTGATTTATTGAGATGCCGAGTCACTGATGAGGGCGTTTACGAGCTTTAACAGAGGCCTATCCTGGGGAGAAGGACACAGTAGTACTTAAAGTGGCGATAACCTGCCCGTCTGTGGTAATGATGAAGTGACCGGAATAAGAGGAAACAAAAACTGAAGGTCGGTTATGGCGTTATGGTGCAGTCGGACTGCACTGACTAAATATTTTTTACACAGCGCGAACCAGTGTCTCCGTACTTCAAAGGCAGGTTGATCCCTTGCAATGTCCCATTAGTTTATTTCACTGTTTTTGATTGTGTTAAAGGGGTACATCCGGCAATTTGCTAAGCTACCCCAACTAACTATATTTTTGAATCACCGACTTTTACCCTTTCCAGTATGTCATATTTAATCGCGAAATTCGGTATAGTTATTGTAAAATCGGAAAGTGAAAATGATGCCAAAACCAACATTCAAATATACACTCGCTTTTTAGTGCCGTGACGTCAGGGAAGGCAGGCTTGAAGGTCGGGCGGGCAGTCTAAAAATGAACTATATGTCGAGCATTTGTTTCGTGCTGCTGCGCAAGTGCTGGAGCCAGCTTCCAAAGCATTCATTTAACACCACGTAACTGCTTGTAATTAGTTAAAAATCAAAGTCTACTGTCCAAAAAGTGAACCTCTTACTTCCGCTGACGTCACTTTTTTATTGTTGCCAGCAGTGACTTTCACTCTAAAAAACACGGTGAGAACCAAAATCGTAAATTCAGTACTTTCGCGGAAAAAAAATTATTTTGGCACAATATTTTGGTTACTATTTCACCGATGTTTGTTGGTGTGTTTAGCAAATTATCACGCAAATGAGGGAGTATGAAGAAAACGCCGGAGTACCCCTTTAAGCAGGATTAAGGGAGTTGGATGTACTTCAAAACTTTAGGTGTCGTGCCTAAGCTTAGATAGAAAACGTTTAGGAAGTCGCGCGGAAATTTAACAAACCGAGAAGAGCACATCGTTTTCTACCACGAACATTCCCTGACAAACTAAACATTTAAATAAACGTAACTTTGGTGTTATCACTGTGACACAATCGTGTTTATAAAACTATAATTATATCCCCATACTTAGGCGAAAAAACAAGGTCACGAATGCTCCAACACTTCTCGAATGACTAGTCCCCATACGTACCGGACGTGGGCTTCGCCGCAGTGCTTAGTTACGATGCGGAATAGACGCTCCATTTCCCGAAGGAGTACCTTTCGTTGATACTAACATTAAAAGAATCGCGATTCGACAGCGACTCTGCTTCATTTGAGGACCCTGCATACGTATCTACATGACTCTGGTACTGTTACTGTCCATTTGCAAATGTTAAAACTTAAAACGTGACCCTTACTCGTCACCGCATTTGGGACGTGTGCTGAGGTCTGCGACACAAAGTCGGCCACGCTCGATTTGGTTCGCGTCAGTGTACACCGGAACTGGAAGCATACACTAGGAGCTCTATACTACAAAAAGTTGGAGCCGAAAGTTCGCGGAGCGCACCGATCGAACTTGGTCGACAAAAGCACGGTGACATCATCGCGAGAGTCCAAACGGCGCGCTCCGTAGACATTGGCCCCAACTTTGTGTTTGACGGATCTAGGGCTCCAGGTGGGGACTGGTGTAACTACTGTTGGAATTTAAAGACGGGCTGCACTAGTAGATCAACTCAGACGGTGTACGTTAGACGGATACCGGCGCGAGCCGTATAGCGAAATAGCGAAAGCACGCAAAATTCGGCCGTCCCGCGGTTTCAAAGAGGGTCATGGTATAATACGCCAAAACAACATGGACACAAACGAAGGAAGAACTGGACAGGACGCGGCGTATCGTGTCCAGTTCTCCCTTCGTTTTTGCCCGTGTTGTTTTGGCGTATTATACCATAATGCATTGCCAACTAGCCCAACTATACTCCGTTTCACCCTATGTTGTACCGCAGACAAGGCTAGAAGCGCGAGCTCATAGCGTTTGTAACGCGCGAGAGCTTGTGCCGCCGAGATGTGCCCTAGAGCAAGGAGCTCGCGCTTGTAGCCTTTCCTGCGGTACATCATAAGGTGAAACAGAGTATAGCCATCCTTATCCAATTCAAAGAGGGCTTTGTTGCACTACAAGTATGTACTGCGCCAAAGCCGCACCTCAAGACAGCCGGGGCAGCTCTGCCGCATCGACACTCCATCTCTCGCTATACTCCGTTTCACCTTATGTTGTACCGCAGCGAAGGCTAGAAGCGCGAGCTCATAGCGTTGGCAGCTGCCCTTGGTGCACGAGAGGCTTGTGCCGCCGAGGTATGCCATAGAGCAAGAGCTCGCGCTTGTAGGCCTTTCCTGCTGTACAACAGAAGGTGAAACAGAGTATAGTTGTGTACAGGGAGATGAGGTTGCGCGAGTAGTAGCTCAACAGAAGGCTTAGGTAGAAATCACGGACGAAGATATTTTCTAAAGCCGGAGAGTTGCGCTCGTGCCTGCTACAAAACTTCGCAGAGCTCTTGATGTGGGACGGAGACAGAGAGAGAGAGAGCATGTTGGGTTTTAGGGATCCAGGCTATTAGCACTTCCTCCCCTCAGAGCGAAACACACCACACTACACGCCTTACGAATTAATAGAAGTGAAGAGGAAGTGTCAGGTGAACTTTTGCTTGGGCGGTGCAATACATGAAGCACCTAAGAAGTATAAGTTAATTTGGCCCGCTTGTTAAGTTTGTCTACACTTTTCTACAGTCACCGTTGGTGTAAAAAATATTGTGTATTGTGCCGTCGCCAGCAGTAATCTTCTCATTAAAGAGTTTTAGTAGATCGTTCCGATGACTCCGATAATGATACCCGATACTCCGCCGCTGCCTTTGCGCATGCGTAGTATCATGGACGGGTGTCGTTATCGGGGGTATCCGAGGTATCGGAGCGATCTACCACAACTCAGTAGAGAGTTTTAGGGAACCGTGTTTGCACATCCGATATGGTACAATAGACCCTCCGCATGCGCTACCCCAAAAGACTCCCATATGCGCAGGTCGCGCATATGGGAGTCTTCTGGGGTAGCTCATGCGCTGTTCGTGCCGGAGGGCCCATTGTACCGTATCGGATGTGCAAACACGGTTCCCTAAAACTCTCTACTGAGTTGGGAAGTACTTTAATACTACTTCAAGTAGGTTTAGAAAAATTGTACTTTAAAATTGAAGTACATTCTCTGAGAACGTACTTGTATTTTACTTAAAGTATTTTTTTTCTAGTACTTTCCGGGGAAAGTACAACTCCTGACTTCAAAGTAAATTCCCCAAATTTGTTAAACAAATAAAAAAAAATGGCGTATCGTTGTGTAAGATCCCGCTATCGTCTTTCGAGACGTCATCTGGTCCTTTCTCTGAGAGAGATAATGGCGGCAACAAGACCGACACAACTTGATTGTGTTAAATAGTTTGTCAGTGAGAATAAAACTACTATGTGGCAACTTCCAAAAACCCAAAAAAAACAATTAAACAGTCTAATTGGGATATTCGTGTCAAAAAATTAATTTTACGCAAAAAGAAAAAAATCTTTTAAAGCAATATTGACGGCGCGAGACGCGATTCAGTCAGTCACCTTCTTTTCCACTTGTTTTTTCTCTAGGCATTTCGGGCCCGTGGAGGAGAGGTGGATCGGCTTCACCTTCACGTTGAGATCGAAAGAGCGAATGACTAGTCCGTGACGTCATGGACTTTGCGCGCAAAATTTTAAATAAATCTCTCGCCGTCAATATTTATGTAAAAATTATTTTTCGCGTAAAATTTATGTCTTGACACGCGTGT
Source organism: Ixodes persulcatus (assembly GCA_013358835.2). Taxonomy (NCBI): domain Eukaryota; kingdom Metazoa; phylum Arthropoda; class Arachnida; order Ixodida; family Ixodidae; genus Ixodes; species Ixodes persulcatus. The sequence continues at coordinate 157,295 of JABSTQ010009260.1, read as the reverse complement.
TCCAACCAGACTGTTAAAAAATTGTCTTTCTTTTCGGGGGCCCTTTTATTTTATATATTATTCGCCTCCGTTTGCAAAAATAACTGACCGCCCCCCCCCCCCCCTTTAACCCCTAAATCAATTGAAAAAAAAAAGTATAAGGAAATGAAATAGCATCGTAAAAGATTGTGTTAAAATGTACTTGCACTTAACTTTGAAAATGCATTGCACTTATAGTACTTTACTTAAAGTGCATGGTGTTTGGTGTACTTACTATTTTACTTGAAGTACATAACCTCTCATTTACTTTGTCCTTTACTTTTAGCACTTTTTAGATGTACTCTACCCAACACTGCTAAAACCTTTTGTTATCACTGGACACAAAAACGTTTTACCCTAAGGAAATTAAAAAAAAAACACACAAAAAAAACACTGAGGAACCATTTGCGAAACGAACAACTTGGACTTCATTGGCCATGCTCTGCATTTTACTACGCTTAACCTAGTTATTATATAATCTGGGCTCTGTTCAACTGAACTGTCGCCAGTCTATCGGATTTTTTAGTTCCCGTTGCGGTCGACACCGAAGCTCGCAGTAAGGCCACTTGCGTCCACATTGACCCCAGCTGAATCAACCAGTCCAGGAAGGGAGAGGTTATTGAGTAATTTTGAAACTCAAAAAATGTTCATTTATTTCGTACAAAGAAACAAAAACGTGGCTTTGTTCGCGAAGCGATTCCTTTATCCTGGTGTGCCGAGGGCTTGGCTAGAAAGTGGCCAGTCTAGGGACCACGCCGCGTACTCGCTTATGTTATGCTACATTGGTTTATGTTTTTTATGGATGAACAGAGGTAACGGAAGGAATCGTCAGGGGGAGGAGGTGGAGGTTAATCGCGCACGCTACGTTGCTTATTGGCTGCTTTGCGAATTCGTGGTGTCATACGGCCTCAGCACTATCCTTTGGTGCTTTATGGATGATCCGCCCCATAACTATGTGAGAAACGTGGGAAACAACACCGGCTGCACTTCGTCATTTGGCAACACCGGCTGCACGCGCCGACGATTCACCCAAGATACCGCAAGCTCCCGATCATACTTAGTCCAACTGCTTGCGCTCACTTACAACTCCTGGGCATCGTGCAAAGGTGTCGGGCTGCGGACCGAACGGACCGGGGTTTTATCTCTACTGATCCGCTCGTTAAATCTTTCTTGTTACGATTAATTATTTAGTTATATTTACGTATGATCAAGTATGACGAACTTTGTCTTTTAAAGGTTGTATTGGATTTGACATGTGGGTAACGCTTTTTCGTCACACTCGAGTGTAATGCTTTTCCCACAAAATCAGGCGCATAAGCATATTCGACGTTAAAATCTTGTCTTAAAAAAAGTAATAGATAGAAATACGGAAGTTTAGGCCTTACGCAAATCAATTCGTGGAGTTTTTTTCTTCTTTTTGTTACACCTGGTGTTGCGATGATTGTTTCAACGGGTATCAACGAAGAAGAAAGCGCACTGTATTTTGTGGTAGCGCGAAGGTGTAGGGTGGCATAAATCTCGAGACTGACTCTAAGATCGGCCGGGAAAATTGGGACCTGCATATACCAATTTCAATTTTTCGCCAGAAATATATTTCACTGATGGATTTCACCTTGTGGAACTTCAAGGCGTAGTTTCCTTTCCGTGAAAATTGAAATAAATAAACTTACCAGGGGGTCAACGGCGAACGTGGACGTCCGAGTTAGCGACTGTCATGCTTGTGGCGCCATCTCCCGATAGGCGCAGCGAGCCGATAACTCGATCGTCTGCTTTCGACGCTGCGCTTATCGGGAGATGGCGTGACAAGTCGGTCGTAGAATAACTGTATAAGCCTATACAGTTACTCTACATGGTCGTAGAGTAACCTAGTATATCCCCTGCTTGCAGAGTGGAGTATGGCAACGGTCTCTGTTTTCTTTCTACTTTAAGCATTGCGAGAGAAGCGAACTTCGGTCTTGTAGGAGACAGATGCCAAACGACCCCCCCCCCCCCCCCCCCCCTACTTCGGCATTACCGAGAGGAACATTCACGACGACAATGGTTCACTGAGAAATCTCTAGACGCTCTCCTTCCGTATATTGACCCGGACCTTAACTTTCCACCACACACCGGAACAAAAAGGAACTACGACACTATCCTGCACCGGTTAAGACTCGAAGTGGCTTTTACAAGAAGTTTCTTACATCGAATTAGACATCGTGTGACCCCAGTATGCAAATGTGGGGGTCCTATTGATATCAACATTATTTGTGACTTTTTAAAAGACAGTGGACTTTTATACGAATATTAAGTACAGATATATGCTATACGCCCATGGTTGTATATGTTTGTAGGTATGTGCACAAGTGAGTGAGCGTGACAGTATGTAGCGTGAGTGTCAGTGATGTGCTCTATCCCAACTGAAAATTAGACAGGCAAGAAGAGCATCAACTGCATCAACTGTTTTTGTGCTGTGTTTTGTAGCAAATGTTCTGTTAAGCTCCCCCTTTTTTTGTGCGCGCGTGTGTGTATGTGTTGGTGTAGTCATGTCAGGCCTGTGCTGTTACTCCCTACTCATTTCTTTCCTTCTTTAATCATTAGGTTTTTATGTCTTAGTTCATATCACTTTCACGTTTTGGAGTAGGCGGCACCATTTCAAGGCTGCCAAATTCTCCACAGCACCATCTATTTTCTTCTTCTTCACCGCGCATGCGCTGCCGTGCGTCTTCCGGCTCCCTCGGAATGTATGATCTCTATGCCCTCGGAAGCGCGCGCTCGCCACTCAACTCTATTGTAGTAGGCTGGATCGCGGATCGGGAGCCCGTGGGTGGCACCACCGGCGGCCAGACGTGGAAGTAATCCGTTACAAGTAACGGGATTACTTGTAATTAATTACTTTTCTTGTAATTTAGTAATTAATCCGTTACTTTTTTGAAAATGAAATTTGTAATGTAATCTCATTACTTTTTTTAGTAACGAATTACTGAAATTACTCGTTACAATTCTTCCGTCTCGTCAAAGGGAGAAATGGAGGGGAAGAAAGGCGATGCAACGGCCTTCGCTCTTTTAGCATGGTAACACAAGACTCTGGTGAGGTGCTGGTGAGGGAAAGGAATTTACGGAAAGCACGACAGCCCAGCTAGAGACCGTTTCTCGACTCGTTCGTACGGTCAGCCAGGCTGGGAGGATTCGACACTCTACAGAAAGGAAACAGGCTTCGACTTCTTGGAAAACGAACGGACTGCTTCGAGCTTACAAAAGAGCGGAAAACGAATGGACCATAAAACCGTGGCGTGGGGTTCGTGTCGAGTGGGACCGTGGACAGAGTGACCGTGGTGCTTACGTCCGCTCCTTTCCTCCCCCCCCCCCCCCCTTCCTCTACCCTCCTTCCCTCCCCACTCCTCCGCGCCTTGTTCCCCCAAAACAATTTTTTTTTAAACGAAACCGTGGTTTGCTTGTTGATGTTTCCGCCTACACACACGCTCACCCCGCAAACAGAGAGACAGCTCTAATGAGACCTCGACCCTGCTCATCCTTGAAGCGCTGTGAATGCTGAATACTGGCTGGGCCAACCGGTTATGTGGCTCCTGTCTCTTGATTTGACACAAGCGGATGCGTAGGGCAAAACATGAGGGATTCGATGGCAGCAGTTCTTTGGAACAAAGAAAAATCTAGCATCAACCCTGCTGTCAGTTTAAACAGTAACCGACAGCAGGGATTGCTGGTCGGGGAGCACAACAAAACGGCCTGGGACATTCAAGCTGAGCTCGTATTCTTAGAAATGAGAATGCTAGGGTTCTCGACAGCGGATTGGGCTTGCGCGAACTTAGACCGAAATTTTAGGGAAAGAAAACATAGCATGAGTTTTCTGAGAATAAACGGTGACTCACTTGGACACTGGAGTTGTGAAGCCGCCTGTAAACGCGTGAAAGACATGGAAGCGTGGTGTTCACTGAAAATTTGGCTTTTTTTAATCATTTCTAGACGGGAAAGTCACTTCAGCTGAGAGATTGTGTATTAATATTTCGTGTGACGTCTTGGTTCTGATACGTTTGGTGATCAAGAAAGAAGGTCAAGTGGGCCCCATTCGGTCGGATAACAACCTTGATCAAGGAGGAGTCTTTGAAATGTACCCAGACGTAAGTACCGCATCTTGGTCTCACAGTCAGTTCGTTTTAGTAGGTAAACCAGCCCATATTTAAGCAACATGCAGCAAATATAGAAAAACCATATCTTCAGGGAAATCGTGTTTTGAAGCTCGCCGACACCAAACTCGGATTAACTCGAATGGTGTGCGTGCCTCCACCGCCCAACTGCATTCGTCGCATGATCATGGGATTTAGTTCTGTCCCGGTTGGACAGCGCAAGGCTCGTTTATCTTGAGCAACTGTTCAAGTTCTTTAAAACGTTATAAATTTGTTCTCCTAAAATTATTAACTAAAAATATTGAGTAGAACTAGAAAGTAATGAATATGTTTATTTTTGTTTTGATTTTGATGGGGTCCAAAATTTTTCCCTTCAAACACGCAGTAGATAGTGTGTCTTTTTTGTGTTTCTTTGGAGTAACGCAAAAGTAATCGAGTAAAGTAACGAAGTAATTAATCGATTACTTTATACGGGGAGTAATTTGTAACTGTAATCTATTACTTTTTAGGCCAAGTAATTGTAACTGTAATTAATTACTTTTTTGAAGTAACGGGCACAAGTCTGCCGGCGGCCATGGCTTGACACCAGGCAATACACAGTAGTCTCGGGGAGAAACGCGTAAAAGTAGGAATATTGAAGGTTGTACGCTATGCTCGAAGGTGATTATTTTGTGATGTGCTGCAATCCTTATTTCTCGGGTGTGTGGAGATCGAATCGGTATTTGTCAAGCGTTCGAACGCCGATTAAAAAAATCAAACGTGTCGGAGCACCCACGGCTGAGCTGGCAAGCATGCTCTTGTAGTGGAGTAGACAAAGGAACTTACCGGTCAATAAGACCGCCCTCGAAGAAGCCCGGAAGTTGATGAATGTCGAAAAGTTCAATGTTGACGGCGGCTTTCCGGGAGTGAGCGAATTTCGCGTAGCAAAGCCTTCAAGCTTGTCGTCTGCTAAAACCAACTCATCGAAACCGCCACAGACTACGCGGGAGCTCTAGGTGACTCTTGTCTCATTGAGCTGCACTACATTTTTCACCCAGTGGAGTCACTCTCGACCGCAAAACATTAATTTCCAAGAACTGTGAGGGCTGTCCGCTTTAATGTTTGTGCACAAGCTATTTGGCTGGCTTCTGAACAACAGCCAAAAAGTTTCAGTGCCGACAGCAGCTTAGACGCGGGGGAAATGACACTTTTTCTCGTTTTCCCCTTAGAGTCCTATGCATTAGCTGGTGTCAATTGATGGCTTCCGGTGGTGCCACTCGACCCTAGCAAAACAAGCCTCGATCAGCGATCCAGCCTACTACGATGGAGATCAGTTGCGCGTGCAGTTGGTCGTCGTGTCGTCTGCTTGCTCGCGGCCGCTTTGAAACTGCGCTCGCATTATAAGAATAACGCAGTTATACATATCTAATTGACACACACAATGCCCGAAGGTTCATAATGCTTCCTGGTCGTTCATACTTCAGTGCAATATATACATTTAGCGAGCGCAAAACGAAACAAATGTCCTGCCGCAAACACGGCTCTCCTCAAGGCGACTTCCCGGCAGGCGCGAAAGTCAAATTTAACGCACGTGACCCCTTCTTCGCCAATGAGAAGTTGGTGGTCTTACTTTTTGCGGAAGAGGAGCTCCTCCTTGAAATTTCACGAGGTAAAATTCACCACCAAAATACAGCTTTGATGAGAATTTGAGATTGCTATGTGCAAGCGCCGATTTTTACGAACAATTTTAGAGCCAGCCTCGGGATTTATTCCACCCTGTAAATCGCCGGTTGCAGTTCAAAGACAGTTCGGAAATGAGTGTGAGCGAGATCTGCCAGATTTTGAAAGAATCTAAGCTGGGCCTGCTTTGATACTTTAAAGGCGAGTATGATAAATGTATTAGCGACGATGACTGAGATGATTTTGCCTAACGCGTGGGGTGAAATTGAGTACCATCTTCGGGCCACCGACCTAGGCACTTGTTGAAGTAAACTAATAAGGTACAAGACCCTTTCAGTTTTAGTGACAGTTATAAAATTAAATAACTATGTTTGTACTTAGCGTGTTTGTGCCATACATATTTTTAAATCAGGAAAACGCTTTATGTTTAACCTGTATTACGGCCACAAGGATGGAGGCGCAAATTCAGCCTCGCACTGCCATTTCCAACCTTGTCCCAGCAAAATGAGTTATATGATATTGTCACGAATGACAAGTGATGAGGCGACGAAACGTGAGGTAAGCGAAACATTTAATGGGGCGAACTTGTGCCCAAAAATAAAAAAAAAAGGAAGCAGAAGATAACAATAGAGCGTCACTGGCGTCGACAGCGGCGTAAGAGCAGGATCGAGCGCTTGGGCGAGACTGACTCCGGCTCGCCACGCGGAGCACCTTTTGCACCCGCGTGTGTCTCTGGAACAATCAGCCTGGAACATTTGGCGCGTAGAACATTCGGAACTCGATCAGAGGAGAATGTTCTCGAACTTACGAGAGCGTTGTTGAAAGAATAAATAAAAGGGCAGTCCGATGACTGGAATCGAACCTACACCTCCCGCGCGACAGTCAAGCGTGGTAACCACTGGGCCACGCAGCGCTCGCTCGCCGACGCGCGTGGCATTACTCCCCCCTTTAAAAGCGCATCGTCTCGATGCGACGTGCCGAAAAACAAAAACAGCAAAAAAAAAAAAAAAACATAATGGCAAACTACGTAGACCTGTGCAACACGATCCCATCGAGCGTATTATAAAACACAATTCACAGTCCTATCGATCGTAGTACGGCTTGAGGCGCACGACGTGGACGACGTCCGGTCGTGGAGGCCGGCGTGATGAAGTCAGTGTTCCGTCGGGCGTCACGTTATAGTTCAGATCCTCGAGTCGACGAAGCACTTCGTGTGGTCCAAAATAGCGCTGCAGGAGTTTCTCGCTGAGATCACGGCGGCGAATCGGTGTCCACACTCACAGCCGGTCTCCATGCTGGAAGTGGACGTCCCGACGACGAAGGTTGTAGCGGCCAGTGTCGACACGTTGTTGGGCTTTAGTCCGAAGTCTGGCGAGCCGACGGGCTTCTTCTGCCCGTTGGGCAACCACCTGGGCGTCGTCGCTTCCGTCGACAGCCGGTTCGTGGGGTAACATCGCGTCCAGCATTGTCGTTACCTTGCGACCAAGAACCAGTTGAAAGGGTGTCACCCCGGTGGTCTCTTGTACGGCCGTGTTGTAGGCAAATGTGACGTACGGCAACACCTCTTCCCATGTCTTGTGCTCCCCGTCGACGTACATCATGTCGGCGATGGTCTTGTTGAGTCTCTCCGCCAGCCCGTTGGTCTGCGGGTGGTACGCTGTGGCGCGACGATGGCTGGTGTGGTTGAGACGAATAATTTCTTGCGTCAGCTGGGCCATGAACGATGATCCACGGTCAGAGATCAAAGCTTCGGGAGCGCCGTGCCGGAGGACGATGAACTCGATGTAAAACTTGACGACTTCCACAACAGTCCCTGAAGGAAGGGATTTCGTTTCGGCATACCGCGTGAGATAATCTGTGGCGACGATTATCCATCTGTTTCCTTGCGTCGATGGTGGGAAAGGACCAAGTAGATATATTCCAATCTGCTGGAACGGTGCGTTCGGGGGAGCAATCGGCTGCAGGAGACCTTCCGGCTTCGTCGGCAGTTTCTTGCGTCTCTGGAACTCGTGGCACGATCATCTGTAGAGGTGAACGGTCTTCGGGAGCTTGGGCCAGTAATACCTTTCACGAATTCGGGCCAGCGTACGGCTGTAACCAAGGCGTCCGGACGTCGGGTCGTCGTAGCAGGCTTGGAAGATCTCCTCTCTAAGGTCGGTAGGGACCAGCAGCCATGTCAAGCTGTTGTCTCCAAAGTTCTCCTTGTAAGGTACACCTTGACGGAAAGCGAAGGTCGACAGGGCTCTCAAGAAGACACGGGGGATAGTACCCCCTCGTCCTTTGAGGTGCTTGATTAGCGCGCGCAACTCAGGATCGTCCATTTGACATCGTGCCATGTCGTCGGTGTTCACTGCGCCTAGGAAGCACTCGTCGTCATCGCCGTCGCTGCTACCGGGAGACGTCTCGACAGGGGCTCTGGACAGGCAGTCGGCGTCGCTGTGCTTGCGGCCTGACTTGTAGACCACAGTTATGTTAAACTCCTGCAGTCGGAGGCTCCATCGAGCGAGGCGTCCCGAAGGGTCCTTTAGGTTCGCAAGCCAGCAGAGCGAGTGGTGGTCCGTGACAACACGGAACGGGCTCCCGTACAAGTACGGGCGAAACTTCGTGGATGCCCAGACGACCGCAAGACATTCCTTTTCAGTCGTAGAGTAACTTCTCCGCTTTGGACAGTGCCCGACCTGCGTAGGTGATAACTCGCGCGGTACCTTCTTGCACTTGAACCAGTACCGCGCCAAGCCCTGCGTTGCTTGCGTCCGTATGAATCTCGGTTTCCGCATCTTGATCGAAATGTCCAAGAACCGGAGGAGTCTAGAGTTGTCGTTTCAGCTCGTCGAATGCCTGCTGTTGCTCCTCGGCCCATTCGAACTTTTGGGCGTCCTTTGTGAGGTTTCTGAGTGGTGCGGAAATCCTTGCGAACTCGCGAACGAAGCGTCGATAGTACGCAAATAGTCCAAGGAATCTTCGCACGGCCTTGTCTGTCTGCGGTGGAAATGCCGTGACGGCGCCAGTCCTCTCTGGGTCTGGGCGAACGTTATCATTGCTAACCACGTGGCCTAGGAACTTCAGTTCGTCATAGGCGAACCGACACTTCGATGGCTTCAAAGTGAGGCCGGCGGTCTGTATGGCCTGGAGAAGAGCTCGGAGTCGTCGCAAACGCTCGTCGAAGTCGCTTGAAAACGCTACGACGTCGTCAAGGTAGACGAGACAGCTCTGCCATTTCAGCCCAGCCAGTACGGCGTCCATGACACGCTGGAAAGTTGCTGGCGCCGTGCATAGTCCAAAAGGCATCACCTTGAACTTGTACAGTCCATCTGGCGTGACGAAAGCTGTCTTTTCTCGGTCCCGTTCGTCGACTTCGATCTGCCAGTAGCCGCTCTTCAGGTCCATCGATGAAAATTATCGAGAGCGGCGCAGCCGGCCTAGCGTGTCGTCTATGCGGGGGAGTGGATAAACGTTTTTCTTCGTCACCGCGTTCAGCTGTCGGTAGTCCACGCAAAACCTAAGCGTTCCGTCCTTCTTCTTAACCAGTACGACCGGATAGGCCCAGGGACTGCTGGAAGGCTGGATTATGTCGTCGTTCAGCATTTCCTGCACTTGCTCCTGGATGACCTCCCTTTCTTTTACGGAGACGCGCTATGGCGATCGATGCACAGGGAGCGCGTCGTCCTCTGTAACAATGGGATGCTTCGCCACGGTAGTCTGGTGCACCTTCGACGACGTCGCAAAGCAGTCGCTGTATACGGCGAGGAGGTCACTCAGCTGCTGTCGTTTTGGGCCCGGAAGCTTAAGGTCAATGTCGAGCTGCGCTGGCGACGTAAAGTCTTGCTGAGGCGGCGATGACTCTTCAGCAATCGAGGCGGCTTCGGCGGAGTTTCGGAGTTCCTTGACATGGCCCACAGCTGCACCTTTAGAAAGGTGTTGCGTATTCACGTGGTTGGCAACGACTCGAACGGCGGCTGACGCAGTTTGGAGTTTCTCTGAAGGCGAAACAGGTGTTCACAGCGTCAATCTGTTTTCTCTAAGATCGATGACGGCGCCGTATTCACACAGAAAGTTCATGCCCAGAATGACGTCTCTGGAACAGTCTTGTAGAACGACGGATTTCACAGGACACGTTTCGCCGTGAATTTCGACGCAAGCAGTGCACTTTCCGACAGGCGTGATTAGAGAGCCTCCCACTCAAGACTGAGTAGTCTGATCCGGTGTCAACGTGTGCCGATGCGTCGTGGCCGTCGATAACAACGTTTAAAGGGGCCCTGCAATAATATTTAAGCGCCTACCTTTTTTGCGGTTTCCACGTCTTTTGGGGTTCGGGCAAGCCATTGGGCACGGAGAGAGTAACTAAATATCAGTGCGTCATATTTTAACCGGACGGCGCGGAAACCTCCTTCACCTACGGCGGCGACTCGCGGTGCCGAAAGCACGCGATATGTGATGTCTTTGGTCCTGGGCTTACTACTGGTCAGAACCGCTAAAAGCTTCTTTTTGTCGAAATACAAAATATAAGTGGCGCGAGCCGTTGCAGTTTTTTTTATAAAAGTAGTTTTTGTTTAGTATTCTAGATCAGAAAAGAAACAAATGCAGTTTATAAAGTACGGAAACAAGAAATGACCCGCCACCATACCCGCCGCCAAGTGGTGGAAAAGGCGGCGCATACTTGAAAGGTGTGGTGGGATCAGGCGGCGACGAGCGGCGAGCGTAGAAAGGTCCCGGATGTACGCGGCGGCGCTGCAGTCGAGGATCTGACCGGTTCCGAGCGTTCCAAAGGCCTTCGGCGAGCAGCTTTGGCTTGCTGTTTTTCACTTTGGCGGCATGGCAGCGCGAAGTGGCTCCCGTTCTGAACTGATCTTTACCCCGTGTTTGCTGTCGTTTGTGGCCAATGAAGTGTCATGCCGAATTAGTGTATAATCGCGCAGCAAATGCAATGCGAGCCGCCCTGGCTGCCCGCTTCATACAGCCTAGCCGGAACATGCTTTAGTGGCGCCCTCTCGAGCCGTCGACACGGAGTGCGGCATCCCTGAGCGCTCGCTGAGCTCACTATCACTCCTCTAGTTCACGGTCACTCAAGCAACCAAGGACGTCATGAAGGAGGCTATTGTTTGCTTGTTTTTGTAATTTTAATTTGCCTCTAACTTTTAATCTAAAGCGAAATTCGAGTAAAGAAAAGTTTCATTAAGTTACTACGTGCAGTGCGCTCAGGTTCGGTGCAAATTAAAAATCAGTAAAAAAAGTCCTTGCAGGGCCCCTTTAACTTTAAGTTGTTGTGCCCCGTTGGCGGAGCGTCGTTGCGAGGCGTGGCGTCGAAAGAGTGGGAGCGCTCCGGCGTTCGTGGAGGCTCTTTACGTCGTCCATCCACGGCAACTTCACCTCCGGGAGTTGCCGCGCTCAGTTTTCCCGGCGGGACAAGGGCGACAGGCTCTCACGACGGGGTCGGTGCATCGGCGAAGCTGGACGTCGTGGTGACGGCGACCGGGACCCGCGGCGAGGTGTAGGCGGGGGAGACTGAGGTCGTCGAAGGTACTCTTCTATCTTTTGTGGTCGCTCACCGTAGTGAGGGCGTGGGTCGTTCGGGTGGAAGCCGCGCAGCCCCATATGCCGGTATACCGCCGTTGCCCCTGAACGGCGATATATCGACAACGGCGGTAGATGTGGTCGGCTTCACCGCAGTGGTACCACAGCAAGCGTCGATCGGCTGTTCGCCGCACGTTGGTCTTCCTGGGCGCCGGTTGTTCTCGCCGGACGTACTGAGGTCGATCGTCGAGACGTCGGGGGTACGGCTGTGCTAGTGCGTCCCGTCGTTGTGGCGTAGGAGGTTGACGGGCAGCAGGTGGCGGTCGTCGGGCCATGGCGGCGTAGCTCACCGTCGGTTGTTCCGCTGTTGCCAGGTCGACGGGAGACTCCGGCTGGAAGGATCGCTGCACCTCCTCTCGCACTACTTCGGTCATGGAGAGCGAGGCAGGGCGATCGGCATTGGACAGCGCTTTCCTGATCTCCTCCCGAACGACGTCGCGGATGATCTGACGGAGATCCGGGCTGTTGCAGCTGAGAGGTGAGAGAGCAGCGACGCCGGGGTGTCGCTGGTAGTGAGAAGCGCGCGCTTGGAGGGCGCGCTCGATGTTGGTTGCCTCCGTGACGAAGGCTTCAACGGTGGTCGGCGGCTTGCGAACGAGGCCTCCTAAGATGTCATCCTTAACACCTCGCATCAGGATCCGCAGCTTCTTTTCGTAAGTGGCTTGAGGGTCGGCGCGAGCGACCAGGTGCAGGACATCCTCGACAAAACTGGTGATTGTCTCGCTTGCGCCCTGGGTCCTCATTCGAAGCAGGTCCTCGGCCATCTCCCGTCGATATTGGTTGGTGAACGTCCCTCTCAGCGCATCCTTGCAGGCGGTCCATAAGATCAATGAAGTATCGCGATTCTCGAACCAGTGCCTGGCCGTTTTTTCGAGCGCGAAGTAAAGACTCTGAGGCGCTGTTCGTCCGTCCATCCGTTGTGCTGGGCCACTCGCTCGTACTGTTGTAGCCACTCCTCGACGTCTTCATAGGGCTCATTATGGAAGGACGCGGGCGTACGGTTAGCGACGGGTAGAACGACGACGGGTGAAGTGGTCATTGTCGGTGTCTTCTTCCTCCGGTTCTCGGGCAAGAGACCCGATTCAGGGGACTGACCTCTGGTACGACGGCTTCTTCGGGCTTCGGCGTCTTCGGCGAAGGGTAGCCTTCCGGGGTTGAGCACGTCGCTTGGCCGGGATGTCTTCGGAGGGGTACGCTCAACGGGCATAGAATGCAATACCCCGCACCTCCACTAAAATGTAACGAATGACAGGTGATGAGGCGACGAAAAGTGAAGTAAACTAAACGTTTAATGGGGCGAACTTGTGCCCAAAAATAAAAAAAAGGTAACAGAAGATAACAATAGAGCGTCGCGGACGTCGATAGCGGCGTAAGAGCAGGATCGAGCGCTTGGGCGAGACTGACTCCTGGCTCGCCACGCGGAGCACCTTTTGCACCCGCGTGTGTCTCTGGAACAATCAGCATGGAACATTCGGCGCGTAGAACATTTTGAACTCTATCAGAGGAGAGTGTTTTTGAACTTACAAGAACGTTGCTGAAAGAATGAATAAAAGGCCAGTCCGCTGACTGAAACTGAACCTACACCTTCCGCGCGACAGTCAAGCACGGTATCCACTCGGCCACGCACGCGCTCCCTCGCCGACGCACGTGGCAATATGATGTGTGTCTTCATTTCAGACACCGCCTTATATCTGCATTTGTGGTATCCTTTTGAACACGACGTATATCTGTTACCGATGTGTCTACAGTATACTAATACACATAAGGGAAAAAATAAGAGAAAAGTCACATTGAAAGGAACCAGCGTACAACCCAGTGTATCAAACCTTTATTTCGGTGATCCACCATATCCAGGTTGAAAGCAAGGTTCTTGGTCGATGGATGTCATGCGCTAGTACGCTCATAGCTACAATCAGCCTCCTTTAGCATTTTCTGTTTAAATATAAATATAGAAGGTAACCTTCTTAACTTGCCGAGCTGCGATTACTACGAAAGAACGTAGTTTAATTGCAAAAAAAAGTGTTCGTAAAAATACCTAAGAAATTAAATGCTCGGTACATGAATTTGAACAAGCCGGGCTATTTTTAGTCCGAAGGGCACTTCGGTAACACATTGTAATGATAGAACAGATTCAAGACGTACCTTGACCAGATCTAACAAAAGCACGACGAATTTACGATAAGAAAGAGATAATCTACGAACAACCTGGTTTGCCGATCAAGAACGTAAGAAACGCAGGGTGGAAGGAATGGGGAGGACAATCGAGTTCCGCCGAATCACCTATAAACAAGATGTCATGCCTCCACGATACGGAAGAAAGAAAACCCCTGTCACAAATCTCGATTTACACATCCTGCTGTTTCTCTCACGTCCCAAAGTGGCGCACCGCGCTACAACAAACGCAGTAGGACCCACAGAAGACTCCTTGGTAATGCCTGCTGACTTGCGGCCCTGTCGCCGGAAACATGAAGCACACAAACACGGCAACACTCTAGTCTGATTGTCCGTGCGAAGTGGTGTCATAGTCTGTTCCAGTCTTAGAGACCGCCAGTCACCACCGTGAAGACCGGTCACTACCCGTAGCGTCACTGGCAGAGAAAAGTTCACAGGTCACAGGTGCGTAGCTTGAAGGCAGTCTACACTCATAGAGCAACACCTGTCATGGTCATGGGTAGGCGGATCCCGGCAGATACAGAGGATTTCTAACACGGTGCGTGGGCAACCTCCCAGGTTGCAGGAGTGTCACTGCCCTACCCTGCAGGTAGCAACAGTCGGGCACCACGTCCTTACGTTGGAACGAAGTGAACGCAGACGCCGACGAATCCGAGTAGCCAAGCGGTTTGTGAGCGTAGCCGCCTCTCTTGTGAAGCGCACGTAGATATGGAGCGAAGATGCCCACGAGAAGGAGGAACCCTGTGGTCACGAGTGAAAACCCGAGAGCGGCAACCTGCGGCTCTCCCTGCGCCAACAATAGAAACGCAGTATGACCCGCTGCCAGCACAGGCACCGCCAGAAGACTCGTGCAGAGCAGGCTGCGGGCGTCCCTCCTGTGGTAGGCCGAGTTGCGGGTGCGGAAGGCCATAAGTACTGCGAGCGCGAGCACCAGGCACGGGTAAAGCTGGTGGAGCAAAAACCGTGCCTGGTTGAGCTGGCAGGCGCCCGGCGGCGCGAGCATCCAAGCTTGGGCCTCGACTGCCAGTTGAACTGCCACCAAAAAGCAGATAGTGAGGAACTGGTTGAGGCCGCTGGCGCGGCCGCCCAGGCCGGCGCTCTGCATAGCGTTGAGGTGCATGCCCTTGAGGAGCAGGCAGCCAAAGGCGAAGGCGTAAGCTCGTGTGGTGCGCGAGCTGCTGGGCCGCGCACAGCCGAGGTCGGGGTCTGAAGGTGAACAGGAGTCCCGCTAGGAAGAGTCCCACAACGGACAGGAGGAGGAGGAGTGACGTCAGCTGGTGCCCCTTGCGGACGACGCCTTCGCAGAGCTTCATGAGCAGGAACACTGCCACGTATGCGCTCAGCAAAATGCCGAGTCCGGCAGCGACCACGATGGTGAGCGACCAGGGCTTGGCGATCCACACGGTGAAGAGTTTCGGCTGCGACAGGCGGACGGCGTCTGGTGACGTGGACGGCGAGTTTTCTCCGTCGTTTTCTTCTGACGACGCCGGCGAGGGCGTCGGAACGTTGGAGCTTTCGCCGAGGTTCTGGGGCTCGGGGTCGTTCTGGATTTCCAGGTTACTCGAGCGCAGGTTTGACGAGCGTTCTCTGGAGGATGGTCTGAGGCTGGTGGATGGTCTCGACGCGCCAGCATCACGTGGCGTGGTCCGACTTGGCACCAGCATCTCGTCCACTTCAAGGCCGCTGCGTTCTGTGTACCGACCGATCTGAAACGTAAATTAGGAACACTTTATGTAACTTCAAACAGCAGCGAATTGTAACTTCTTTTTGGACATGTCCCATATAGTATGTTTTTCATTGTCTTTGATCGCTTGTTTGACAAATCTGAATAACACCACCTGCAATCACCGTCTTTAATGTACGGTCTAACTGACTGAACTATTATCAATATTAGCCATGGAACATTAAGTAATCAATTTGCTAATTGTGACTACTGCGTAGCCATTTTGTGGGAATATTATATATCAACGCTAAGCACCTGCGTAATAAAGGCAATAACTACAACACACTCACCTCTAGCACTTCTCCACTCGTCGATACGGCCTTGACGGTGTATCGGAGACTCGCGAGTCGCTTGTCCATTGAGAAGTGGAGCGGCGTTCCTTCGAGGGACGCTACCCCGGCACCCACCATGCTGTGGTCCAGGGACTTGAGACTGTCTAGCACAGAAGTGCTGAGCCTCCCGCCGAAGAGACAGTCGGTTCCACGACCACACTGTACTCTCTGGACAGCCCGAAGCGCGGCCGCCATCGCCCACACTGCGCGGATGACCGCTGCAGCCTCGTCGCCGCCACTGTCATCTTTTTCCCAGTCCTGGACGACTTCGTTCCTGGCGTAGGTCTTCCTGAGCTCCTGGAGCAAGGGCGTAGCGCCAGTTCCGTCCCGGTCGAGCAAGTCCTGCACGTAGTCCTGGAACTCGGTCGTCGGAGATTCGGAAGGGGAGACGAGAAGCACGTGCCGTAAACGCCGCAACTTCTGCTCGCTCAGGAAAGTGGGAAGCGAGGAGGACAGGTCGACCGCCGTGGCAAGAATCCAGGAGAAGGCGGCGTCCGGGTCTGGTTCGTATGTGGACAGGAAGGTCTTGGCCTCGGCCGGGCTCAAGAACAGCACAGCTGCTCGACACCCCGCCTAGGAACAAGATAACGACGTCCCTAGCTGTAAACGTGACATTCAGGAACAAAGACGAGCGGCAACGCGTTGGCAACATAAGACACTTCCATAAGCGGGTGCAGCGCCGTCCTAAAAAAATTGCGGTGGCTTAGCTCGGCTATGCCAGGATATACGTGGCGTCAGCTTATGCGCACAAAATGAAAGGCGCTATCAAGCGGCTCCGGTGCAGCGTCAGGCATGGGTACTGCGCAACGGAGGCGCACAGCTGGGCACGCGGCGGCGCCAGTGCGTCTGCCGCGGTTATGACGTCACTCCTCTGGAATGCGCAGACCGGCGAGGCGCGCGCGGTGGCGGCGGAGCCCGCGGTGGCGGCGGCTCCGGCGCGCCAGCTGTGCGCCGTGTGACGTCACTGCTCCTCGCGCTTGCGTAGACCGGCGAGGCGCGCGCGGTGGCGGCGGAGCCCGCGGCGGCGGCGGCTCCGGCGCGCCAGCTGTGCGCCGTGTGACGTCACTGCGCCTCGCGCTTGCGCAGACCGGCGAGGCGCGCGCGGTGGCGGCGGAGCCCGCGGCGGCGGCGGCTCCGGCGCGCCAGCTGTGTGCCGTGTGACGTCACTGCTCCTCGCGCTTGCGCAGCACGGAGCACGGCTCATTATGCGAGCCACGCGAAACTGCTCAACCTCGGCCAGTGTAGCTCACGCTACAAAAAAAACGTAGCGCAACCACGGTGTACTTGAGCTTAGATGGTTGTTAAGACAATGTATGTTTTATGTATCCGATTAAAATAAAAGTTGCTGCTATATTACTTAGTAGTGCTTTGTCTTTAGGGCAATGAAATGATTGTTGTACCTTCAATAAATACCGCTTAGAATGATTCCTTGAGATGCATAACCCACCAAACACGCGTTTGTTGTTTTCTCCACGCAATGGCAATAAGAATAATAGAAAAAGGTCAAGAAAAACGAGCAGCGTTTACCCCTCAAATCACAGCCAGAACCAGCATCCACGTGGTCTCTAGCCAATTATATGCCTTCAATGTTTATTATAGCCACGCACTGGGGTTTTCAAAAGCGCACGGCACGTGCTGAGTTCCACACATTGTCAAGGTTCGGTTATTTAAGTCATCACAGCGATTGGGCACGAGCCACTACCAATGCACGTCCAGGCATTGCTTTTCACGAGCCTTAATACGGAGAACAAGTCGTCTGCTTCTCGCGCGGGAGTTGCTGTGACGTTGAAACGACGCCGAGCTCCGATTGGCTTTAATTGAAAAGATAGTGGGTAGATCTCAATGGAGATGCCTTGAGGTCTACCAACTATTTCTTCAATCAGTCAATAAGAGCTCGGAGTTCTAGCATCATCGCAACATCCGTGCAAAAAACAGACGAATTTGCGCTCCGCATATAATGCTCATGCAGTGCTCGTGTCCACTGTATGAGACGCAATTAAATACCGGTCACCACGGGAATCGCCACGCCCTGATGACGAAATTCTGGAGATCGCATTATTGAGAATGCCAACAAAGCAATCCCCACAACTTCGTCATGAAGTTTTGCGAAGGAAAGACGGAAAGAGAATGTTCACTCTTATACTTAATATTACGCGGCGACTTAGGAGCGTTTTGGTAAGTGGTGTTGCGTGCGAATATACTTCAGTCCAGGCACGTAGCCAGGATTTTGTTTCGGGGGGAAGGGGGGGGGGGGGGGAGGGCCGCCCATGACAAAATGCTGTATGAGGGGGAGGGGGGAGAGGAGGTCCCAGCAAAATGGAAGATTTCAAAGGGAGCCCGTCCCCCCCCCCCCCCACCCCCTTCCTGGCTACGTGCCTGCTTCGGTCCCACTAGCTTGTAAAAAACATTCCTACTCAATATCGTTGCACGGCCCCTTCGAGCAAACTACGATATCTAAGCGACTTTGTAAACGTGAAATACTTTCTGCTCAAAACTGAAAATACCCTTATTGCGAAACATTATACTTTTTTTTTTTAAGTTCACGATTGCTTATACTTTAATCGGTGAAATAATTTATGAAATAGTCCCCATGTTGTTAATGTAGCTGCCGGCCTAGGTTACTGTAAGGCATTGATCAGCAACAAACACCTTTGACGATACACTGAATTTCATTGCCTTACCTCGGTCAGGTGCTTGGTGGTGCCGAGCGCTTGCTGGACTTGGGTGAAAGAGGACCCCGGAGGATCATCCGAAACGACAGTGTCGATCTCGGTGTCCTTGGACACACTTCGGAAGGCGGCCGACAGCTCCGAGGGCCGCGTCGAAGGCGACGAAGCCACGGCCACGCGAGTCCAGCCCAGGCGCCGCAGCATGCTCCCCAGTGCCTGCGCGGACACCGGTCAAATAATCAGCCGTTGCAACTTTCGTACAGAGTACATAGAAGACAAAACAAAAACAAAAAATCGTGAACTTATGAGGTCTGTGCAGGTGAATTCTACGACCAAGGGGGCGTAATATAAGGGCTAATCGTCACGCGAAGCCGGATCATTAACTAAAATATGTGAATTACCTCTTAGTTAGTACAAAAAATGAACATATATGGGTCCAATTAGAAAATTGCTGAGCGTCATCCAAAACTACGAAACCAGTAAATTTGAGAAATTTGAAGCGCGTGAGAAGCGCGGTGATGCGCTAAACTAACCATTCGTGCAACAAGTGCGAGGCTGTCGTTGCGGAAATGCGCCATCTGCGTTCTCGCGACGCCATCCTTGCGCCAAAGGGAAAGAGGGAGTCAGAAGGGCTGGTCATCTGAACAATCAATTTCCCTAAATGCTGCGTAGGTTTTCTTTCTTTGAATTAAGCTCAGTCTATGAGATTTTCTAAAACACGGGACCTCGCCCTCCCTGCTTCTAAGAAATTCACCGATTTCCAAGTGACACATTTGCCTTTGAATTGTGTACACGAGTAAGTTCATACCCGATAACAAAATTCAAAATGGTGCCCCCCCCCCCCCTTTCCCTGGAACGAGCTAGCATTTTTAATAACGCAAAATATGTGAACTGTTCGTAAGACTCACACCTCAAAGTCAAATGACCGCTTAGTAGAAGAATTGTCTCGCGAATGTTAAACCCGAGAAGCAGAGCTCTAGGAATCATAGATGTAGACGAAGCGATACACGATGCAAACTAAAATGGACAGCATCAAAGCTATATTTAAAAGGTAATTATTTAGTGCACCCCTCCTCTTCATCCTCAGGCCCCTCATACGCATCCCTTTCGCTAGAGGCTCATGAGCCAGTAGCCATCGTACTCAGTCTTCCAGAATATTTTCAATCAACCAATCGAGGGATTGTGAATGTCCACTTCTTCGTTATGTATGTACTCTATGTCCCAGAGAAATAAACAATCGACGGTCTGAAACGCTGTGACGTAAGCTCCTCCTGGCTCTTACAAAATGGAAACGGGTGCTTGCAGAGGCGGTGTGCTCAAGGACCTTATCCCAGCGAGTCCTGGGCCGACTGTGGCCCGCCGGCCGCATGTTTGAGACGTTTGCTGTATGCACCTGTTGCCCTGACGTCACATCAGCGCCCATTGCGGTGGTCTTGCTGCTGAGCGCGTACCTTAACGGCGGCACGCATTTTCCTCAATCGAATTTTCTTTTGTCCGCAAGGACTACTGGGAATGATCGCTAGGCCCTAGTCCGATGCGATGACGTCACGGGCAAGCCATCTATATACGCTTTACACTTGCGCCAGATTACAGCCGCCATTGCTGGCCTTCTCTTGCCTTACCGAGATGCCGAGCCACTGAAATGCTCGTTGACGAGCTTCCACAAAGGCCTATGCTGGGGAGAAGGACACAAGCTAAAGTAGCAATAAACTGTCCTGCCGTGGTAATGGTCCGTTATGGCGGCGCCCATGCACAGCTGCGGCAAAGCGTCTTATATTGTAAGTGACCGGTGTCTGATATCGTACCCTGGCCAGGGAGACGGCCGAAGGTGCCGTGCTGTACACGTCTGCCAGATGGGGGACGCCCTCGGAGTAGAGGTCGCTGGCCGCTACGGCTGGGATGGAGAAGGACGCGAACGTCTTGGCCGTCGTCTCCATGACCCGAGCATCGCCGTACAATATGGCACCTGCGTAGATTCAAGTCAGACGCTCGAAAATCTACAGTCGGATACAAGTTCAGAATGTAACAAATAAACACCACCACGTACCATAGCCACGGCACCGAATCACTCCGCGGATCAAAAAGGAAACGCACTAGCCACGACGAGTTATGGGACGTCAGCGCGACGTGTGTTTCTGCATGGGTAGCGGACTATTTGCACATTGCGGAGGGACAGTGGCTGGCGGTAGTAAGGAGGCGGGAATATCTTCTGGCGTATTATTAACTTGTATCGGACTATAAAAGAAACTGGCTCGTCTTCTTCGTGCCGTCACAGAGGCCCACACAATGGCTTTCTGTTATAGTTTCGGCAACGCCCATACACTAAGTCATAACGATGGTGTAATGCGGCTAAAACCCTGAAAGTGGCCACGTGACCCTCAGCGTATTTTCCCGTACATTGTACAGGTGGTATTCACTGGGCGCTAGACTTGAGTGCAGCGTTCACAGCGCATGCTCAGAATGGCACCCGATTTATCTTCCAAGAGGACTTACAATCTTGGTGGTGTGCACGTTGCGGTAGCGTTGTGGAAGCTCATCGTGAGCTCGTGCTCTGCAACAGTGGACTCAACTATGACCGCCAGTGAATAGCACATATAATGCCTCGGTCTCGGCATGCATGAAGCATCTTGTAGCAGGCCAGTGTAGATTTTCTAAGTAACCGAAAGCTATTTACCGCATCCCGCAAATGCACTGAACTGCTGGCGCGAGTTTCACGGGAATCTAAAATGCCTTCAGACTAAAGCCGCTTACACGTAGGCGAACCAGCGCACACCGCGGAGGGCACGCCCAGAGTTTGGGTCGCGAGCTAGTTCGCCAATTTTATGAAAGCCATTGATTTGAATGCATATTTAAATGCCCATGTAACATAGATATAACACAACAAACAAAGAACAAAAAAAAAATTTGTTACGCCCTTTCAGTATCGAGTTGCTAATTTTCATAACTATCGTTATTACAGTAAATCAATAAATATCAATATGCATAGATACAAAAAAAAAAAAAATCCGAGCTGGTAAACGACCGTGATGTTCCACACGCTCAGTAACTCACTCGATAGACAACTTTCTGCTGCAATAGCCATTCGAGCGCTGTTATCCTTGTAGCACCCTGCCAAGATTCCAAGAATTCTTGGTGCCACCGTTTGCGAAGCTTTAATTAACGCAGAACTTTTTTTTTCAGAGTTCATTAGTTTTATTATGTACATAGCACCATCCACTGAAATGTAATAGAATTGAGCGTGTATCGTACCATCTTTTAAGGCCATCCCGTACAAAAAATGCCAATGCCATATATGACCATTAGGGCTTTATATGACCATATTTGCCCAATTCTTGCTACGACTATATATGGCATTTCTAGTACGGAAGAACGCGCGCTTACCGAATATGGGCGGCACCCTGGTGTTGGGGCAGGCCATGGACCTCACGTGTCCCGCCTGCTGGACGGCGCGGAAGCTTTGCCGCAGGGCCACCTGGTCCTTGTCGCACGTGTCGTACAGGTACACGCCTGAGCGGTTCAGAAGAAAGGAAAGAGTTACTCTCTTCCGTGATCTGGCGTGTAGAGGGCGAGTCAATAGAGCGAAAGGTGGAGTGCCAAAGGGAAGTATAAAGGGAGCCACAAGGACACCCGTCGCTTGGATATTTCTCGAAGATGACGTACGCCAAGCGTTCAATTTCGTTATTCCTATTAGATTCATTTACTTCACATAATTTACTGCTTTGTCAAAACTAGAAGGAGTTACAGACAAGAGTGAGTTAATTTGCGAGAAAATACGTGAATAAAAAAATGAAAAAGGCAAGAACACAAAATGATTAAGGGGCCTCATTACAATGTTATGGCAATTTTTTAAATTAACAGTTATTGAGACAATGACGGCGGGAGGGCGATAAAATATATCTAGAAAGCTAGCAGTAAATCTAAGAGCCCCGAGAAATTGATACTCACGTGGTAAATCGAATAACTATCAGTTCGAAAAAAAGTCGAGATGTCTTCGAAATGGCCAGGTAACTTGATTGAGGTAGCCGGTTCTTGTCGCTTGTTATATGCTCAAAAGCTAACGCTCTTTTTTTTTTTTTAAATTTGATATTATACAGTTTTTTTTTCTATGGAATCATTTCCTGTCTATATCCTTTATTTTATTTCGTTACTTCATTTATTAAGCTTCGCCTTCCTCGGTACACCTCATTGAAAATTTTCAGCACGTGTTTTCGAACCTGAGTTTACAGCTTCGTGTTTAGACCACCAGTCGCTCTTAATATTTGATTCGCTCGCTCAAAAGGGAAGGGGGGGGGGGGGGGGGAGTTGAATTTGTCGTGACAGCTTTGGGTTGTAGTCATTAGGTGCCGTCGTTTTCGCAAAAGTCGAAAACAGCGTCATTCAACGCCTCAAGGCTAATAAGTTCGTTTTGTCCCATACAGTCAAGGCGGGGAATCGTGGTGGTCGATGGAAATTCCCAGGAATGACGTAGGGACGTAAAGCGCCGTTGCTTTTATATTATGGTGACGCAGAGACCTAGCTCCTGCGACGCAGATAAATTGTAATCTCTGTCATCGACACGGGGACTCCCTTCATGGGCTTTTTTTTCTTTCGTTTTCTTCGATGTATTTCCTTAGCAAGCTGGACGCTTCTCTCCTATCTTCGTCATAAATAAAACGATAAAAATAACTCATGACAAATTCAACATAGTCTCCCTTATCATCTACCGGCAACCAAACGAGTTAGTCTAAAGGCAGGACTTCTAGGGAGCGAAGAAAATCGACGAATTTATCTCGGTGTCGTTGGTACAGCGCGTGGCGTCAGAACAGTGGCTGTTCTTGCACCGCGCAAAGAGCCTGCGCAACCGGGCAAAGTTTGTCGGTTGTTCGCCACATATTCGCCCCTGGGAGACCAGCCTTCAAATTCAGAGAACGTGGCGTCCGCACACACTGCCCACGGATGACTCCATCGTGAACGCAGCTCGGTAGCCGCGTCCGCGGCACGCATATTTCTCACAAAGGCGAAAAAAGGCGGCTCCGCGCAGAGAGCTTCCTCGGACGTGATTCTGCCCAAATGGATGCCGCAGTGGTGGACCCGTCCGGAGGAGATATATAGCCATCCATCGCGGGATTCCGCCCCTCGTTGTTTCTTGGGCGGAGGTCGGCGAGTGTGGCTTGGAGCCGCCCTCGCAAGCTGCGAGAAGGTATATGCGACCTAGCCTCTGTACTCCGTTCGCCTCTAAACTGATAGTGCGGTGAGAGTTACACGCGCTCGCCGCACCTATCATCCGCCTCCCTTTTATCAGCTGACCCCACTCTCTGTGCGTGGGTGTATATGGGGCGGCAGCGTGATCACGTGGCGAAAGACAGACGATACGACTGGTCCAACGAGCAGGTAGCTTCCACAGCACTGTCAGCTTAAGGGGTGAAGGCAGGATGACGAGTGAAAGTGGTCTTCGCGCGGATCACGCGCGCGCGGTTCCGACGTTTCTTTGACCGACCGCGAAGTTAAGGCTCGTTATGTCATGCGTGCAGCCCCTCGCACCGGGTCGCGCTGCGCCGTGCCTGACCCTCCGGAACCAACGCAATGAATCGCCCGTGGCAAGCCGCGCACGCGGTCAGCTCTGGGGGACGGCACTGCGACCCTCTGAGGAGGCGATCACCGTTCAGCCCTGGGCATTGCGAATCATACGACCCGTGCCCGCACACTGTGCCGTGCACACTGTCAGCGTGAACACGATTTCGGCGCCTTTCGCATTTTACTTCGAAAGGGTACTGGAAAACAGCGAATTTCAGCACTTCGCTTAGTACCCCAACTGGGCACTTTCCACCACTATATAGCTTTTAATGTGATGACAGTCCTTCGATACTGAGAGAGACAAAAAAAAACAGACAAAATAGGCGACGGCTTGTTTGTGCTAACAGTGACGTGAGGGTACGCTTGCAGAGGTCCATTGATGGCATACTGCACCATCGCAATCAACTCGATACGCAAATCATTGGTATTCCTTTCATCCGTTCAACAAATAAGAAGGGAGATCGGTATCATGTTCCAACGAATATGCTGCTTCATTAGCCTAGCGGGAGTACGCCTTTTCGCCACGGAGACTCCATAATAAAATGCGCCTTCCTCACGGGCTGAATGCGATGATTGCTGTCCCGAGTGCATTGAGATTAGGATGGCGCAATATTCGCTACTCCAGCGACCTATAGAAGACTCCAGAATCAAGAAAATATGGCGGTATGTTACAGGTCGTGCCGCTCCATGTGCCAGCTCAACGCACACCGCTAGGGCATCAGCGAGCGAGCACTGCACTCAAAATGGTTTGCCCCGCTTTTTATCCTCCACGTTTCGAACCTGCGGCGATGCGTTGGCGTAAGCGAGCCTCCAGAGGCTCGACTTTCTTCGAGGAAGCGATGAAAGGACTGCCTACTGGCCTTCCACGGTGCTGACGAACGTCGATAAACGCGGAATGTCTGGTTCACTCGGTTATGTAGGTTGCGTGCAGAGTAACATGGAACAAGCCGATACTACGGTTACGACGGAATCACCGGGATAACTGTTCTATCGCGCAAACCACCGACCACATGTAATCACGGAAGCCACGAGAGACGAGCAAAAATCTCGACAAGACCTGCTGCGGCCAGTTCGTGTCTTTTTTTTTTTTCGCTGAGTGCCGTCAGCTTTGCTGGAGTCACGAATGCACTCAGGAAGGCATGCATCAATTAGGCGCACAAACGCCGAAACTGACAACGGCCAGAAGCCGTTTTCTGACACAAAAAGTGCAGGGCGTCCCCTTCGGATGCTCATCCTTCAGCGCTCGCTCATTGCCTTCCGTTGTGTTTGGCTGCGCGTGCACCGAACTCTTCTCGAAAGTAGAATGCTCGCAGTGGCGATGGAGCTGCGGGTCTTACGTCGCAATGGATGATGGGGGTGCCACTGGTTCCCATATTCCGGCCTTTCAGAGCGCATGTTCAGACCTAGCTCCCTTTTATCGTCAGCCAAGAATAACGACCCTGACTGGACGGAATGCACGTTTAACCTGCACAAACGTCCATTCCCCCCAATCAACGTATAGCGTGTATTCTTAGCAGTCAGTAAATGAGACCTAGTTCTGAGAATGCGCTGCGAATAACGACCTCAAATATACGACGTCTAATACTCTCTACAAAAGTAATCGAGGTTGAATTCTAAATCGAGCAGGATTTAATTACTGTCCTTTAACTGATCACACAAACCTAAATGCTTGTAATTAGTAACTGTACAGCCCTGCTGAATTTTCGGGACATAATTGATTTAAAAATGATTAACTCCGGTTTCGAAAAAAAATGTTTTTTTTTCACTGAAAATGTGCATAGGATTAAGAAAAAATTATAAAAAGTGTAACGTAAAAGTGCAACATAGAAGCGCAATGAAAGTGGAAGGCGCTAAATAAACTCAGCGAGCTTTTCGGTCGCACACCAGTCACCTAGCTGTGTTTGGAGATTTGTGTTTGTCCTTTGTCCCTCTTGTCCCCTTCTCTAGGGATTATTTTCGCCATTCTTGTCCAGCTCGCTTGCACCTTTGCATTTAATTGCATTATAAGCTTATACATCCCTCGGAATTTAGCGGGAAGCGTTTTTCCGGTACATTTAGCGGGGAACCTGAATTGTCACGCTAATTTCCACCACATTTAGGGGAATTTAGCGCGACTCTCGAGCTCAAAAAAAAGGTTCCTAAACACACGCGGCGCAGCTCAAAACACGCGGCAAATTCGGCGTCCCCCGATTTTATCCGTATATAGCATCCCACGCCGCAGCCCACACTTCTAATACATCGTACACAAGACAGTCTGCAGACACTGTCTGCCCTCCCCCACCCGTCAGCCAATCAGTGCCGAGCTTCGCGGCCACGCTTTTATCCAGGCTTCACTGTCTTCACGAAATGCCGAACAACATACACGAGACAGTGTGGACACTGTCCGAGGCCTGATTCTTCCGTGCATGACTATCCTGTAACATTGGTCGCACAAAAACTGTCGTCAGACATGTTCTACGCGTATACGTATGTATGGATGGAACATGTTTCGAATATCTTTGAGGCGTGTGCGCAGACAATTGTGTCATCGTGTCCGCGGTGAACACTGCGTCTTTTGTATAATGCATACAACCAGCGCGGCTGCAGCTTTAAGATTCATTTAATTTTTTTCTTCTTTCAAATACTCGTTGCAAAGGAGAAAACCCACCGATGTTGAAGTCCGTGGGCGCCTTCCTGAAGTTTGCCTGCTGCGCGGCCCAGATCCCGGCGAGGGCGAGGCGGACCAGGCGCGGACTGAGGACATCGCAGGGCTTTCCGGTGCCGTTCTCGGACGTCCTGAGCGGCGCCAACAGGGCCACGTTGGCCTGTCCCGGGTAGATGGCGGGCGCCGGGTCCTCGGACCAGCGGGCCGCCGCCGACCTGCGGCCTCCGCTGACTACCGCCAACAGCGCCAGGAGGACCGCCGGCAAGAGCGCTGGCGTCCTGAACGCGACCCGTCATGGCCTCGCAGTGTGCACCCGGCGGCAGGCCGCGGGCTGGCTTCGGCTGTAAGCGTCAATTCCACAACCAGATGTTAGCGATAGTTTTTCTGTATGTTCGGTCGTTCGTATTGCAACTGAAATGTTGGAACTTGGTTGAGGTGCTAGCTAACTGACACTGCTGGGCCTGAGAATAAATATGTGTAACTTGAAAACTTTAAAAAAACAAGCATTTAGAAATCTTTTATGAAAAAAAAAAAAAAACAGTTAGGTATCATGAAAAAAATTTCTTTCCTTTTTTAAATCTGTTATGCAAAAAACAAAAAGAACGCTGTCGTCAACGCTGTTATTGACGCCTTTCTTTATATATATATATATATATATATATATATATATATATATATATATATATATATATATATATATATATATATATATATATATATATATATATATCTTGTCCGTACCCTTTTTCTACAAGCACCTGAAGTGATACGTAGTATTCAATAAAAAAGTTTGAAAGACAAAACAAATAACGAAAAACACTTAAAAAGGGTTTAAAATATAGAAACCCAACGAGCCTTTTCCGACTGAATTTTTCTTACTAATAAATCGGAGACTTTTTAGTCGAGTGTTTTAAGTTTGCTACAAGCGCGAAAACAAAGTTTAGACAAAAACAAATCTTTTGGTCGCATGAGCATTCGCTGAAGCAAACCACATTCTAAAGTCACCGTCGTCGCAACCTTACCTCCCACAACGTCGTACAAGGTATACACCTCGTATAGATGCCTCTTGAGGCTGAGTATAAAATGCACCCATGTACACACAGTGTAGCTGTACTGCGTCAGAATGACAAAGCCGCACAGACAGGCGTGATGACATCGCGACATCTGTGCCGGTTATGCGTCGTCACGACACCTGCGTTCCCGGAGGAACGTGTGACTCTAACAAGTGCGGAGAGGCGCGACCAGAGGCGATGAAGCGATAGTGAGAAGGCAAGTTTCACTGCACGATCTTCGCTTGTAACGACCAAGAAGAATGCAAATTTGATTCTTGTTCATTTTTGTTTTTGCAACGAAGTTCTCAGAACGCGGAGGAAGAGAGAGATGTGTCTGAAGAAGGCCAGCCAAAGCGGCGAAAGTTTGCTCGGGCTACGCGCATCTGACGGTAGGGGCGCTGTTTGCTTAGGGGCCTTCGTACAAGGCTATGCGCGCCGCGCGCCGCGTAGGGGTCTTGTAAAAGTGTGCGCGAATAAGGACGGTAACTCGAGTGGCTCTCATCGGCCTCCTACGACCCCAGACGTGTTGCGCCATCTCACGGTGTCTGTCGAAATGCGAGCAAACCTTCGCCACACTTGTTCCATAGTGATGCGGGGCCGTTCAAACAACTTTGTTTTTCTTCCACCGCGTCTCAGAGGCTGACACATTGTTCTTGAGAGGAAACGTGAAAGAGACCTCAAAATTGCGGACATTGGGATGCTATGCTATACTCCATTGATCATCTATCACTGTTTAAGAGGAAAATGACAAGATAGAAAGAACGGCGTGACAAAATGTGCTACGGCTGGAGCACAGAACGGTGGTAAACGTGTAAATCTTCAACAGTACATCGACATACGTCTGTGTAAGGCAGGAATGACGAGGACAAGTGTCGACCGCCGCTACGGGCAAGAACCATTCCTCTAAGTGACCGTGAAGCCGAGACAGCCGTACCCTTGCCGCCTCCGGCAGTGGCACGTCTCTTCCTCCTAACGGCTATTTCCGAGTACCGAGAATGTATATGTACACGGACAGATTTGCTTTGTCTTCGACTAGACCTCCGTGGTTTCGTTTTACGGCTGTCCGCATATGCGCTGTGCTCTGTCACGGCACGGAGTCATCGAGGCGTGTCTCGGAGGACCCGTCTCCTGGTGCGTGAGCGGCGAACTTAGTTCCCCCGTTGTCAGGCGGTTTGTCGCGCTCCAACGAGATACCCCGAAGAATGGACGGCGAGAAGGGATCCAGGGAGAAGCCGCAGAAGACAACAATCGCTGACCGATGACGTTTCTTTCAGCCGCGACGAGAAAGACAGGACCACCTCGGCGAAAGCCGTTTGCGTCCAAAAAGACGCCGTTGCAGTATAGAACTATAGTACAAACTGAAAGACAAGCACTTCGTATTACGCCATTGTTTGTGGATCTCAGACAATGCATCCCGATCTTGAAGCTCTGCAGATGCATTGTGTGGGGCGTACGTGGCTCGGCAAGTGAGTAGTATGCATGGCGCGCCATGTCGGAAAGCAACGTGAAGAAACAAAGAGGCTTCGGTGACGCGCTCCAACACCCGACGTAATTTTTTAAACTCCTTTTGTGATTACAGGCAAAATCCGTGCCTGAAAGAAGATTTACATAATCATTAGAAAAACACACTTTGAGCGGAGAGGGGAAATTGCAACCTGGAGTTTGCATAATGAAATAAGAATGGTGTGAGAATATATCGCGCAGAACTACAAATGTCATAGCTCCTGCTGCCAAATGTGCGCGCATATTTATTTTTATGGATAATAGTACGCTCAACCTTCACTTAATTTTTAAACGCTGTCGGAGGTTGTCTTATGTTTATAAACCAATTAAGAGTGCAATAATAAACAAAATAAGGAAAAATATATATTTTTAAAAGTTTCTCACATACCTTTTGCTAAATTACTAAAACCCCAAGAAGGAAGCTGGGGACGTAGATACCCGTTTTCGCCTTGTATACATAAAATAATCGAAATAAATACGCAAAAGAAGGAGTAAACGAACTGTGCAAAGTTTCATTTTTTTCTCTAGGTTTTCGCTTGTGAACAGTTACAGCTGCACATGCCAGCACGTGCAGCTTGTGTAACTAACAGCACTTTAAGCGCGCTCCTTGGTGCCTCTCAAATGATCAAAGGGAAGGTTATACAAGCGCATGCCGATTTTCGTTTTGATTCCGTACATTGTAGAAATTCGTAAAATGCAGCATAGAATGACGTACTTCTGACGCAAAACATAACAAGAACAAGAACGTAGTTCGAGCGCCGCTTCATTAATTTCCTTCTCAGTCAAGCGTCGTTTTTCATCCTCATTCGAAATGTTAGCCGTGCGTCAAATAGGCCAGATTTTTATTTAGAAATATAGAAACACAGCGCATAAGCCACCAAGCACCACTCGTAGCTCTAGTGGGCAAACAATTTCGTCAGCCATCTTCGAAGTTTCCAAACAATACACGAACGCGTTTTGTTTACGCGCTGAAGATACTTTGATACACACTCTACCTCAGCACAGTGCTGAAGCACCCCGAATTACGTAATGGATCGTTTCGTAGGAAGCTTCTTCTTCCTTACCACACGGCTCCAGTCTGCAAACACGCTCCTCCATTGTTCGCGCAAACAAACGAGCTAGGAGTCCCCTAATAGCCTTAGCCAATTGATTATGCATGCGCCGCGTCGACATACACGCCATCTTGAACCCATTAGGCCCGTGATACGCACCGTGCATCCTACTACCCCCCTGCGGCGCGGCTCGCACCGAGCACAATCCACGAGAAGGCAGTGCACTTGTTTACGAACTCCAGGCTCGTCCGACGAGGCAGTTTCCTCAACGCGACCGCGGCGTCAGGCCGTTCGTGCGATCCTCCGCGTCCTTGATTGTCTGCCGGCGCTGCTGCTTCTTCTTGGCTCAACGTTCGCTTTCATGCGATTTCTTTTTTTTTTTTTCCGCCACCGCGCTCTGTGTGCTGCCGGGGAGGACAAATGTCGGGGACGGGTTCACCTCCGTTGGCGGCTTCGCGTTCCTCTTCTCTTCGTGCGGCGGATTAACGAAGCGGCCGCGGGCAGCATGCAGGCCATTCCCGGGACGTGGGAGTCTTGCCGAGCAGTCGGCAGCCCTATACTGTATACAGTATACTCTGTTCAACCCTACAAAGACGGAATCACACTGATCATACATCATACAAAAGACAGTCGGCAAACACGAGTCGCCGCAATATCTGCGGTGCGAATGCCGCGTGTTCGTGCTTCCCCCTTGAACTCGTTGCCATGTGGCATTCGAAGCAGGGATCTCGCGATGGCTCGCGTTCGAATTCGTTCGCAGACCGTCATTCGTATATGATGTACGTGGCTTAAGCTAACAGTGCGGCGGAAGCTACGCGGTGTTTTAGACCAATCACGCGTATAACTTTCGTCACGTGATCACGTTCTCGCCGACACGAGACACTGTATATGGTGTACGCGCTTCGGAGTAACGACACACTATAGCTATCTTGATTCTTAAAAT
Organism: Ixodes persulcatus; assembly: GCA_013358835.2. Lineage (NCBI taxonomy): Eukaryota > Metazoa > Arthropoda > Arachnida > Ixodida > Ixodidae > Ixodes > Ixodes persulcatus. The sequence continues at coordinate 126,280 of JABSTQ010009260.1, read as the reverse complement.
CATTGTCGCCAGTCATACGAAGATTTACCTGACGTCGCAGGAAACGTCTTTTTGCGTCCTCCTAAAACGTTAAAACAGTCTGCGACAAATCTAATACGTCATACAAAACAAAAATACTGTCTGCAAACACTGTACGAGGCGCATTTCTTTTTAGACTTAGGCTAGGTGGCGCAAGCTACCGCCCGTTACAAAGGGTATAGACATTAAAATCCATCCTTTCTTGTATACGGCGGTCCTGACACATTGGTCGCACTAAAACCGCCTGCAGACGCATTCGAAGCGTGCATAGGGACGAGGTAAACGTGCTTCTAAGATCCATGGGGCGTGTCCGCAAATAATTCTGTCATCATGTGTGCAGAGAAACGCCTGTAAGCGTACATCTACATACCAGTGCGCAGAGAGCGAAGTCAGATGATGAAAGGGAAGAGTTCGATTGGTCCGACGAGTCCACGTATTGCTGCCTACCGCACTGTCAGCTTAGGGATGAACGGATCAGATGCCGCCGGCATGCCCGAATGCAGACCGGCGGCGGTGGCGTCCTCGGAAATACCTCCTGCGAGTTGTGTCGGTTCTTCCTGCGGCGAGGAATATACGGCGGCAACCGCCACGAAATTATACACCGCGCGAAAATAATAAGAATAATAACAACAAAGATTTTACGAGTGAGAAAGGACGGAAGATGAGAGCGCGCGCGTTGCCGTTATACGAGGTGGGTTTTCGGAAAACTCCCGGCGATCTTTTTTGGCAGCATAGGCGGTCAGCCGCGACGAACGAGCCCAGACGAAGTCAACAATGCGTCGCCGGGTTCTCTCGATGTATCTACAGTAGCCTGCCCGGTGAACCGTTACAGACTTGGACTTTCGGAATCGCCGCTTGTCTGGTACAATGGGAGGCCTTAACTCGAGACAGGGGGACTGTATAGTGTGTGCGGCTGTGGAAAAAGCGTAAAATCCACTAACCACACAATTGTTTCTTACTTTTTTTGTAGTTTAAAGTGTGGGGACACGGAAGTTCAGCTCAACTTCTGAAAGTAAGTATTCGAGGCGCTAAAGTCAGCCTTGTTTCGAACGGAATGCGATAAGCAAGCATCACGAAAAGTAACAAGCCCGCGTCTGGCCACACCAACACCGGGCGTGGCGAATCGTCTTTGTGTACCTCTCTTCGCGATTGGTTCCTCGACGTTCTTATATCGGTCATTGCTGCAATCTGATGGCTGCGCAACGAAAATAAGTTATTTGGGACTCGCCACACCCTACGTCTCGTAAGCTGTCAGTGACGCTAATGCAATATTGTAGAGATCGATGAATGAGGCTGAACTCTTCAAATCGGGTGGCGGCTTGCACCACCTAGCCAGCTGGGGGAGGTCCAACCGTCGTACCCCTAGCGGCTTAGTTATTGAGAACTAAACTTGTGGGGACAAAACGTGCTTGAAATTTGTTTTTGTTTCTTACGCAAAGGCTCACCTGACGTCGCCAAACGCTGCATCAGCCTTTGGCGACGTCACTGAACACGAGTTATCCAGCACTCGTGTTTAAATCCGTGTCGCGCGCTCAATCGTGGAAGATGACGTAAAAAAATCCGCGAGTTTTGTATTTCGTTTTTTTTGTTGCTTTTATTGGCGTGTCTTACAAGACTCTGGATGCAAAGAGATTGCGCTGAATATATATATATACATACATACATACACACATGGTGTATTGGAGCAGCTTAAAGGGGCGATGCAACAATTTTTGTACTTTGCGCAAATACCGCTTAGAACGGATCCCTGACGTTAATGACCTGTAAAACACGCGTTCGTTTTTCACCCCACGCAATAAGGAGTATTCACTGGGTGCCATATTTGTGGGTGCTGTCTAGAGAGCATGCTCAGAACGAGCCCACATTAATAGGCTGCGAAGACCAGCAATCTTGAGGGTGCGGAATGCACGTTACAAAAGAACTGTGGAAGCTCGCCATCAGCACGCGCTCAGCAGTCGCGCACACAGCTATGGCCACCAGTGAATACTTCCTATAGACCTTTCCAAAAACGAGCTTGTGGCCGGTGCCATTTTGAGCGTTCGTGCGTATGGCGCGTGCTTTGCTCGCTTTCCGAAGCGACGAACACGCACGTGCTGGGCTGTGAAGATCGCACGCTGGACTGTGATTTTATAAACATTGGAAAGGTCTATAGAAGTCCCAGTAAAAAATTAAAGAAAAACGAGCAGCCTTCACCCCTTCAACTCGCAGCCAGAACAAGCGGCCACGTGATCTGAAGCCGATTATATGCCGCCAATGTTGATCATAGCCACGCGCTGGGGTTGGCAAAGCACAGGACACGCGCTGAGTTCCAGACAGTGTTATGGCTCGGCTATTGTCGTCGTTGCAGCGATTGGACACGGGCCACTACCCGAATGCTTCTCGAGCTATCAATTATCACGAGCCCAAATCGAGTGCTCACGCAATGCTCGGGTCCAATCTATGAGCCGAATTCAAATATCGTCCCTGGAGGATGCTGCTACCACCAGGGTACGTCATCAAAATCTGCGGAGAGATTGGAAGAAAACGCTCGCTTTTCTCCTTGAAATTACACCGCAACAAAAAGGTTTCTTGGTCAGTGGCGTTGCGTGCGAGTGTACTTGGGTCCCACTAGTGCCAGTAAGCTCATACAAAGTGAAAAACACTCAAAACAAATATCGTTGCACCGCCCCTTTAAAGGGGCGGTGCAACGATATTCAGGTGGATTTTTTTTTTTTTTTTTACTTTACGCGCGTTTCATCATCATCATCGTAAACTTTATTAATCGATAAAGTGAAACGACCTTGCGGTCTCTGGTCGGTGCCCTTAGTCCAGGGCTCCGTTGGCCGCCCAGATTCGGCGGGCTCGCTCAACCAGTCGCTGCTGGTCATTGAGCTCTGTGCCGGAAAGGGCCGCCTCCCAGGAGGAAAAGGTGGGGAAAAAATGGGGGTGATACCCTCACCGAGGGGGTGGGGGCATTCCCAGATGGAGTGGTACACGTTAGGGTGATCGCTGCCACATCCCGGACAGGTGCCTGGGTACCGGTTGGGAAACCAGCGATGTCGCTGGTGGAGGTTAGGGAACGTAAACGTTTGAAGTTGTCGCCAGTCCGCTGCCTCTGCCTGGGATCGCTCCCGATGCGGAGGGTGCAGGACCCGGCGGGTTGTTCGGTAGTATTCCGTTACCAGGTGGTAGGTGTTAAGGTGTGTGTCGGTTGGAGTGCGGAGGGACTGGGAGTCCGCGGGTGTGTTTGGCTCTGGGTCCCGCTGTATCCTGATCCCATCCGACAAAGCCCGGTTCGTCGCTACCGCTCGGGCTAGTGTGTGAGCACTTTCGTTGCCAGATAAGCCCAGATGTGCAGGGGTCCAGATGATCCGGATGACCGGTATTTGCAACCATTCGGTGCTAATGGCATTGATGAGGTGTGCTGTCCGTGGGTAGAGGGTGTTTCCCGCAAACGCTCTGCACGCTGCTTGCGAGTCGGTGACGATAATTATCTTATGTTTGAGGTCGGTGGTGTCTCTGCGTGGGATCGCGTGTGAAATGGCCAGCGCTATGGCCATCTCCTCCGCCTCCTGGATTGATACGATGTTTGAGATGGAGCCCGTGCTGTGGCAGGTGCCGTCTCTGTCTGTCACTGCGATGGTTGCTGCTCCAGCTCTTTCCCTGTGGAGAGCAGTATCTGTGTACCATGTTTGTGGGTCTGGACCGTATACTTTCTCTAAGGCCCGGACCCTAGCCTCTCTTCGCCCTGTGTGGAGGTCTGGGTGCATGTTCTTAGGAATAGGTGCCGCCTGTACGCGGTTCAGGATATCCGGTTTCAGGCGCACTGGGGCGGCTGGTTCTTCCTGCGTGAGATTGGTGTAGCCAAGTCTGCCCAGCGTTGCTCGGCCCGTTCGGGTGGCGCTGAGGCGTGTGAGCTGTCCTGTTTTTTGCGCTTCGACTAGCTCTTCCACCGGGTTGTGGACCCCCAGCATCAGGAGTCGCTTTGTTGACGTACTTATTGGTAGACCAAGGGCTGTCTTGATCGCCTTGCGGAGCGAGGTTTTTAGCCAGTCCATTTCGGTGATGGTGAAGTTGTGAAAGGGCACATGATATGTGAACCGGCTCACAATGAGGGCTTGATAGATTCGCAGCGTATCTTGTTCACTGAGCCCCCCTTTCCGATTAGACACCCGTCGGATGAGGTGGGCTATTTGGTCGGCTTGTCTGCGCAGGAGCTCCACGGTGTGTCCTGCTCCTCCGTTTGCTTTCACAGTAGTGGGACCCAAGTATCTGTTCGCACGCAACGCCACTGACCAAGAAACCTATTTGTTGCGGTGAAATTTCAAGGAAAAAAGCGAGCGTTCACTTTGATTATCTCCTTCGCAAAACTTGGTGACGTAGCGTGGGGGTCGCAGTGTCGGCATAGTCCCTCAGTAACGATATTTGAATGCGGCTCTCTGTTTGAACCCGAGCATTGCGTGAGCACTCGATTTGGGCTCGTGATAACCAATAGCTCGACATACGTTCGGATAGTGGCTCGCGTCCAATCGACGGCAACGACGACAATAGCCGAACCCTACAATGTCTTGAACTCAGCGCGTGTGCTGTGCTCTGCCAACCCCAGCGCTTCGCTGTAGGATGAACATTGGCGGCATATAATCGGCTCCAGATCAAGTGGCCGCTTGTTTTGACTGCGAGTTGAGGGGGTAAACGCTGCTCGGTTCTTCTTTATTTTTTTTATGGGACGTTTATTGCGTGGAGAAAAAAAAAACAAAAAAAAAAAAACGAACGCGTGTTTCATTGGTCATCTCATAAACGTCAGGGATTCGTTCTAAGCGGTATTTGCGCAAAGTACAAAAAGCCGCGGTAACACTGCTACTAACGTCTGGCAGACGACAGGCTGCAGACACTCCCTCATGAATGTTTCTTTCTTGGGTGCCGGCCTTGCCACATAGAAGTAAATATATGCTTCGAAAATGCTTGAGGCGGTTCCGGAGATACTTCTCTCATCATGCCCGCGGCCAACACCGCGTACCAACTCGACTCACTGACGTCACGCCACTGCGGTGGCGCTGCTGTAGGTACTGCGCATGCGCAGACGCTTCCCTCCTCCTGAATTCGGTTTCTGCGCAGGCGCAGTGCCCACACCTGGTGTGGGCAAATCGGGCTTGTTTGTAAACAATGTGTTGGTGTATACCGCAGGAAAGGCTTCAAGCGCGAGCTCCTTGCTCTGGGGCACATCTCGGCGGCACAAGCTCTCGTGACTTAAGAGCGGCTGCCAACGCTATGAGCTCGCGCTTCTAGCCTTCGCTGCGGTAGAACATAAGGTGAAACGAAGTATTAGCCCCGTGCGCGACCGAAAGCGTCGCTGTGGTCGGCCTTCCACGATTGGCCGAACGCTGACTATGACGTCGGAAAGGGGATTAGATAGATAGATAGATAGAAAATCGTTTTTATTAGAAAGAAAGTCACGTGGCTGATATCATCGACGGAAATAAGAGGAATGAAAGAACTTTAATTTTGACGGTGTTGGCAGTGTTCCTTTGAGAGCGCAATGATTTCAAGCTTCCACCATGCTAATAACAAACACCATCGAACTTGTTGTTTGCAAGGTAATGACGTCACAAGGGGGAACCACAGGAGGGCGCCACCAAAACATCTCGCCGCTAATAGTTCGATCTTTTCACCAAGCTCTTGCGTATGCGATCACTCGCTCTGTCTCTTCGTGCAGTTTCGGAAGATCCGCACAAGCAAGACACCACTGGCGATGCGTGAAACGCTCTCGTAAAAGAAATAAGAAAAAAGGAACAAAAAACGGGCGGTAGGTTACACAGAGGGGCTGTGAGAAGAGAGCCAGCGACCGCTCTCCTTTGACGAGGACTCGTCGGCTGTCCTGACGGAGCACGGGGGACAGAGACGCGCTCCAGTTGTCCGTCTCCCGAGTCGGACACGGACGGCGCTCGCGGCGACGAGGTGGACTCACGCTGGACAACAACAGCCGGGCCAGGCAACGGGCCACTGCCCGGTCGTCCACGCAGCTGTCCTCGGAGGGAGACTGGATGCATTGCCGTCCGAGCGGTCCATTAGCGCCACTTGGAACCGCGTGCTTGCCAGAAGACGACGGGAAGGCCGATTAGCGTTAATCGTTATTTTTTTTTTTGTTCACGCGGAGCTGGTTCATTTTGATTGAACCAAAGCTCTTAGTAGCGCATTGTGGTGTCTGATTCTCGTCTTCGTGTCCTTGTGTTTTGAGCGCTAAAATGTATTCCAAGAACCGAAGAGGCTCGTTGGTTTCAAACGTAGTTGAGCGTTGTGAACGCCAATGAACAGGAAGTTTTAGCAGGTCGCACGCTGCGAATTGTGGGCCTAGCGTGCGCGTGTTCAGTCGGGTGTAGGACAAAATTGTCCCGGTCAGAATGGTCCCGGTCAAAATGGTCCCGGACAAAATGGTCCCGGACAAAATGGTCCCGGACAAAAAGGTTCCAAGTGCCAACCCGGACAAAATGGTCCCAGGTGAATTTATCAATACTTTGAGCGCTCTTAATAGGACAAAATGGTTTGGTACTTTTATTTTGGCACACGTTCAAGGATAATATCAACATTTTCATTATAATCATTTGAAACAAATTTTAAATCCCTTCTATCTATACCATGTAGCTCTATTTCTCAAAGGTTATTGATTTCTACCGATATATTCCACGTGTGTAATCAATATCTTTCTATCGCCAGAACCTGTTTTCAAATTAGCGCTATCGAGCTTCAAAATGATATTCGGAATAAAAACCATTATCACACACGTACTACAGGTTCTTGACGTGGTTTTTTTAAATGAACCTGTCGTACCACCGTGTTCTATTTTTCAGAAACAGCATCGCTCTGTCTGAACGTTGTATATTAAAGAAATCAAAAATTGATTTCGCAATTATGAGCGTATTTATTACATAGACCACTTAAGAGACAAGAAGTCGACGCTGCTGAAGCGAAGGCCTAATACGAAAATGTATTCATATGACCCACGCACCTCAAAAAGTTGTTCATGGGACGGAGCCCTTCCACGTACTGTGTGCAGAGTTACAAGCCGCTGCTAATATCCATCAAGAGTAGAAAATACAAAAAACCTGCACACAACAAATAAATAATGCCACGCTGAGACCATTTTGTCCGGGTTGGCAGTTGGGACCATTCTGTCCGGGACCATTTTGTCCGGGACCATTTTGTCCGGGACCATTTTGTCCGGGACCATTTTGACCGGGACCATTTTGACCGGATCCCTGTTCAATCGGTATGCTTCGAAGCGTGGCGGTAGGAAGAAGAGGTGGCGACATAGCGGCTCGAGCCAGCCAAACGAGAAAATACCCGAGTGAAGCCGGAAGCAGAGGTCGCGGTCAGTGGGAACGCTCTCAAGAGAGACCTAAACAACTGTTGGTGCCAAAATTAGCTGTTCTTTCCGTCCAATAGCGTCGTTTTCTGTTTTGTTCGCTTTTAATCACCGGTGGGGGCGTGTCCATCCAAATCGGAAGTATCGCCCGGCTTCACCACCGGTGGCGTCACGTTGCCTCCAGAAGCTTTCTACCTCCATGCTTCGAAGTGACGGCACGAAAAACTAACGCACTGTCAAAGCAAAAGGCGCCTGCCATTGTAGAATGCGTGATATCGGACGGGCGTTGTGTAAGTACATAAGCTCAAATTTGGCAGTTTTTTCATGTTCTGTTTTTTTTTCTTTCTTATTCGTAAGATGAATATGGGACTCGGCTCGAGTGAGACTGAAGCCAGACAAAGCCATTGTTCACGATGCGGAACAAGGCGAGAGAAGCGAGGAAGTCTCAGGGAGGATAAAAACGGAAGACTCCGTTGTTGTTTTTTTCCTTGGAGAGGGCAGACCAAGGCCAGTTTCACGGTGACCGGAAGTCGCCTACTTCGTCCACTTTTTCCGCCGGTCTATTATTTTCCTCCCCACGAATTAACCTCTGCTCAGTGTTTCAAGCAACGGAGCAAAAGTATTAAGTGCTTTCCTGGGATAAGAAAAGTGCGGGGACTCTCCTCCCAAGCGACAAAAAGACGCCCCACCCCCCCTCTACCCGCTTTTTTATTTTTAATTTACAGGACGCGCGCGCACACCTCGTGTAATTAACAAGGACTTCCTGAACCTTGCAGCTCGGTCTTTTTGCTTTTTTAAAAGAACCACCGCCGCGGCTTCCTGTCGCGGACCGTTAGTGTTGAGAGCCAGTATTAGAAAAGTCGTTCAGCCTCTCTTCTGAACGTTTTTTTTTTTTTTGTCTTTTCCTTTCTTCTCTGTAGCTTCCGCCTTCCGAAAAATGCTTTTGTCTATATTGCTCACGTCGAACATAAAAATATAACCCCACAAATCTAGGTCAAAGATTACGTGGTTCATACGTAATTGCTTGTGTCTGAGCATGCATGGGTCCCCACATCTTTGGCTCGCAAATTGGATTGACTGGGGCCAAGCCATAAATCAATGTCTAGACGGAATATTTATTCTAGCGTCTTCCGTCTTCGTTAAACATGTTTGTTTTTTCTCTCTTTGTGTTACTTTATTAAGTCTCGATGGTTTTATTATTCCTGCTGGGTTTGAATCGCGCTGAGCAACTCAAAGGTAGTTGTTTTGTCATGTTAATTGTTTTTTTCTTTTTTTTATTGCCACATTTGTTCAGATGATCATCGTCCTAAAGAGAGGTGCTTCGTTTGTTTGCTTTTGTTGACCAAAATTACGTTATAATGTTCCCATTGGTATAGGCTCTGCATCATTCCTTCTGGATTGGCACTGTAGGCCGTACACTGATCGCCTGATTTTGAGGACAGTAAACGCATTGTTGCTTTAAGCTGACAGTCCGCGCGTAGTTTTACATAGTCTGAGAAAGAAAGACTAGGCAAATTTCAAAACGCAAGTAGCAACTAAAGACAAAAACATTATTCACACGAATCGTGTAAAAGGGAAACCGGTGGAACACCATTTTCGTCCTCAATATACCCTTTTCAAAAGTTCGCGCCCGTCCGCCATTGCTTCATCACAAACTCTGAGCTTTTATTGGACACGAGGATGACGCCAGCGTTCGGCGAGGACTCGGATCCAATCACGCACTTCGTGTCCAAGCAATGGCGACCGCGAATGTTGCTCGATGAACTTTTGAAAAGGGTCTATTATGAAAATGAAACTTTATTTATATAAATGGTAGATAGAAAAAGCATAAATTGATTTGAAAACACGTGAAAATCCAAAAAAAAGCTGCCTATAGTCTCACCCCCCCCCCCCTTTTTATGTCTCTTTCTCTCTTTTTCTCCTGAAAAGTACTGAGTAACATCAAATGGGTCGGGACAGTTATCGCAAATCCGTGGAGTTTATTCCGCCATGCACACCCGATCGAAAGCTCCTATACTTTCCGGAGACGAAGAACGGGCGAGCGTGCAAACCGGTGAGAAGACTCAAAGGAAAGCCTGCCAAACTCGTCGGCCCGTCACGAATCGCCGGCGGCGGCTGCGAGCAGGCCGCCCTAAACAAGCACCGATCTCTCGTTCAAACGGTTTCACGGAAGAAAGAACGATACAGCCACGCGCAACCGCACCGCTCGCTGATACACGTCGTTCACAAGAAGAGGGGATGGCTGCCACACGTCCGACCTGTTTCCCGTTCGGATTTTCATTTTTGTTTCGTTCCCGCTCTTTAATTGATCCGCCAGTTCCCGTGGCTCGCTGACCGGATCGCTCGGGCCAAGTTCGTCCGTTCGACGACGGCGGGGAGTAGGATCACGCTCGGATGAGGGAGACCTCTCGGTGGCCCCCCACCGGGTACCCTGCCGTCCGGGCAAGCAAAAAAGAAGGAGAGACTACCCCGGAAGAGAAGAGGTCATCCCTGCGAACGTAGCTTATTGTGGACAACGCCTGAAGTTGCAACAATTACGTTAGACCCCTGCATGCCACACGGCGTTTGGTCACTCACAGCCTACGCGGAGAGCAAGTCGTCTGCTTCTTGCGCAGGAGTGGTGGTGACGTCAGAACGACGCCGAGCTCTGATTGGCTCTGATTGAAAGAATAGTGGGTACAGACCTCAATGTTAGATGCCTTCGGGTCTACCCAATATTTTCTTCAATCTGCCGATAAGGGCTTGTCGTTCTGACATCATCGCAACCCCTGTGCAAGAAGCAGACGAACTTGTACCCCGCATAGGAAACGCAGAGTGCAACCTTTTTTTTTTGTTCAAGCTTCTCGCTCCGTGATTGGTTCTCCGTCGTTTTTATTGGCTAATACAGCAATCTGATTGGCCGCGGAGTGTTAATGAGATGTTTTGAAGCCGTCATGTCTGACGTATCTGGCGCTCTCATACCTCTGTCCGACGGGCCGCCTAAAGGCATGCTAAACCAAGCGTTCCAGTGTCCATAATAAGTGGCGTGCGATCTTTCCACGAGCCAGCAGCCGCCGGTGTGCGCGAGCACATGCACCGAAACTGACGTCATAGTGTTCCGTTCACGCTTAAGATGACGGTGAAATGTGTGGGCTCCGGGGAAAAGGAGAATAGAGACAGGCTTTTCATCTCCCCAGTGGGGTCTGCTCTAAAAGGTAGGCGATTAATTGGTCTAACAAGCAGGTAGCTTTCACTTGTGGAGATGAAAAGCCTGTCTGTATTCTTCTTTTGCCCGGAGGCCATACATTTCACTGTCATCCTAAGCGTGAAGGAGGACTATGACGTCAATTTCGTTGTGTGTGCTCGCGCACACCGGCGGCTGCTCGGCTCGTGGAAGGATGGTGCGCCATTTATTATGGACACTAAAATGTTTGGTTCATTATCCCTTTAAGCTCCCTTAGCAGAAAGGACAATGTCCTAAATGAAGAGGGAGCTCGTACCACGTTGGACAGCAAATGCTCCTTCCCCTAACTGAAGCGTCCTTTAGTATGAAGAAAGTACTCTCGACAGTATATGTGCTAGCGGCATAGGAGGCAAGCTGGCGCATCATTTCGTCTCACTGGAGTTAGAACTTTAAAGAACTGACCTCAGTGTTGGTTATACAGGAGCTAGCTGACGGTATACTGTACCCACGAAAAGCTTTCGTTGACATCTTAACTGTGTCAGGGACGATCTGTAACTTTCTTCCTCCTCGTGCGTCTATAGGGCTATTCGACCACTCGCCTGAGCGCTCACTCTTCTTTCGGGTCTATACGGCGAGCAAGTGCTCCTAAAAGCGCCTTTCGCGCATCGGAACGCGAGGAGCAGCGTTCCAATCAAAGGGCAACACAGATAAAGCACAGGGAACGCGCGATGACGAGGCCACCAGGCGCGCTCCATCGTTGGTCGAGGTCGGGGCTAAACGAAAGCACCCGGGGGAGTTGGGGTGTAAACGAACACACGAGGTGCGCAAAGAGCAGACGAACTTGCAGGCCGTATTGCTGGAATCATTAAACTCGGATAGAGATCTTTTTCAACTTTAAGTATGGGAAGATACAAGTTTTCAATGACTTTAAGGATTCAGTAAGCAGGCAATCATTTAGTACACTGTAAATTTAGTGTATACTGTCGTGGTTGCCAGTTTCTGGCTATGACACGAAAGCTCCTTACCAATGTTTCCTTTCCTTATTGTCTGAAATATTTGCGTTTCAAAAATTGCCCGTAAAAGAAGCATTAACTTGTAATGTTTTAAACGAGTATAACATTTTTGAATATTATTTTTAGTTTCGGTTTTATCTTCGTGTGGCCAGTCCCAAAGGAATCAATATCGGTGGTGAATAGTATTTTGCCGGCCGTGTGATAGCAGCTTTTTTAGCAGAATATCAATTAGCGGAAAGGATACTTATTGAAACGGAACTTTAAAGCATCGTCTGGCAAGCGTCTCAGTGACTCCATACTCGTTTTCACCCCTAAAAAAAGAACGAAAGTTTTGCGCATTGTTCATACTCCGCGCGAAGTAGTTCTTACAAGATTTGGGGTCGGGGGAAGAAGCGGTGCTTTTGGCGTTTCGAAACGTGTATACGGCTTGATAAGATATCCACTATCTAGTCTACACTGCACCTACATAAATCTTAATTCTCTACATAAAAGGGGAAGTTAGTAACGCTCTGCAAAGAACCGAACTTTTTATTATTTTTTATTACGGTTTTCGAGGTGAAAATGAGTATAGTTAATACCAGTTCCAGCGAATGGCGTTTATGTGATCGGCGAATCGGCTCGCGATCCTTACAACGGAGCGTGGCGCGTGGCCCGCTCTCTGCGCCAGGAGCGTCGTGCGCCAATTGGAGCTGCTATCTGAAATGTCGTTAGATGCAACTGACATCATTTCGCGGTGTGGCAAGGGTGTTACATACGCTTAATTATTACAACTTCGTTGGACTGACCTCGCTAACGAGTTTTAGTACGGACCTTTCCGATAGCCCCGGTAACGATACGACGCACGCGCGAAGATATCAACGAAGTGTATCGTCATCGGTGTTATCGGAACGGTCTTCTAAAACTCCCAGTTACTGCGACAAACCCTCGGAATGTATACACGTGTAAAATGCGCCAAACACGTGCACGACGAAACGGTACGACGCGCGTCGCATCCCCGGATTACGTGGAATCGTGACGTCGGAGCTTTCCCGCGCTCCGCGGCAAGCTCGTCTTTTTCGACGCGTCCGCAGCGACCTGTCCGACGTTTCGTCGTGTAGACGTCCGAGTGTGGTAGCACCCTGCAGCTCGTGGAGCGCTAGCTTTGTTGCGAAAAAAGTTTGGAGGGGGGGGGGGGGGGGGGATTAGGCTAAGCAAGGGCTATTAGCGGCGAGATGTTTTGGTGGCGCCCTCCTACGGTTTCCTCTCGTGACGTCATAACCTAGCGAAGAACAAGTTCGATGGTGTTTGTAATTAGCAAGGTGGAAGCTTGAAATCATAGCGCTCTGAAACGAACACTGCCAACACTGTCAAAACTAAAGTCCTTCCATTCCTTTTATTTCCGTCCATGAGAGCTTTTTTTCTGACGTCATAGTCAGCATTCGGCCAATCGTGGAAGGCCGACTACAGCGACGCTTTTGATCGCGCACGTCACCAATAGCCACGTGTTATCCCGGCCTGCGTGAAGTAGGGACAAAATAATTTTTGAAGGGTGGTTTTATGTTAATCCGTACACGTCTATCGGGTCGGAGTTTAGATTTACTCAAAATATTAACCCCCTACAAAAAAAAAAAAAAAAAAAAAGAAAGGAGGGAGAGGAGAGTAACGCGTATTAATACGCAGCTATAGGGCACTCGTGATTTTTTTTTAAACCTCAGTTGATTTGTGCTTTTTTTATGAAACAACCGTTAGTTGCAAGCTGAAAAGTCAATCGAAAAACGGCTCCTCTGGTGCGAAATAAGAATTCACTGCGAGCACGGTGTCAGTACACTCTAAACTATGTTTGCGCATCTAGCTCCCCGTAAGAGCACACAGATGGCCAATCGTTGACGGCACTTCGAGCGAATGACGAGCCGTGAAAAACTATTTGACCCAAACACGTGATCTGATAAATGAAAATGATATTTCGCTCGCGTTTTGTTCCTGCGTGGACAGTGCGCCTCCGTAAATTTTTTATATGTTTTTTTTTAATTTTGTTTGAGGTTCTCAGAAAAACGTACTGCCTTTGGTATGTTTTGGGAGGAATTATATGCGAATGAATCGTTTCTCTAGAAGGAAGCTAACGGCAGCCCAGCATGACAATTAATCGAGTGGAGAATTCGACGCATGCCAACACGACTTTTCATTTTCTTTTTTTTTTCATTTTTTTTTTTAAGTCGAAGGGATTTACGTTTTTAGAAAAACCACCCTCCTGCCTCAACCCGAGACAGCTGAGAAAAGAATTTGCGGTTCTTTTTATGCAAAGAAGAAGCTCCCAGTAAAATCCAATTCCACAAACAGTCGTGCCTCGGTCTCTCTCCCGGGAATGCCGTAACCCAGAGAAAGAGAGAACGAGAGCTCACCCGGAAGGAGAAATAAAAAGAAAGAGAGAGAGAGAGAGGTCAAAATCACACCAACTTAGGCACGGTCCTTTTCAAAGCCAACGCTGGTCTAGTAGAATACGGACAGCTCCCGCCACGGCACGGGGGTCGTTGGGGAGGCTCAACTTTTGGCCGCGGGTGCAGCAGAGCAGGGTGGTGCTCGGTGCGGTCGTTTGCGCACTCGCTACCACCGCATTCCGAGTCCTCTTGACAATGGAAACTCTGACGGCGAAGATATTGATGGAGAGAGCGATTTTTTTTCACGCTAAGCTCTTCACCGTTGAAACCAATGGAGGGGACGATTTGGAGGGCAGCGGCAATCAGTTTCTTCCCTTCGAGCATTCGCGGCGTTCGATATGTGCACGCTTCATAAGGGTTGTTACCGGATAGCGGAACGATCGGTGGTTGTTGGGGTCGCATAGGCGGAAGAGATCCAGTGAGCCTGCTCAAATTCATCTTTTTTTTTTCTTTTTTTCCTAGTTTGCCTCTTCCTCACCGCATCACACGAGGAATTTGAGGGATATTATAAACAGGTACTTCGTCTCACCCTACGATGGACTAAAGGCAGAAGCTACGAACCGCCAGATCCAATCACGAACCACTTAGACATTGCGTGGTATTTCGCTTCGATGCACGTATCAGTGCCCGCGTCTCGTTTTACTGATGGGAATGGGCGGACAGTGGTTCGGATCGAGCAATGAGTGACTCAACAATTTTACATTGCAAGAAAAGCCACGACGTACTGGCTCTTTGCAGTGTCGAAGCTATAAAAATGACGCAGCGCTTTTGGATTCAGAGCATTATTCGTCCAAACCTAGTCAATGCTAAGCGTGTCATAGTCTAGCGTGGAACCTGATTGGACCTGGCGGCCCGTGGCTTTGGCCTTTAGTCCATCGTAGGATGAGACGAAGTATAGACGACCTACCGTGTGAGAAAACATCGCCAGCGGAAAGTTCGCCACATCTAAAAAGCAATCAATATTTTTTTTTTTTTAGCTGGCGGTTTTTGTATAGAAGAGCAATGTTTTGTTCAAAAAAAAAAATGAAAGCCGTTTACAACTCTCTGTAATGCCGAATTAAGGCCGGTTCTCACATGCAGCGAAGCGCTGATGTAGCGCTTCTCACGTGCCGTCAGCTACTTATTGTCTGCCATGAGCAACAGTTTTGACGGTGCGATTCAAAGCTGGTGAATGCTTCCGTCAGCACGCGCTTAGCGCGAGGTCAGCGCTATGCTTGTAGCGCTCCGCTTCATGTGTGAACAGGCCTTTAGAGCGCAGCTCTTGAGGAGGAGGGGAAGGCACGGGGGGGGGGGGGGGTCACCTGACCTCGAGGGGGGGGGGGGGGGGGGCGGAGAAAAATTTTCCGCTAAATTTAGCGGCGAAAATTTTCCGCTAAATTTAGTGGGGAAAATTTTCCGCTAGATTTAGCGGCGAAAATATTTAGCGGAGAAAATTTTCCGCTAAATTTAGCGGGAAAATTTTCCCGCTAAATTTAGCGGCGAAAATTGTTCGCTAAATTTAGCGGGGAAAATCTTCCGCTAGATTTAGCCGGGAAAATTTTACGCTAGATTTAGTGGAAACATTTTCCGCTAAATTTAGCGGGGAAAATTTTCCCGCTAAATTTAGCGGGGAAATTTACCCATCATGCACCGCGCGGTTACGCCAACGGCGACGCCGCTCAAGCCGGAAACGGGCGCCTAAGAGCTGCGCTCTAAAAGAAAAAAACGACAGATAAACGCAGTGGTGACTGACCTTTTCTAGAGCCTGATGGAACTGGACATACGACGGAATGGCAGATTGATACTTTAGACCCATGTTACGGATAAAAAAAAAAACAGGACGCGGGATGGCAAAAAAAACATGCTTTTCGTGTAAGGCTCGTCAAATTATGAGGCGCTGGAGAAATTCAGCCTTCTGCGTTAAGTCCTTATTTCGAACTCTTTTTGTTCGCCTTCCGCCCATTGAAAAGCATGCGGGAAGGGCCTTATAGAACGCACCTGGTATCGCTGCGCCGCAGCGTTTTTCCGCACGTCTGCTTTCCTCGCCGTCACCATGGCAACGAACGCCGAATGAATGGAAGCACGCACGGTCGCGCCGCGTGAAGCCAGCAACAGCTGACGCCATTTTCCGAACGCCATCTGCTAGCCAAAGCCGAACGCGGTATGTCAGATCAACCGCCTCCGCCGGTGCTCGATCGCCGTCGGCGATCGAGCACCGGCGGAGGCGGTTGACCGCCGACGGAAGCATGTTTTTTTGGCCATCCCGCGTCCTGTTTTTTTTATCCACAACATGGGTCTAAAGTATCAATCTGCCGACGGAATCACACGTGAACCCTTGGAACGAAAATGTAACTAAGCTTGAGGATAAAGAAACGCGACGGAAGATTCCACGGCCTTCGTAGGATTTTGTATAATGTTCAGGTTTGGTTAGTTTGAAACGTTTGCCTGTAAAGCATTTATTTATTTTGCAATACTTTTGTTCGTTTCGGATATTCCATAGCCTCATCTATACTGACAAAGCCTGGCAGATCGCCACGAGAAGCGGCCGCCGAAATGGAAAAGTGGAGCGGCAGACAACGGATGAGAGGAGAGCCACGTGACTGGAGCTGCGCTGCGGCGACACGCCGAAACACACTTCTACCTAGCGAACAAGTGTGTTTCGGGTCCTCGCCGCTGGAAAAGTTGTGCGCTGACGTTCATGTTCCCGGAGAAATGGCTCTTTGATTCCCTGTGCCACCAGATCCTCACACTCCAAATCTTCGACCGAGCACTCTATGGCTCCGTCGTCGAACTGCCAGGCTGAGATGTTTCGGTGGCGCCCTCGTTCGGTTACCTTTCGTGACGTCATTACCTTGTGAACAACAAGTTCGATGGTGTTTGTAATGGGCATGGTGGAAGCCTGAAATCATAGCGCTCTCAAAGCAACACTGCCAACACCGTCAAATTGAAGTTCTTACATTCCTCTTATTTACGTCGATGAGACATCCTTTGCTGACGTCATAGTCAGCATTGGGCCAATTGTGGTGGGCCGACCACAGCGACACTTTCGATCGCTCACGTCGCCAATAGAGGAGGCTATGGATAGACAGTCCTGCAACGCGAGATTTGTCTCCACGTGCTCGGAGCTGCAGTGTTGACTCACTGCAGCTTACAGCGCGTGGAGCGAAAGCTCGCGTTGCAGAACCCATGGATCCTGGCATTATCTTACACCTAGGGTGCCTACATGTCTGTCTGTCTCAGGGTGAAGACATCCATTGTTGCACTGAATGTTCCAGCGCGTGACGCTCTCGCGCACTCGGTGCGTGACTTGGGCGATAAAATGGCGTCTATGCATTAGCCAAAGCTGCGCGCTCGAGCTGAGTGACACCGTATTGCGCGAACTTCAAAATGCATAAAAAAAACGATTGGGCGTGAAAATGGCTGAGATGTCACCACTCAAGCAAAAGCGCGCGTGTTTATGAAGGCACTCTACTTACACCGTGATCCTGGCTCCACCCCTGCCCGTTTCGATCTGGATAAGCATCGGACCGGCATGCGGTAGTGTATCACTACCTCGTGGTGCACGTTAAAGAACCCCAGGCTAGCGGTTGTACCGCACTGGCTAAATTGCTCATCTACAGCTGCAGGGGACAAGTCGCCCGTTGAGGCTGACTATACTTCTGGCTGTCTAAACATACACACCATTATTATTACTCGTGCGAGTGTGTTAAGCCGTCTCAATTCGGAATACATTTATGTATTACTGACGTCCATCTTTATCCGAGGATTTTGACAGCTTTAATAGGACCACGGTGACCTTTCGATTACTGTACTGCGCAGACAGAACTTGCTGACGGTTGAGCGTTTTTTGAGGATGTCTCTTTTGTGGGTTCGACTTTATTGGGCAGGAGATCGAACTATAGGGGGCGCTTTATCGAGCTTGTCCCCACAGCCCGGTGTTTACCAACACAGCATAACAAAGAAATTGAACCTGGCCGAGCACGGTCTGGGCACGAGCGCTTCGCTCTGACCAGTGCTTTGGTCGCACGAGGAGTGGCCTTCGAATCGTCATCTTCGATTTCTCGGATCAAAAACAAACAAGAAAATACGGTTTGTTGTCCCCACAGCTGAAGCGCACCGCTAGAGGCGTGACTGTTCGATCTCCTCCCCAATACCCTGACTGTTTCAGCTTGTGTAAGACCTAAACATTTGCCCGCAGGCTAAAATGAGTAATTTGGTAACACTCATATGCTCTTGCCACACGGCAAAATTTATTGTAATTTTCATTGACTGACATTAAGTGATCGGCGAATCGGTTCGTGTGCACTGCGCTGCGCAGAGTTGCGCGCTAATTAGAAAACGAGAGAATGTCATTCGATAGAAAATACATTAAAATGTACCGTGTGACCGGGGGATCACTTGCAAACGAGGGCATTATTCTTTTTTCAAGAATCATCGGTGTTCGGTTTCGCATATTTTTCACACTCGGCTAAGGGGTTGTATCATCAAACCTGTTAGTGCGGTAGTATACGTGAATGTATGCGGCATAAATGTAGGCAGATAGAGGTCAAAGCTCGGCGCTAACCCAGCCGAGGAAAACACGAGTGAGCGCCGATCCCGCGTACAAAGAAAGTGTGTCGCAACGTGCGTCCGCGGAGATGATGCTTCGGACGACATTAAAATGGTCTCCACCAAAATGAGAAAATAGAGACACAGGCAGTGACAAAATGGCGCGAGCAACAAAATTGCTTGCCACAATCCCTGCCGTTGGTTTTTCTCCAAAAAGTAACACCTGGAATGAAAATGCGCAGCAGTCTCAGTATTGTCCACAAGGCTGCTGTGTTGGTTTCAAAAGCCACCTTAAAAGCAAAAACAACGAGAAAGACGCAAACTTTTTATATATCTAGTTTTTTTGTTTGTTTCATGGATTTTTTTTTTTGTACGCAGCTGCACGTTAGGAACATTTTAGCGACCCTCACTGTGGCTTGACACACGTATAGGGCTCCTTTTGTGCTGATTTTGACATTTTCATAGTAAACCGACTCGCTGCTTGCTTATAAATTGTAAAAGAAATTGAACTAGTCTCACTTTGGTTTGCGAGAAAATTCCGCTAAACGGCGACATCCATTTTTAATGGCGAAAAGTAAACACAGATTAGAAAAAAAACAAAAAACACCACCGTTCTACATTTAAAGGGCGTAGCTGTATCCATTCAGCGAAAAACATAGTCAATTGGATTTTGTCGACTGGGAAAAATCACAAAATGACAGAGGTCCTCAGCTTTAAACGCTGCCCCCCCCCCTTTTTTTTTCCACAGACGCACACACACACAGCTAGCGCGCAAAACTAGACGAACCACTGGTCTTGGCAGTGATACAAGCTATATCTCAAGACTCAAAATATATACTTCGTTTCACATTATCTGCGAGCGAAGCCAAAGCTAGAAGCGGGAGACCAGCGCTTTTTGAGTTTTCTCCCCAGCTCGCCCGCTCGAGCAAAGCCTGAACACACGGAACTTTCGCGCTCGCGCGTCCAGCTTTGCCTTCGCTCGCACATAAGGTGAAACTAGGTGAAACGAAGTATAGTTCATTCAGCTCCTCATCACCATGCGTGAGATTGTCACATCTCGCGGCTAATAGTGATTAGAAAAAAAAAAACTGTATACAATTTTACGTTTGCAGGCCTAATAGATCGCGAATATTATCACGTTTTGCCGGAACGGAATGTTGTGATCGGCAGTAAATCGTGCTTGTTCACAACCCTGTTGAAATATCTATTCGCGCGATGAACTCCCTGTACTTTTGTTTTTTTCCACAAAAATCAGGCCACCGCGAGAAGAACAAACAACGATTGTTTACAACAAACTGCCGCAACGTAGCCGACTATCACTACCAAATATTTGCAATCTCCGTGGCACGTCCGATTGCGACACCCTTCCTAGCCGTTCCGCAGTGTCGTCCGAAGGACGCTCTTTCTGCTCTAAGGCGTCTGGCAGTAAAAGCGTCCATTCCCGATCCGAACGCTCCACGGATCTGGGTAAGTATATACCGCCGTGGCTCCGATTAAAGCCGATGTCCCCGATGTCCGCGGCGAGAGCGACTTTGCGATCCCGAGTCTTCGGAGCGCGAAGCCGCATTCGGGCGCAGCGGGGGAATCGAACCTAGATCTGGCCGAGGATGAGCACTAAGATGGCATAAGTGGTTCGCCAGCCCCGAAAGGGACACGCACCTCGCGAGGCGGCCACCTTCAGCGTCTAAACGCACGGCGTGGTGGGACGCCATCGAAGCACGACTCGGATGACGCCAAAAAGGCGACCCCCTCTCGTGCGGTTACGCGACTTTTGAATGCTGTTTTATACCGTGACTGCGTAACTATACACCACGTAATTTGAATAGAGGATAATACTTTCCTCTCCTTTGGCTCGGTCGTTCACCGGCCAACGAGTTACGTGTAGGGCGGGTGTCCAAATAAAACACAACCCTCCCCCCCCCCCCCCCCGAAAAAAACAAAACAAAAGAAAGTTTTATCTTTGGAGGAAGAACTTCAAGCCTTTCCAAACATACACCACAGCGCTATCTCAGCGCCATTTGTCAGCACTAAACAAAAAGCGCTGACCTTACTGTCGCAGCGCTGACTGCATGCTATACAATCATGTTTCGTTAATATGGACCTCGTTAATATGAATACCCCGCTATATGGACACCCTTTGCGGGGACAAGCTGGGAAAATACACGCATTTCTGTCTCCTTATTATGGAAAACTCACATTATGCACGATTGTTTTTGAACGGAGGTATCCATATTACCGAGACAGCGATGTATTAGTGACACAGCGCTGGTACAGCAATCAGCGCTAGGTCACACTCAGGTCTGCGCCGCACCAGTGCTATTCAGAGCTGCACTGCAAGTGTGGGCCTGCCTTTAAAGGAACCCCAAAGGTCCTATTCGTTCTAAACCGGATGTGACGTACCTCGAACGTTCTCTATTTGTCTCCCCGGGATGATGGAAAGGACGTCAGAGATCGGTGACCGCGCTACGTCGGAGTTCATCCAATTTCGGGTTCAACAGTTTGCCCGTCATCCTCCCCTCACGAAACAATAAGCGACACCGAGCCCACGCGGTCTCCTCCCAAAGTGGCGATGGCTGCCGTGCGGGTACCGTTCCAGCAGAACAATGAGATCTTTTGTTCTAGCCCTCCTGTCGGGATCGCTTCTTGAGAGCTTCGTGTCTTTCGGCGGTGCAGGTTGTGCCGTTAAAGCGTTCTCGAAAGGACTCGGGTGTTATCGTGAAACAACGGGAACTAGAAGATAGCGCTTGTTTGAGGGACCCCTTTGTGAGCTCGCTTTTGCCGCGTAGAAGGTCTTGTACGCTTGTGGACTCAAGGCGGAGGAACTGACCATCGCGAACACCTCCAGAGACAATCGGCAGGCTGTGCTGAGAGTGCGGAAGGATGGGTCTCAAGGAGAAGGAGAAGACGTGTGTGGACGACGGGCGTGTAAGAGAGGAGAAACCTCGTCCGATGTTACGAGACAATGCGACGTCGTTTTGCTGGTCCGTCTGACGCCGCACGTGGCACTAAGAAGCAGCTCACGAAACTCGGCAAGGTCACGTTCGTGAGATCCGTCGCTCGCTACGGTTTCTATGCGAGGAAAGCCGCAACTAAATGAATTAAGGCAGCCGCGTGCTCGCTCCGAGTGCTTTCATTTGTGGGTTCAAGACGGGAGAGGAAGCACGTATTCCCGCCTGGAAAACGTACGTTCCGGTGCTATGTTATCCTATACCATTTTAAGTTACAACCAGATTAGGTCATGGACACATATTGAGCTGGCCGACCTTCAGACTGGTGCCTAACGAAATTGCAGGAGGTAGGAAACAATGAGAAGTACGTTTCAAAAGCTCGAACGCTGCAACTGGCACCAGTCATATATAAGACCTTCAGTACTACATTGCAAGGGTTTTCTACACCTTTGTGGGCGGAATCAAAACCTGCGGGAATGTTTTTCTTCAGTCAGCTATTTTGTGCAAATGCCCGTGCAAAATAAAAAAAAAAAAAAAAAAAAAAAACATTCTGCTTCTGGGCAGAGCCACTCTCACACACCAGCTGCCTTCGTTGGCGTGACCATAACCCGTTAGATGGGGAATAAAATGGCTTCTGAAGCAATTGATGCATGTACATGCGTCCATATCGTGTGGTTCTGTAAAAGAGGGGGAAGAGCGAAAAACCGAGATGGAAACGTTACTGACGATGGCTTTTCTCTGCTGGCAACCCAGTTGGGGAAGGGTATGAGAGAGATGAAAGAAAGGTTTAAAGGTAAAACCCGAGTCACAGGTAGAACGTGTCGGTAGTTTTCACCCAGTTTGCACTTGTGCACAATATTACGTCTCAAATAGTGCACTACGCTGTCTGTCATGGCTACAGGCACGAGCATGTGTGGCTTTATCTAGAGTCTTATTTGCACTTGCACGAGTGCAATTCAGATGCTAAATGAAGACGCGGGTTTGTGCCAACAGCTTTGACAGCGATGTGCGCTGAATATTCGAGAGAGCCCTTTCGGGAAGAGGTCGATGCTCCGAAGTGGCGTCACGGCTATGGCCACTTTCGGCCGGCGACAATGTGGGAGCCCGCACGACGTTTTCCGACGCGAGAAGGAGGATGGTCCTCGTAACGTTGCGTAACCCGGAAGCTGACCATGTCGTGCTCGACACCCCGAGGTCGCGCCGTCGTCGCTGGGAAAGTCGTCGTCGCTCGCCGGAAATTAAAAACGTGGTGGCCCGCGGTGCAATTTTCCCGCCAGCGAAGCGGCTCTCGCGCAGGCGCACACGGATCCCTTCGCGCCTCTTCGGCGTGCATGTTGTGGACGCGGCCAGTTCCCGCCGGAGAGGGCCGGAGTTGGACGTGAACGTGTTCTCCTCGACGCGCTTGTCAAGGCAACCCGGTCCGGCGGTGGTCGGGATCGCCGGGTGACCCCGCGACCAGATCCCTCGGCAGCCTGCAGCGGGACCGGGGAGATGCGCTCCTCGGCGATGGCCTGATCGCGGTCCGAGTCTAAACGGTCACTTCCTCGGTGGTGCATTCCGCCGCGACGACCGATGGCGCCGCAGAGTTAGCTGCTACGCACTGCAGACCTTGCCGTGACTTGCTCTCGCTGAACGGGCTTGAGCGAGCCCGGTTCGAGTCGCCTTTGATGCGTTAACATACAACAGGGGACAAAAAAGAAAAAAAGAAAAAAGCTCTGCGTTTGAAATTGATAAATAAGCTGACACTCAGGAATTCCAGCCTCGGTTTACTTCTTTATGCGTATAATTTTAAAGCATGATATGCTTTTTGAATGGAGCCCCCAATCCCGAAATTTCGTCCGTCCGTATGTGAAATTCCCACCAAATTTAGCGGGTACAGTGATTTGATGCCTAGGCGACGTGACGTCAATTTATAGTACGTGGGCTGGGAAAAGTATATCCCGTGACCTGATATCATGTGACCTATGCACCAAGTCACGTTCTCCGCTAAATTTAGACCAACACGCCAATATAGATTCCCAATAAATTTAGCGGAAAATTGACCTTCACGTGACCTATGCACCGATTCACTGTCCCCGCAAAATTTAGCGTGGAAATCGATACCAACGTGACCTAAACACGTTTTGCTTCCGCGCTAAATTTGGCGGAGATTTTGACGTCACGTAATCTGATTGCACGTGACACATACACGAATACAATTTGCCCAATATATCTAGCAGGAAAAGTGACGTCACGTAACCGATACACCAATTTAGTTTACCCGGTAAATTTAGCGGGGAAACTGACGTCACATGACGTATGCACCCAGTTTCGCCGCTCAATGTGGACGGAAGATTGATGAAAAGAAAATGGTCTTTACTCCCCGAAACAACAGTTTAATGTATTTTAAATAATTTTAAACAATCGCACCTTAAATACTGAATTTCAGGCATTATAGGACATCGGAGAAAAAAATTCGCTGCCAATTTATTAATTACTAACGTTTCTTTCTTTTTTCTTTTTTGCTAGAGCCGCGTGATCAAGGTTTTGAGTAAACGAATTACGTGCCCGTATAAGGGAAAACACAGCCGAGGAAAGAAAACAGGACAAAAATATAAATTTTCAACACACTTTGAAGTACAGGTGTCTCAAACCTAGAACATGACATTGAAAAAGGCACGGCGCAGACGAACGGCCCCGAGGAACACCCTCCTCCACACATCCCTGCGACCCGCAACTGATATTCGTACGCGCGCAAATGCCTAAAATGTAAAAAAGGAAAAAAAATGTAAGCTCGAGGAATGTGTCTAGGGAAATTTATCTATACATTTCACAGCCGATGGGCAATACGGCCGACACAGCGTGTGTGCTATGGGTGCAGGTTAAGAAGGCAGAAACAGCTCTGCCGTCAATAAGCGCTCGTTGCTTTCCGTTGTGCTTGGGCCGAGCGTGAGACGAAGTGCCATCGAAGCTAGAAAGCTGGCGATGGAGGCAGAGCTTCGAATGCATTCTTAACCTGTCACCGGCTAGAGAGGATACGCCCGGTCCGAGTGACAGGACGGAATCACGTGTTCGCCCTGTGGAATATCCTCTATCACGTGGTCGCCAAACTTTATGAAGGCGTCGAATACGGAGTCGGTTAATTACACGTTTGGAAACGCTGAGAGCGAAAATGCGGGGAACAACCGGCGAACTTCGCATGACGGCACGTTCGCCCCCTCGCCCCCCCCCTCCCCCCCCCCCCCGCCCCCTTTGCGCTCACCGTAACAGTCACTTATACACACGCAAAGCGGACGTTGCCGAGCGACAATTGTTGCTTTTTCGCAGCATTTCAGCCTTTATGCTCTCGTTTCGGCCGTGTTTTTGTCGTCCAGCAATGGCTATGGCTTGCGCAACGGAGTGCACCACCAAACAGAGTTACTGCTTATTATGCGATCGATTTGGGAAAGACCACCATCGACCAAAGGGGCCGCGATATAGTATGTCAAATGACACGCGGTTATCGTAGAATCTTCAACCACGAGCGTTGTTTCGTCGCCATGCGTTCAATGGACGTACAGCACGCGACTCCTTTAGCCTAAGCACGCAGGGTTTTTCATCTTTTATATTGATTAAACTTAAATGACCGCCACCTGAGCTAGTGCAAGTGCTGATACGTGAACACCAACTTCGTAGCTAAATGTTTGGTGGTCGACACTCCCCTATACAAGTAAAATGATAGAAAAGTGCCGAAATCAGGTTCGCGCTCACCCTGTCGGCCACTGTACATCCACGTTCGGAAAACCATTCATCGTCTTCGAAATCATTCATTTTTATTCTAACTATATTTCATAAAATCAAAGCGTAAAGTTTACCACTTTTTCCTTCTTCTGACATGCGTTTTACAAAAAAAAAAAAAAAAAACGAATTTTACGAAGACTTCTTGCAAAATGGTTATTTAATCGTAATAATCTTAAGCCATGTTTCAAAATCTGACAAATATGATAGAATAACAGCGTTGCGTGTCACAACGTGCGCGAACTAATAGGCGTCAACAAAAATGTGGTGGGGCTAAAAATATACACTTTATTCTCTTGCCGGAAAGAGACACGGACCATATAGGTTTCGGTACGTACAGGGCCGTAAGTAGTGGTTGGCGGTTGGCCACATATGCTTAGACCGAACACGCGGAAACAAGTGTACGGGAACCTCCAACGCGTAGCAGTGCTCGGCAACACGGCAGCACATATTTTCCTTTGTACACTGTCAAGAAGAAAAAAAAATATATACCGGGAACACCGTTTTGACGTTTTCCGGCGCTGTAATATGGATAGATTGCAGTGTGCGATGCCATTTGAATTAAATTGGTTTTATTTAGACACGCGGTCTAGGGTAACAGGGCAAAAGGCAGATTAACTCTGCCTGACGTGGCCCTATCACCCGTTTACAATGCTCAGCAGGCGGAAACAAAAACAATAATCATTAAAGAAGTACAAGAAGATACAATAGCACATCAACAACAATCAACGCAGCATATTTTGTACAGAGCTTATACAACCGTTAGTGCACTTAAAAATAATAGGAACTTATGCCTCTCACGCCTATGGCGCACGCGCGATAGGGGATACCATTATATAGAGAACATAAACAGATACGAAAAAGCCGGGTTATATGAAACGACATCAAAGACCTGGAAATAAAAGCGAGGATTTTGTTAATTAGGGGATAAGTCTTTTATTGGGTGTGTACCAGCGTGCTTATAATTTCCCCTTTGATTTTTGAATTAATAAATAATAGTCTGAATAATTTAAATTACTCGAGAGAGATGAGTGATCCGGTGATTATAAAACATTTAGTACAAACGTAAACAGCGAGTAAAAAAAAAAAAAGAAGGTTTGTATGTTTTTTTTTGTATTCCCTAGTTTTATATACTTTTCTCATTATAAACTTTTTGTTAGTTTGATTGTCGATTGTATTTCGTGGTCTCATAGACAATAGAAACGATACCGCAAAAACCACGATAAAAAGAAATATTCAAAAACATGGGTTAGAATAATAATAATGCCTTTATTTTCCATCCGGGCGATGTGGGAGGTTGGGGAAAAAAGGCTGAATAAATCAGCTTGACGAGCTCCCTCCTCCCCAGAAATTATACAATGTAGAAAACAAAAGGCAGACAGTACAGCAGATCGCGCAGAAACACTCTGTATAAATCATACCAACAAGCTTGAGATTGGCTATAAACATTTTACAACAATAACACTTCGATATTCATAACTTCATACTCGTGTTAGAAAAAAACAACTTCAAATCTTTCTTTGATGTAGATTCTAGTTGTATGTCGCAATTTTTACAGAAATTGAGCAATTCTGGGAGTTTGCGTTGCATCATTTGCTTCCCATAACTTGTTTGACACGAACAAATGTTCCATATGTCAATGCTACGTGTATACGTCAATCTTCTTGTGCGACTAAAAAAACTGAAGTGGAACATACAATATTCTTGTGGTTTGTTCATATTCGGCACCAACTCGAATGGCGAAGTTTGGTGTTTGACGCTACATTGGGCGACCAAATTGTGACGAAGTGATTATGTGGTGATCGCGGTATGTGTAGCACCTACTCGAATGCAAAGTTTCGTGTTTGACGCGCTACATTGGGCGACCCGATTGTGACGAATGCTTCTCTGGGGATCGCGGTATGTAGCACCAACTTGAATGTAAAAATTTGGCATCGCGTGCTATGTTGGACGACCAAATTGTGAGAAAATGGTTATGTTAGCCGCGCATGCTAAAAGCGCGGGCCAGTTGCTTTGGATGACGCCTCGGCGGCTGCACGAGCGCTCGTACAGCGAGTGCTCCAGTCAAGGCAGTCAATGCTATCCGCTCGCGCTTGCACTGCCTTCGCAGTTAGTCCATGCTTAGGTGAAACGAAGTATTAGCGGCGAGATGTTTCGGTGGCGCCCTCGTTCGATTACCCTTCGTGACGTCATTACCTTGTGAACAACAAGCTTGATGGTGTTTGTAATGAGCATTTTGGAAGCCTGAAACCGTAGCGGTTTCAAAGTAACAATGCCAACACCGTCAAAATTGAAGTTCTTACATTCCTCTTATTTCCGTCGATGAGACATCCTTTGCTGACGTCATAGTCAGCATTCGGCCAATTGTGGTGGGCCGATCACAGCGACACTTTCGATCGGTCACGTCGCCAATTAGCGGCGAGAAGTTTTGGTGGCGCCCTCCTGTGGTTCCCCCTTGTGACGTCATTACCTTGCAAGCAACAAGTTCGATGGTGTTTGTAATTAGCATGGTGGAAGCTTGAAATCATTGCGCTCTCAAAGGAACACTGCCAACACCGTCAAAATTAAAGTTCTTTCATTCCTCTTATTTCCGTCGATGAAAATCCCCTTTCCGACGTCATAGTCAGCGTTCGGCCAATCGTGGAAGGCCGACCACAGCGACGCTTTCGGTGGCGCACGGGGCTAATAGCACCAACTCGAATGGCAAAGTTTCCAAAAGCGTCGCTGCGGTAAGCTTTCCACGATTGGCCAAACCATGGGCATATGAGCATTGTCAGATTGTCAACTTTGACGGTGTTAGTTTCGGATTGCGATGGCTCCTAGCTTCTACTGTGCTTTTTAAACACACCATCGAACTCGTCGTCGCACCCGATGGTAAGTAGCCAAAATAACAACTGGTGACGTCACGGCGAGGCAAATCCCAGTCGCGACGTCATGGAGAGAAACCATAAGAGGGCGCCACCGAAACATCTCGGCGCTAATATTGGACGACCAAATTGCGACATGGTGCTTATGTTGTGATCGCGGTATGTATCAACCAACACACTGTTTACAAACAAGCCCGCTTTGCCCACAACAGGTGTGGGCACTGCGCATGCGCAGAAGCCAAATTTGGGAGGAATGAAGCATTAGCGCATGCGCAGTACCGACAGCAGCGCCACCGCGGTCGTATGACGTCAGCAAGTTGAGTTGGTCTATTCTCCAATGGTTACCTTTCGTGACGTCATTACCTTGCGAACAACAAGTTTGATGGTGTTTGTAAGGAGCATTGTGGAAGCTTGAAATCATAGCGCTCTCAAAGCAACGTTGCCAACACCGTCGAAATTGAAGTTCTTCCATTCCTCTTATTTCCGTCGATTAGAAATCCTTTGCTGACGTCATAACCAGCATTCGGCCAATCATGGAAGGCCGACCACAGCGACGCTTTCGATCGCGCCCGTCGCCAATAGCACTCACTCGAATGAAAAAGTTTGGTGTTTATATTGGACAACCAACTTGTGACAATGTGCTTGTGTTGTGATCGTGGTACACTCTAAGAAACGCCTGCGCGCGTACTTACCCGCTAAACATACAAAGAGTCAATCTCTGCGATCTACGAAATCAGCTCAGCGAATGACGAGGCGGAACATCCGTCTAGACCTAAAAATGAAGTCTGCGCTGCCGCATTACGCAATGGTTGCGTAATGCGGCAGCGCAGTGCTTATGTTGTGATCGGGGTATGCGCAGCACCAACCCGAATGGCAAGGTTTGGTGTCTATATTGGACGACTAAATTGTGATAAAGTGTTTATGCTGTGATCGCTGTATGTAGGGCCAACTCGAATGACAAAGATTAGTGTGCCGTGCAATACGAACGTGTCAGACACGTCCAGACACACGCGCACACAAACAAATTAAATTCGCGATATGTTGTTTTGTTGTTAGCGATGAATAGTGAGGAAAGTGAAGGAAAGTCAATCGTGTACTCGCTCGGGGCGAGTTTGTCACTTACTCAAATTCTCGATAGAAAAACTTGGACTAACCAAACCGACGGCTTCGCTCGCATTGTTTTACTTGTAGAGCGCGTAGTCTCGTTTCTGCTTTGCGAGGCTTTTCGGAAACGTTTTGTCAGCGGCCGACGCCGACAACGCAGTCCGTCCACCGTTGTTACCTTGACTTAAATGGGCCGAAAGTCAAACGACAGAGGAGGGGTTGTAGCGAAAACCCCACGTACCCCGGCGTCACAAAAGGAGCGCAAACACTTGTCTTTACGCTCCACATACGCTTTCTTTGAAATGCAGACGCGGCGCAAGAGGAGAACGCACGTTTCCAAGCCAGAAGTAAAATAAGAAAAGGACATAAACAAAAAAGAGAACAAGCGAAAGACGCTGGAAAGGAAGGAAGGAAGCAAGGGCAGTGCGTACAGGCCGCGTTAATATTTTCATATGTATACTTTGACAAGACGTCGCAACGACAGTCCGTGCGCATCTCGAGTTACGCGATGTTCTTCTTCCCGCAATTTCGTCACAACCGCTCTCGGTCAAAACCCAACGCAACCTCTTCGTCGTCGTCTAATTGAAACGGGTCAGGGACCTCGGCAGGTGACAGAGTACGGAGATCTTTAAACTCGATAGCGTGGACAACAATGAACACAACGTCGCGGCACTTAGCGTCGAAGCGGGGTTGCATGTCGCTGTCAATTTTCTGGTCTCCTGAGGTTACACTTCCGGCGACGTCATCTGTTTTCGATTTTAAGTGGGCAAAGTTAACCCCCCCTCCCTCCCTCCCTCCCTCCCCTCCCCCCCCCCCCCGTACACACACACACGTTTTTTATCGTGTTTGTGTAAAGCGTTATTAAATTAACTGTGTCAGCAAGAGGAGGTGTACACTAGTGGCCATTGACGAGTCTGCAACCTGCATCCCACGCAATCAAGATTGTAGCTGTTGACATCTTGAGAAACAACAAGTAGAAGCTCGTTATGAGAATGCGCGGTAAATGACGAGTCTTACTATGGTGGCATGTAAGTGTCTGTCGTATGATGGTGTGACAGCAACAACTACTATTGATGTGAAGTTGCATAATTCAGTCGTGAATCAACTACACCTGGACTTATCTGTTCATATTTGGAAAATATTTGCAGCATTTTCATGAGTTTCTACGATGAGAGGCAAGGATATAAAGCGTATATGGTTGAGATTGAATCTACAGGACACCAAATATGCCGATATTATAGGCTAGAACTCTATCGTCAGAAGTAATTGAACAAGGGAATGAGAGCCTGTGCGGAATACATCAGCGCCGTTGGTGAAATTCGCATCACAAACCGAACGAGCAAAGCTTGGCAACCCTTACAAAAATTTATATCTGGCCAGATTTGAAGATATCAGATATGGCCATATCAAAAAGTGGCCACATATAACCTCATATGGTATATCTGCCTGATATAGCCTCATAATGCCAGATATAGTCTGATATCCGTGGCCAGGTATGGAAATCCCAGATCTGGCTAAGTATAGAAATTCCAGATCTGGCCAGGCATATCAAAAGGGCACAAGCCTGAAATAAGCACTTTATATTTTTTTATTGTCTACAATTCTCCCAAGTGCCCCGGCCCGCGCTCGAGGAATTTTGGGAACGGTGATCCTTCAGCTCCCTAGTGATCGCTAATTTTGACGAATTCCATTGTTACACAGTTTCGAGTGTAATTCGTAGCCACCCTGAACAAGCGCCCCATTGGGCTCAAGGACCGGTCATATCACTTTTAAAATTTCTCGTCAATGACAGCTTTTATGATACTGTGCGTGCGATCCAGCTTTTAACCTGGCTGAGCCGCAGAAATATCTTACAATATTATCATTCTCGTGATTGTTGTTTTAGCGGGAATTACTCAAAAGCCGAGAAATCACAACAACCGAAACCGGGATTTAGCTCGGAATCAGCGGAGCTGTTTATAGCATTTTTAGCGTTTCTAACTTAATATCAGCGTCTTTGAAGCGGTACGAGAATGATAATATTGTAAGAGATATGTCTGCAGCACATCCAGGCTGAAGGTTGGACAGAATGCACAGTACTGACATTGGCGAGAAAGTTTAAAAGTGATATGACAGGTACTTGGGTTCTATACGACACTTGTTCAGGGTGACTCCGAATTACGCTCAAAACTGTGTGACCATAAATTGGTTGAAATTGCCGATCACTAGGCAGCTGAAGAAACTCCGTCCCCATGATTCCTCGAGTACGGGCCGAGGCGCTTGGGGGATTTAGCAAATTGTCTATTCGGGCGTAATGTCAACACTTCGAAATAATTAAGCTACATTGAAATCCTCGTGAAAATTAGCGCACATAATCCCAAACTTAAGCTTGCCATAGCTGAAGTTTCGGATTATTTGCGCTAATATTTAGCTCGCGAACAATGAGTCATTCACAGTTTGCTAAGAAAGCACTTTTTTTTTTACTTTTTTTACTCTTTATATTGAAAACCGGCCGCCAGATAACGAAGTATATACCTAAAATAAGGCTATATATATGCCAGATAAGGCTCTATATAGGCCGTATATAATCATATAATGTTTTATATGGCCAGATAAGCCCCAGCTATAAGATTTCCGTACGGGAAGGCGCCGAAACGTCGTATTAGGGTTAACCCTATTGCGCACTGTATACCTAATGCTGTGGTCGTATTCTAGTGAACCATCAGCGACCATTTCATACACTCGCACATCCGCCATGAAAAGCGCGAAGTCACGGCGTTGGTCTTTTTCTGCTTGTATACTACTGACTGCCCAGTAATCTAATCATGCGCGCGTTCAACGAGCCGTCACATTGATTTGCGATTTGTTGTTTGCATTTTTGTGTACATTGTTACCTTTAACTTATTACCTTTGACCAACTTTACCTTCGTGCTTGGTTTCCTTTTTCAGAAGAAGGCGCCCATTAAAGTGACAAAAAACCGCCAGTCCCAATCGTCTGGTCTCGAACTTCGCAGTATTGTACCAAGGTGTCGGAAAGGATTCGGGTCGCGCATTTAGTCTCAAAGATAATCGGTTAGGATCTGAGGATGACTACAGTACTCACGACAACGACAACAAAATCGTTATTTTTTTCTAACAATACTAACGGAATTTGAATTTGCAGCGTCACAAAATTGGTGGCAAACTGTTCACCAGGGACAGCCACAAAGTGAGGAGCCTGAGGGCAGGATCATTAAAAAGGTATTTTGGTCATTTCCCAAATGTAAGTTGTCTATCGTTTACGGTCTCGTATAGAAGACTGGCCTTTCAGTTCGCTTTCGACTACAAAACTGTAGTTGTTTGTCAGTCTTGACTTTCCAAAGCGAGTTAGTTCGAAAGATGGCAGAAAAGGTTTGTGGTGACACAATTGGATCACCTTTCTTCTTAGATTAAAAGGATGGATAAGTTCAACGTATTCTAGCGATGTTTATGTTTTTCGTTGCCGTCTTAAGAGGATTAAAACACGCGGGGTGCCCAACTAAATTTCTTTTACGCCAAACAAAACTAGGCAGGAACGGAGCTATATAAAGGTGTTTCACCTAAATCAGAAAAACTCCGAAAAATAACAAGCGCATTCGTCGACTGCCCATGCGCTTGTTACACCGCGAAGGCGCTCTCATGCCTGTCAGCTGCGGTAACGGTAGGCATTCACCGCGTTCGGTTTGAGTTGATAGCACGTGGACGGCACGGTATTACGTGCCCCAGTAAACTTCAGGTAGATCATGTTATTTGTTCTTCTAGGACGTATACAGCCATCTGGAAATGCCATGCTTCTTGGAGGAACTAATAACTGTAATACGTCTCTGAGAACCTGCAATTTTTGTTCGAGCAATACATCTAACAAAA
The DNA here is from genome assembly GCA_013358835.2 of Ixodes persulcatus. Lineage (NCBI taxonomy): Eukaryota > Metazoa > Arthropoda > Arachnida > Ixodida > Ixodidae > Ixodes > Ixodes persulcatus. The sequence goes on along the minus strand of JABSTQ010009260.1, from coordinate 93,267 downwards.
AAAAAGAAAGACAAAAAAGAAAAAAAAAACGGAAGTGCGTAGCGGTTTATGCGATGGTGGATAGTAGCGATCTTTTCGAATAAAATAACCAATGAATACAACAATTTACGTTCTATTTAAGTGCATAGTTTTGATTCTTTCAAATATACAGTGACTCGAAAGCTTCTCTCGAGTTTGTCTCGTCATCGTTTTCCTGCAAAATGAGTTTATTGGATACGCTGCGGCGTAGAATAACTCGCTGTAACCGATTTGAGTCCGTAGAAAAAAACAAAAAAAAAAGCAACGTTTTACGACGCAATTTGCGAACTGCGATTAAGTTCTGCCTGGACTTCATTAGAATCTTACGCTAGGCCCTCTCTAACGGCGAAACATAAAGCCAACTTCAACTTTCAGAACATAAGAATGTATATTACGCTTGTATTGCTTTTTTTTTTAAATCTCCATTATATGGCCATAGCAATGTTTTTTTTTTTTTTTATCTTAGAGGTTTGCGCGCACGAAGTAGTTTTTTGGGAGTGCGCATCGTTCATGAAGATAAAGTACGTATTTCATCTTGCAACGATGAATGTTCTTATGGGTTTTATTTTCAGAGATTCTTTGAACTAAGATCAAGTCTCCATCCTTGTAAAGAATATCGTCAACATTTAAACATCAACCAAACGCTGCAAAAGTTTTTTTTTTTTTTTTTTTTAGCGTGTCATATGCGATTCCGGCAAGCGATATTGCAGGCTTTCTTTTCTGTTTCTTCGTTAATTAAACTCGATAACACTCGCTTTCCTCAATACCGGTTCCAAGGGTAAAACTGAACATAACAAAAAAACTTCTACGTGTGTGATCTCTCGGCGCAGGTGATCAGGTGATCAAACAAAATGTGCCCTTGAGCGCGCCTGAATTTCGTAGCGGTGGGCGAATGCGTTAGCATCAATCGAGAAAGAAGAAACGTGAACTATTATAACTTATTCATAGAGTTCAATGAAAGTCAAGTGGCACTGGCGTAGGTGCATTTGTTAACACGTTAATGGCTTCAACGATTTTTCCGTCCTGTACTATATCGTCTGCTTGTGTGCGTCTGCCTGGACAACGCACGTCGTATGGTTGTGAAACAGCGTTCCCACACGATAAATTTCAGAAGCTAGGCTTGTTTTAGGTTTGTCTCGTCAAAATTGTTTTTGCTCCTTCCCTATGAAGGCAGACACAATATTATTATTTTTTTAAGTCGCCGCTGCTACTTTATTTTTGCGCTTCTTTCAAATAAAACATATAGCGGACAAAATGCTTTCATTTTCCTCTTTGGATATGTGCTTACTCGTTTAGACTTTCAGAACACTGTTCGAACAAGTTATTATTTGTCTCTAAGCGACCCACTGAGATAGAGATAATAATACGCGTCGAAGGCATGGAGTTGCCGGATTTTGTATAATAGAAAGAGTGAGCTAATATTTTTGTGTGACGTCATAAAATGTCAGTGCTGCGCTAAAAGTGTGTTCACTAGTGGCAGAAATGATTGCTGAGACACTGAGAGCAGACCTAAAACCCGCTGAAACTTGTAAATGAAAACGAAACTAAGACGCCATTCAATGCCTCGTAGTTTGATAATAAATATGAAATAGCGATCATGCCATTTATTTCAACGCAATTCAAATTTTTTTTTTAATTGGGGAGGGTGAGAAACGCTTTAGCGACGCAATAAAACTCTAATATATGTGAACGCGTAACAAAAGCGGTGGTAAATAGTACGCAGTAATTGCATCAACCTACATGGAAAAAGCTATACACAGACGTTGACTGGAGACCCTATTACAAAACGAGCATACAATACTGTAATACATAACTATAATAACACTTATAATTGCAAGTGACTTTCATTGCACAGAATAGCTCTAGCAGGTTCTATTCGGACTTGTTCGGTTTTAATAGCCGCATATACACCAATTATTTGTAGATGCCCTTCGTCGATAGTTAATAACATTATTTACCTTTAAATTCTTCTGTGACAATACCCGTCTCATATAAGACGATGGATGGAGAAGGGAAACGAAAGACGTATAACACAGAAAAAAAAAATAACGAGAAATATTAGAGTGGAAAATTAGCATACACCGTTTTCGTCTCACACGACTTAATATGATATGGATGCGATTTCTCACGGTTTTGTAGATACTGTACGGAATGTGATATTAATATTAAAAAACAAACAAAAAAAACTCGACGTTCCACTTATAAGGTACTAGAAAAAAAGTTTAACAAAATAACGGATGTTTTATTTTACTTCGCAAATAAAAAATCAAAGAAACTTTGGAGCCCCCAAGAACGACGATCTTCCTCACCTTGCACGAGGTCCGGAGAAGGCAGTCCGTCCAGCCGTTTGCTTTTGTTGCGTCCACCCCACCAGCGCGCCTCCGTGTCGAGCTCCGGCGTCCGGTTTATCCGTTCGAGAAACGCGCTCACGTCGTCGTCATCGAGGCGGACGAAAACGAAGCGAAGACGACGTCCGACGCGGCGCGGAAGGTCCGATGCGCTACTACAGCGTCCTCCTCCGAGACGTCTCGCTCTCTCCTCCGACGGTGGAACACGAAGAAGCCGGTCCGCCGGTCTGCGGCAGCGTCGGTTGCCGGATCGCGCGGCGCGCTGGTACGGCCGGTCGCTACCTGGCGCTGCCGGCGGCGGCCTTTACCCCAAACACCAGCGGCGCGTGAGGGCTTCGCTAAGCAGCTGCTAAGCAGCGTGTGTCCTCCTCGGGGACGGCTGGTGGGCTGTCAGCTGCCGCGTCGCCGACGCCCGCCCGCCGGCTTCACGTCGTCGCATCTACGCTCGTTCGAACGACCCTTCTTAAATGGGCTTCGCGATCGAAAGCTACTTAAACAGTTATTGGCGAAGAAGAGATCAAATCACCAGGATCGATCCGAAAGTAATACCTCGTATTTCTTTTCTTGGGAACTACAACAGATACATGCATACATTCATAGATACATACATACAGCGCGACAACACTTGTTCATAGTGCACAGTGCACACTGACAGCTACAACACCCTGTCTTTTAACATAGTCCCAATCATTGGCTACGCGTTTTTGGCAGTGATGAACGAGAGCGTTCATGCGGTAAATGTCTGTGTACCAAAAACAGTGACCTACTGCTTCAGAGCGTATGACGGCATCGTTGCCCGCGTTGCTAGGAAAACGTTCCCCACGCAGTCCATCTTTCATCCCACCGAAGACGTCACTGGCAGTTAGAAGATGCCAAATCCAGACTGTATATGGTGGTTCCCGTAGGAGAGTCTAGCCCGAATTGGCTACCTACTACACGGTCTTCAAACTGGAATGGCGCCTGCAGCGTTGTCGTGTTGCAAGAAAGAGGCTGGAAATTGGGGACTTTAGCGCAGTCAGGTTTGGGATGTAGAATTCAGAGTTGACAGTCTCTCCAGGTTCCAAGACATTCAGAAGGATCTCTCTTTCCATAAAGCCAGTGCATAGATTATTTCCCCACTGAGGGCCGTATCTTGAACCTTTCTGCGGTGACCGATTCACAGTGCCGTCACCGCATGGACTGCCATTTGACTCAGGCTCTACAGGTGACGCCATGTTTCGTCACCGGTGATTATGCTCTCCAGGAAACTGACATCTCTAGTCTCGTATCGGTTGAGTAGGTCCTGGCAAACTTGCACACGGTGCTCTATCTGCTTTTGTGTGAGAAGAGGGGGGACCCACCTCGCAGGCTTTGCTATATTGCAGCGTTGCCGACATTGCTTCCAAGTACCAACGAAGTCGAGCCGATATCCAGATTCATATAGAGTTCTCTAGTTGTAGTTTGCCGATTCATCCGGGTGAGCTGATCGAGACGCTCTTCATTTTGTGATTTTGCAGTGTGACAGGTGTGCATGGGTTTCCGAACGTGACCTGTCCTAATACCTCTACAAAGCACCCCACCCCCCTTTCCCCTCCAAAAGAAATAATAAAGAAATTAAGAAATAAAAAGCTGTATATATCGGTTGACGCCTATACAAGTTACGAGCTTCTAAAAATATATTTATATTTTCACTTATGATCGTAGAATACATTTATTGACTATTGTTTGGAGTAGACGTTCAAATATACAACGTATTGGTTTCTATCAATAATGGTTTGCTGGGAGCTTATTAGGCAAATCCGGGCGTTTCAATGTATTTTGAGTTTGGCTTCCAGTTCCCTGCCGCATATTTATGATTGAGTTCTAGTATAAGTATAGAGTGGTTCTTGAGTAAAGTCCGACGTTCTCCTACATGAGTTCCTCTGCCGCAGTTGGAGGTGGCGGCTTCTCTGGCGACGCTACGTCGAGACCTCCTCGGGCGATTTCGTCCCAAGCTGTATGGATGGTCGCAGAGCCACTTTGACCCCCCCGCTGCGCAAAATAGAGGAACTCAATTAACGGATTCACTCTGCACTTTATAAAGCACCCGCTCCTTTACGCCTACTTTGCAGCAGAGCAGAGGCTGGACCAGTCACGGTGATTACGGAGCGCATCCACCCAATGATGAGGCAAGAAGCGCGGCTTGTTGAGCGCATCTAGATTCAGTGATTGGTCCACCTTGTGATAGACAGGAAAGTAGTCGCTCGAGCCCATTTATTGAACGGATAATGCGTTCTCCCAGTGTTTAAGAAAGAGGCCCGCACGCCTACGTTTTCATAAAAAGAAAAAGGTTCAGATAATGATGCTAAAAAATAGGGGCCTATGGCTTTTTTTTTTTGTTTTTTGCTTTATGTACGAGCGAAGCCCAAGCTACGGGCACGAACATGTTGCTCCGAATGACGCTTGCACTACACGAGCGTTTTTATTGGCTGTTGGATTTAAGATACTGCCAATAAAAAATGAGTTTCGGCGGTTTCCTATAAAATGCGCTAAAAATCCCTATCGAAAAAAAAAAAGACTCACGGAATTTACATGCGTTATTTATTTTTTGGCAATACTAATCCCTGGAGAAGAGGAACAAAGAAGGCAAAAGACAAACACAAATCTTGTCCCTTGTCCCTTTTTTTCTCTTCTCCGGGGATTATTATTGTTATTCTTGTCCAGCTCGCTTGCCCCTTTGCATTATTTATCTATAATCATAATTTATTTTTTGGTGTCTATTAGCTGCGTCTTCAAACAACGGTTGCCTCATATATTTATATCTATATGGGGCTAATTTATTGTTTCTCTAACATGGTCAGCAATATTTTGTAACTCTAATTACCCCGTTTTATCCTCACTACTTAAAACTAATCCTTAATACAAAAACAAAAATGCCACGCACCTCTCGAAATAGGTTTTTTGGCAGTGACCAACAACCGCCATCAATCTTTCATCTGCGCGATGCCTAGTTTTTAATTGCGGAGCCTTACCCTCCGCATATTAAGCACGGGCAGAATCTCGAGTCAAGATGCGCCTTCTGAGCATGCCTCGTTGCCTTATATCGTTTCTAAAAAAAAAAAAAAACACCGTATTTAACGAACCACGCCCCGTGCCTACACCACCTAGAATAACTAAGGCCCGCGAACAACACCCTTCTCTTCCCCGATGGAACTTCGTCACATTCAGTCGGATGGCGCCATACTCGGCAATTGGACCCGAACCCGACGCCGAGCGTCCTTCGACGCATTTATTGGACACGAGGCCCCAACCGAGCGCTGACGCAGCACTCGTATCCAATCTGCGTCTTCGCTCGATCTCTCACTCTGATGACGTCAGACTTCTAGTTCTCGGGCTTCGATGATACTGTAGAGTGACGCAGCCCTGCGAGGAAGAGCGAGCGCATGCTGGCTGTGTCCAAGGAATGCGGAGAGCAAGTTCGTCTGCTTCTTTTGCAGGGGTCGTAGTGACGTCAGAACGCCGAACTCTGATTGGCTCTGATTGGAAGGATAGTGGGTGCACGAGGAAGAGCGCGCGCATGCAGGCAACTTGGCTTGAGGTCATACCCCCTATCCTTCAGTCAGAGCCAATCAGGGCTCGGCGTTCTGACGTCGCCACAACCCCTGCAAAATTAGCAGACAGACTTGCGCTCCGCGTACTACCTAAAAGACAAGGCCTGTATCGTCAGCATCGCCGCCAGCGCGCGTCGGGCAGCGTCTCGTAAAGCGCATGTGACGTCAAGACCGACGCGTCTGTCGCTTTGCGGCGTCTCTTGTCTCGAGCTGCAGCGTGTTTGTAGCTTGAGGCGGGATCCACTAACGATGACGTCATGCGGAGGCCTTGCCTTCTACGTGGTATTATTGGGTCTAACAGTGTCGGCATTTCACTCGCCGCAACGATGCAGGCTTCCTTACGCCGTGTCCGATGTCTGATCTCCTTTAGCCGAGGAGGCATCAGGCTTGTCACCTTCAGACGACACAGGCGACGACTTCGTACCTTCTTTGCTGTGGACAGAGCAGAGGCGCACGTCTCTGTACATACCCTCACCTGAGGTAACCGAGTGATTTTCAAGTCATAATAAAACCTCGATAACTGCAACTGCGAAGTATACTCCAATTTCGTCGTAGCGCGTAACTTAGTTCATTTACAGTTACACGCAAAATATGATGTTGGCAGATGCACACATTCACGTAGATTTAGTCTCAACGGCCAACTTGTCATTTAACCAAAGCACTTCCATCGGAAGTGTGCTGCAGCGCAACGGAAGCGTGCCAATATCTCTTTATATTTTTCTTTATTTGCATATACTGCAAGCAGCGGCGCTGCCCAAGCAGGGGAGGGTTAGAAAAGGAGTTTAGTCAATAGATGTTCGAATTGGTTCACATCAGTACATTCCGCAAGCAATGACGGCAAACAGTTCCATTGTTCAATTGTGTTAGGGAAAAATGACTTCTGAAAAAGGTTAGTTCTGGCATAGTAAGGGCATATGACTTTGGAGTGATTTAGTCGAGTTGATCTTTGTGGCACAGGGGGAAGATAGGTGTCACTTGATAGACCAGATGAATTGTTATAAAGTAAGTAAAGAAACTTCAACCTAGAGATTTGTCGGCGAAGGTGGAGCGGTTCGAGCTCAAGCTGCTTTAGCAAATTAGTTACTGATGATGAAGTGCGGTAGTCAGATGGGATGAATCTTGCAGCAAGACGTTGGATCCGCTCCAGCTCCGCAATGTCTTTCACAAAATACGGGTCCCACTCAATAGAGGCGTACTCTAGAACTGGGCGAACTAGAGAACGATAAGCTACAAGTTTCACAGCCGAGTGACACCTTTTGAGTTTTCTTCGAAGAAAGCATAGCTTTCTGAACGCTTTGGCACATATGTTGTTGATGTGCTGGTCCCATTTGAGGTTGTTTTTAATTGTTAGACCTAAGTATTTCACAGAGGAAACTTCTTGAATGCACTGGTTGCCAATATGGTAAATGTAGGAAAGGGGCTTTTTTGTAGTCAGTGTCATTGAGACGGTTTTAGAGAAGTTAATTTTCATTTTTTGGAGGTCGCACCAGTCCGCAAGTTTACAAAGGTTTTCATTTTTGACAAGAGTATACATTACGCAGTCATCCGCGAACAATTTTACACTAACACATTCATCGATAATTTTGGAAATGTTGATAATAAAAATTGAAAAAAAAAATATATAAATAAAAAAAAAAAAGTAACGGTGCGAGCACGGAGCCCTGTGGTACACCAGACAAGACCTGTAGATTATCAGATTTAGAGCCATCACGTTCAACGAATTGAGAGCGGTTTTGTAGATAGGCCTGTATCCAACGAACCAGCCTATCAGGAAGTCCTGCCTCTTTCAATCTATCAATGAGCAGATTGTGAGGCACGCGATCGAACGCCTTATACCCCTGTCAGACGGGCACGTTAAATGACATTTAAGCAAAATGACATTACAGCTCGGCCAATGAGCGTGAGCGATGAAGAACCAATATACCCCTGTCAGACGGGAAAGTAAATGTCATTTTGATCGAATGTCATTCACCGCTCGGCGAATCAGCTCGTGATCCTGGTTCTTCACGTGATCCTGGTTCTTCATCGCTCACGCTCATTGGCCGAGCTGTAATGTTATTTTGCTTAAATGTCATTTAACGTGCCCGTCTGACAGGGGTATAAGATAGATTAAAAAAAGTGCGTCGATTTGGTGACGATTGTCGATCGCGGCTGCAAAATCGTGGACTACAGATATTAGCTGAGTCGTTGTGGAAACGTTTCTACGAAATCCGTGTTGGGTCTTGTCAAAAAAATTGGCTGAATCTAGGTAACGAGATATATAGTTAGCGATTATGTGCTCAAGTAACTTGCAACATGTGCTTATTAAAGAAATAGGTCTGTAATTTCCGGCGTCCAATTTGTCACCTGATTTAAATACTGGAACTACTCTAGCCGTTAGCCAATCTGCTGGTAAGGAACACTGATTAAGTGAGGCTCTGAAAAGCACGTAAAGGTACTCGGAAACTATTTCCGAGTAATGATGAAGAACAGAATTAGGTATGGCATCAGCACCGTATGATTTCTTTACATTGATATTCAACAAAAGCGATAATATGCCCTCATGACTGAGCACCACATCTGGCATTTTAACAGAAGCGGATGAAGAGGCATAATTGTCACTCACAATCAAAAAGGAATCGGGTGTAGTAAACGCTCCGTGAAAGCTGGCATTGAACTCATTTGCAATTTCTTTACCGTTAGTTGACACAAAACCATTAATTCTTAGTTGTTCGACTCGTTCACTAATATCAGATAGAAAGCGCCAAAACTTTTGAGGTGATTCTAATAAAAAGGAAGTAAGAGTTTGCCCATAAAATTTATCCACGTGCGATGCGTATTTTACTCAGTAATACGTCATTGAGGCTCTAAAATAAACCGTTCGTCAACGATTAAAGCCAAGCTCATTGTCACGGAATACTTTAAACGTACGTAGAGTGTAACTTAGTTAATTAACTGTGTAGATTCATTTTAAGACAAGGAGAAACTCTATGTCCATGAAAGCCAAAGACGGATAAATCAACACCACCAACATGCCCACCTTCAATTTTAACTCCACTGGTAGCTTAAATGCATTTAAGCTCAAGTAATACTAGCTGCAACTTGTTTTTTTTTAACCTAACTTTCACAGCTTAGGTATTTAACCTTCTTCCACTTGTATACAACTTAATAACTAGGCAAATGAAAGTGATAGGTGAGACCGCTTTCATACAAAGCCCTGCGCATCCACTTATTTCATAAATGTCTTAATTTTTCACGATTCGTCTTATTGAACGGCATAAAAATAGAACGTTTGTGATTATTATATTCTTCTCTGATCCCTTCTTTTGTAAACAGCATGCTCTCCAGTGTATGTATATACACTTCGCTAGACAGCGCAAAAATTACATTTGCGCCTCTTTCACATTTTGCCAAGAATTGAATAACATCAATCACTGTCTAAGTTAGTGCCCAAGATGAATGTATTCTACTCTCGGGTGACATATTTTCAGTTGTGAGAGAAGAGCAAAGTCAATATAACTGGTGATTTTTCTTTTCTTTTCGTGCTAAGGGCGTCGCATTTAATTTGCACTAAGAGACGCAGTTCCAAAATGGTACATTTTTAATTAAAAAAATTCCGATTGACACGTGGCTATGGCCCGTGGCTACAAGATGAAGAGGCCAACAAAAACAACCGTTGCATGCGTGTACCAGTTCTTTTACTGTTTATAAAAACGGGATTCCAGTAATATAAAATTTATGCGTTACTGTCAAGCCTTCCTTCATCAGTTGTAGCCTGACAACTGGTGGTGGCAGCAGTAGATGCATGTTTGACAAATGTTTTTAGTATAAAATGCTTACGTGGCACTGCTGCTAGATGCTCTGCAGGACATAAAAAGTACGTGCCGGAGTTATCTGACAATAACTACTTCAAATATCGTTCAGAAGCAAAGCTAGAACGTATTGCCAAGAGACGTCACTTGAATATCGGTCGTAATTGCAGACACAGCAACCGACAAACAATAACGCCATCGCTTGACTATAGACCCTTTTTATGACAAACGCCACCGGGTGGTGCTGCAGTCTTTGACGTCCCAGAGAGCTTCCGGTTGTTAAATTAACGAACAAACCCACCTTAACCCCGCTGCTTGAAGTGTCGTTGAAACGTTTAACCACCAATTCTCCAGATGAACGCCAAAAGAACGAAGACGCGCGAGATCTTTTAAACTTTTTCGATAATTCTTGTAAACCAACTACCCTCCTCCAAGTCGTTAAACTGTACAGCCGAAGGCCCTGGTAACTTCTTTGTCCATGTAGCATTTATGCTTTCTAGCACTGGTGGCATAAGCAAGCTGGACAGGCTTGCGAAGACGGAGCGATTGGAAGTCGCTTGGGACGCAAGCAGCAGTTCATGCTCGTAAAGAGCAAAAGGGTCCATAGCATTATAGACGCCGGGTGATTAGTTCAGTTTCACTGCAAACTTGCAGAACACAGGGGTAGGTGCGAGCAGCTGGTGTAGCGTAAACGTATTCAGAAACCGAAAAATACGATAAAAAAAGAAGGCGAACATAGAATGAGCAGGGACATGACGTCTTTCACGTTCGCCTTTGTGAAAACTCGTCATTGAACACAAAAACGTTATTACGTTTTTGCAGTAACGGAGGAGCAGACCCCAAGAAACGCCAGACGAAGTACCGCCGACTTAACGTCCTTTTATGTGCGACAAAAAACTACGGAAAGGAGGAAAATGAGGCGACTCACTGTTCGCTGCTGGACTCGACCTCGGAGCCGTAGTGGGTGTAGTTGATCATCCTGAGGAAGTACCTGGACGCGTAGTGGGACATCACCGTGAGGACGCAGATGAGGCCGATGCACAGGTACATGGCCACCCACCAGGAGTTCTGCGGGGCAAAAGCACAACTGAGTCTTTGCTTTGTATTCTTGCTGGCACTGCCCCCGTAAAAAAAAACAACAACAACAACAACATTCCCTTTCGGAAGGGATCCTCTATCTACTTTACCTCCGACATTACTGCGTTTTTCAAAAGAAGGTGAAGGGTGGGAGCCCCAGGTAAAATCGGTGTTATAAATAGGGTGAAATTACGCTTCATTAAGGCACGCATTTAGCCATACTGTATACACGCTCTATATAACTGGCACACGTTTTCTCTCTACCGTTCAGAGCACCGCATAAGACGGATAAAAAGATCGTATTTGCATATCTAGCAAAATAAAAACGGTTTTTCCGATGTCGATCTAACATAAAATACTTAGTAGGGTTTACAACATTTCATTATTTAAATTATACATTTGTACAGTTAAAATATAACATGTTCTAGACAACATGAAAGTTCGTCAGTTAGATGGACGACAATCAAAATCGCCCGACACTCTAGACCAAAGGTTCTCAGATGGGGGTCCGCGAACCCTTGGGATCCGCGAAGGCATTCTAGGGGTCCGCGAAGTCCTGCCTCGTCAGTCAAGCCCAGCAATAAAAGTTGTCTTTTTTCCGATTGAGAAGAAACGTTCAGATTTTCTGGTGAGTTTTCTCGTGTATATATCAATGAAAATACTCTACTTCACACTACCCCTTAGTAATACTGACTTATTAAATCATTATAATCATTAACCTATACCTTTCCCTTCCCTTCACCACCAACGGGGTCCTCCATCATCTCCGCCGTTTAGCAAAGGGTCCGCGAATCATCAATGGTCCATGTCATGCGTGGGCTTTTTTCAGCGGGCTGACTTGACGTATTGTTGAGCTAATGGATTGATTGAGGAAAACCTATCCTATTGAAAATAAGTCTAAAGGGCCCTTCAAAACTTTTTAAAAGGTTTGAGGGGGCCTTTAAGAATTTTTAACGGGTTTGACGTACCCCTCAAGGGAGTCTAAAGGGCCCATCAAAACGTTTTGATGGGTTTGACGTACCCTTTAAGAAAGTCTAAAGGGCCCGTCAAAACCTTTTGAAAGGTCTAAGGGGAACTTTAAAGATTCCTTAAAAGGTTTGAAGGACCCTTTAAGATTCCTTGATGCGTTCTGGGCCACATCAGAATCTTTCTTAAAGGGTTTGAAATGCCCTTTAGAAAGTTCTAATGCCCGTGTCCCACTAGAGCGACAGACAGAAACAAACGACAGTGACAAGCCTCAAACCAGAGTCTTTCGCGATTTGAGAGGCTTTGTAGAATAAAGGAGGCTATGCTCAAACACGAGCATCGTGCACGCGAAAGTATCTTTGGCAGCCTTGCAATCGCTCGTGCTTACTTCATGAGCACCGAACGACTAAACGCCTGCCAAAGGTACCATCGCGGGCATGCTGCATGGGTTTGAGGCTTGTCGCTGTCTTTTGTTTCTGTCTGTCGCTCTAGTGGGACACGGGCATAAGAGGTTTTTTTAAATGTCTCTGGGGCCTTCAAACACACCCGTCAAACAATTACAAGCAACTCGCAGAAGTTTGTTGAAGGCCTTACGCAGGTGCGCCTGCTAGCCCACCGCCAAGTAGGAAAAGGGATACGGGAGGGGAAAATAAAAATGCAAACACTCAAAACAGAAATATACACATACAAAAACGAGTAACAGCACTGTGCCATTCCACGGCAGAGCGCCCGCCAACGCTCGCAGCAGGGCGAACATGGGTAGTTACGTCCTTCCCCCCGCGGACATCAGTTTACAATACCTTTTGCACAAATCCAGGTACCTCTCCCTGCTCCGCGGGAGACGCTGACGCTCCTTCAGCGGAACAGAGAGGAGCTAGCGAAGTACAAAAGCATCCTGCACTCTTGCAGGCGAAATTTAAAGAATACAAGGACACCGAGAGACAAAGGAACAAAATTAATACTATCGGCAACAGCCGCAAGAACACAACCTCTGTAGCGGCCAGCTGTAAATGTTTTGGCTCGTGAGATGGTGATGCCGATGGCGTACCGAAAAGTGGATGAGGCGTACGCACTAAAAAGGATGAAAATTAAGCCTGGTTCAGACAGTTGCGTTTGACTGCGGTTGACTGCGTTGCGGCTGTGAGAAACCAGCACATCCCTGCTACTTATATCGCGTGCCAAGATGATTCCTCGAATTGAATGCCACGCTTCATACGAAGGACAGATGTGCCGGTGACTCGCATTCGGTTCTCGACGCAACGCAGTCAAACGCACTCAAACGCAAGTGTCTGAACCGGCCTTAAGAAAAACTGTAGCCTGCCAGTTGTATTTGTAGGCAATTTCTAATTCAACATTTTAGTGCTTAAAATACTAGGCAAAAATTATGACTGCGTGTTGTAATGATGTGATCAATACGGCGACAAAAAGAGGAAGAGAATGAAAGGAGACAAGAATAAAAGGGGAGGAAAGAAAAGGAAGTCGAGGGGAACGAGGAGATACAGGGCGAAAGCGGACGCATTCGGAAAAGCTTGGCTCCGGAATACGCCGGCAAAGCTGTCATCCATAGAAGTCTGCCGACCTGTCCTCACCGTGAACTCTGAACGGCAAGCCCGGCTCAAGAGCGAACCGGCAAAGCCATCCCAACAACCGGTTGACTGGTCACCATCGGTACGCCGGCAGCTGGAGCCAAACGAGACCGGCTTCTACCACCAGCGTAAACCAGTGCCATCCTTGGCAAGTCGAACTTTGGATGAACGCCCTTTTCTTTTATTTATTTGCTCATAAGTTTCTTTTTTTTTTCTTTGCGGGGATTCAGAAAGTAGAACAACTGGGTGCAAATATATTTCTTTGATATCAAAAATCAGACGGACCTCTCAGTTTCCTTTCTTTTTACCATAAAGAACCTGACAATAACTGGCGTCCGCGACAGGAACGGAATTACGAACATGGGTTGATCAGGAACGAGCTCGGCAAAGGGAGGACAGAGTGGCCGAACGAGAAGCTTTCTGACAGAAAGCGGAACTGGAGGAAAGAACGGAGAGAACGCTCCAGCTTAAGCTTAGGGTGATTGAGGCCGAGGGGTCGGCAAGTGACAGGCATGGTGTGGGCGGTGGTGAAGGACCCCAAGGAGTTACTGCGTCACAGTACCTCAGTCCCCATAAGCTAATGCCGTCGTTTGACGACCAAAGAGATGACTTGGATGCGTACCTTTGCCTTTGCACTTGATGAAGCCACATGCGCGTGTCAGTAGCCTTGACAGTGTTGTACACTAATTATGAATCGGAGTATAGAGAATTCAATTTCTGAGGGGCTAATGGGTCTAAAGGGTTGATGGATCTAAAGGGTTGTTGGGTCTAAAGTGTTTATGGGTCTAAAGGGTTGACGGGTCTAAAGGGTTGACGGGTCTAAAGGGTTGATGGATCTAAAGGGCTGACGGGTCTAAAGGGTTTGAAGGGCTAACAGGGTCCCATAACACATCAAGGCTGATGGGTTATTTTCAATAGGGTATTTACTATTTAAAGAAAAACATTTTTTTTTCCGAACGCAATATACCTTCCCGGAGCGCGGTTTACTTTACCTCCTAAGAAAAGGAATCAGAAATGCGTGAGTGACGGTGGAAATCGGTGCAGCCGAAAGAACAATTTAAAAGCGCAATCAGTCGGAGACAACGGCTGAAAAACATGTGGTATCATTTCAGTATTGGGGCAACATTTTCCAGGAAAGCGCTTTGCGCCCCAGCCCAAATTACTCACGTAGTTCCTCATGGTCAGGTTGCAGAACGGCTTGAAGGCCTTTTCGTACACGTCACGAAGCGGTTGCAGAACGATGTTTGCCTGAGGCGGAGGAGTATCGTCAAGCAATTGATACTTCATCCCATATATCGTACAGTCGGTGATTTTTACCCTACAGTTGTAACACCATGTAGCACGACATTACTTTTTTTATTGCGACAGCTTGGGATTACTGATTTTATATTGGAATTCCCTACCACCTCTCTACGAAAGGCCGACCACAGCGACGCTTTCGGTCGCGCACGGGGCTAATAGAAAGTACTTCATTCTTTCCGCGCGCCAGGTATGCAAAAAACAACGCTACCGCGCGCTTTTAGCACAACAAAGCGATATAGTATACAACTTCCCAATACCGTTCTTCAAAGACGCAAGCTACTCGTACCTTCGAGAACAAGAGGCATCTATACTCCGTTTCACCTTATGATGTACCGCAGTAAAGGCTACAAGCGCGAGCTTCTTGCTCAGGGCACATCTCGGCGGCACAAGCTCTCGTGCAGTAAGGGCAGCTGCCAATGCTATGAGCTCGCGCTTCTAACCTCCACTGCGGTACAACATAAGATGAAACGGAGTATAGCGCATTCAGAGCTAGATCATCAACATACGTGAAATTGATTGTGCGCTTCACAACACCCGCAAGTCTACAGCTCCTGGTTTCCATAAGATCACTTATACGATGCAAATCTCGGTCCCGGTGACAGCAGCACTCTCCTCGAAATATACAATGAAATTTGAAGAACAAAGACGATGCCGGAATCGTGGAAGCTAGCTAAAATAGTTCCACTCCTAAAACCTGGGAAATCACCACTGAGCCTGGATACCTTCCGCCCTGCGAGTTTATCCGGTTGCATCGGAAAGCTGCTCGAGAACACCTTACATAACCGCTTACAGTGGTGGTTAGAAACTAGCAAAGAGTTTCCCGAAGCGATGACAGGATTTCGTCCACAATGCACAATGAATGACATCTTAGACCTCACCACCTGTGTAGAGTACGCACGAGATAACGGAAACATTTCAGTGGCAGTGTTCCTAAATATTCGTCGAGCATCCGACACGGTTAGTCACGCTCAGGTTCTTGAAGGACTTGAACTTCTTGGTGTACATAGACACATGCTTCGCTGGATACAAGAGTTTCTTCGATGCAGGAACATCGTAGTGTGTACAAATGAAGAGATAGCGCGCATCAGGAGCTGCACCATAAAATACCCCAAGGTGGCGTGTTGAGCCCTACTCTTTTCAATGTCGTAATGGCGCAGTTACCGCAGAAACTCCAGCCATCTTTACGAATATCTATATGCTGATGATGTTTGTATCTTTATCTCTGGTTCGTCCTCAGATATTTCAAACACTCAATTACAAATAGCCGTAGACACGACAAATAATTATTTAAGAGAAAGAAGAATGGAGCTCTCTGCCACGAAATCAGCATTCCAGGCTTTTACCAGAAAAAAAAGCTTCCTGGCTTCTAACTTAATATACATGCAGACTCAGTTCAGTGAGTTCAATAGTTTATGTCCTACGGGATCAATCCCTGACTTGGGAGAATTAATAGTGCAATTAATGTTTTCCGATGCATCGCGGGTGCAAAATGGGGAGCTTCAATAGATTCCATGCTCTCATTCCGCACGGCGCTAGTGCGACAAGCTTTTGCCTATTTTACACCAGTGTTATAGGGGCTTTCCAACACATCAGAATCTCGCCTTACTTATATACTTGCAAGAAGTCAAAGAGTACGCTTAGGTCTTCCGCGAGCAACATCCAGTGCGCTTGTACTCTCTACAGCCAAACAAACCGCAGTAACTATCCTACTTTCTTCAAACATTAAAGTTTGTCCCTGAACAAACACACTGGGCTCAGGACATTCGTAAGCCAACATGGACGCTGCCATTACTAGACATAAACATGAACATTACAGGTATGAAATCAAAAGCATTGGTCATTACAGACGTTGCAAGGGCATTGACACTTTCACATCTAGAGCAAAGATACGACGACAACATCCACGTGTATACCGACGGATCAGGCAAGGATGAAGGCTCAACATCAGCATTTCTGTTACCCCGTTTCAACCATTGGTCATCCTTTCGGTTGTCACATCCTACTTCTTCAACTGTCGCAGAATTGCATGCTTTACTCGCGGCTGCAATGTACATCAAAAATAGCTCGACAGCGAATTCCTGGGTAATACGTACCGACTCCAAGACAGCACCGCAATCCATTAAGACCCTGAACACTCACAACAAAAATATGTCTCTTGTGTACCGAATTTGTGGGAAACTTGGGGAAGCAATAGGATTTGGACATACGGTTCCGGTACACCTTCGATGAGTTCCTGGACATAGCGGTGTTTCAGGAAACACCCTAAGCTGACCAACTGGCCACGGACGCGCATACAAGCTACAACGTCCACCTCACACCTTTTACAAAGAGCGATGCCAAACGATACATTCGTTGTCTGCGAAACGATGTCTCCCGACACGTGGCTAAAGAGCATCTCGGAACATAGCCTACTCCTTCTAATTGATCCATGCCTTCGGTGTCCAGTCCATACTTACTTGAGTAGACCTACTGAAACATTAATTGATCGCCTACGACTAAATGTCGCGTACACCGGCAGCTTTCTTTGCCGAATTCAACAGGTGCAAACACAGAGCTGCACGTGTGGCCATCCCGTGGAATACGTTGAGCACATCATAAGGGACTGACTGTCCGAGATACGACCAGTGGCGAGCTCAATTACGAGTAGGGCTGAGTATACTCGACAATCGCTTCTTTTCTTTGGCCAAAGTTGTAGGTCCTTGGCCGGACTTAAAAGCCAGAAGAGGTCATCAATTTTACTACTAAGTAATTTTCTTACTGACACAAAGATAGTCGCCAGATACATATGTATCATTCGAAGGTCAAAATACGCACTATGCGCCCTTAAAAGTTAAATGCATTTTTTATTGTAATTTAATTACTGTTAGAGTAATCTATTGAACATGTGTACATATGCATTTATTGCGTAACCGCTTCTCTCACCGTATGAAAGTTGTTTTTTTTTTGTGCATGTCAATTGAGATCATTATTCATGGTGTACTGATTTTATAGGTGGAGATCATATATCATTCATACTATACATTGCTTGTTTTGAAGTAGCCGGTCCCAGGATCTCATCTCATCAAATAAACATTGAATTAAACTGAATCGAAAGTATCTCCGGCGATACAAGGAGCATTGTGCCGGCAGCCAGGACGGCATGTGGCCAATGAAAAAGCGACATTTCGTTGAGATTGCAAACGCTGTTATTACAAATGTGCATGCTTATTGTAGATGATAGAAGCAAGTAAGAGTAGCCGAAAAATGTTAACTTTTCGCGGAAAGAGAACATAATACTGCAATATTCGTCTCAAAAACAGCAATCTATGTTGTTTTTGCTGTTGTTATAGTTGTTGTTGTTGTTTTTTTTTGCGGGAGTGCAGTCCGGTCTTCAGCTCTCGAGCGCGTGCTCGCTGGGTTGTATCGTATATAGTCCGGGCTGTTTAGGCAACGAGCCGCGCGCAATCCGAGATATCACTCCGCGTTTCCAGCGGTCGGAGGCGCGAGGATCCTTCGCTCGCTAGTGGCTGACAGTAATCCTGGTTTCGGAACATACTCCACCCATCGCCGGAGATAAAATCGGTGTGTTGCGATCTTTGATTGCTTTTTTTAATATGGAAATCGGCGGACGTATTGTCATGATTTAGGGATTTCTAGGATGGTTAGAGCCCACAGAGTGAGTTATCGATATATTTAGGCGATCTCAGAAACTTCCTCAGGGCACCTTTAAGGGTGAACAACTATAGGTATATAGAAAACCAGAGTTAGTGGCGCTTTTCATCGCTGCATATGCTATACATATAGAGAAAGTGTTTCGGTCAATCGTCGGGTTAGCCGTGTCTCAGTGCATGCCACTGACGGCAAGTGACTATTGCGTGATACGTGATTTGGCAGTGGATGCCTAAGTGATCGGGTAAAGCCGACACGATCACAGATGTACAAAGGCAGACTGACATTGTCCTTCGAAGGTGGTGGAACGGTGATGTTCTTGAAGGCGGCTTCGCTCCAGACAGTGAAGACCTGCAAGAAGAATGACGAGGAAGACTCGCGTCCCTCCCGCAAAGACCCCCGACCGTACGCTTTTAGTATGTTCGTTTGTGCTTGCTTTTCTTCTAGTTTTAGATCTGCTCTGTCTGCGGCGCGGTTGTTCTGCTATTGGTCAGTGATTCCGGCTTTGTATTCTCCGTTTCGCTTTACAAGTTCGAACGCAGCCGACCCGACGGAAGCAACCAAGCAGCTCCAAAAGTGTCTCGTCATGGCGCCCGTCGTCTTTGTGGGTTTGGTATACCGCCAGCCAAACAAATCTCGCACGGAAAATAAAAAAAAGCCCAGGATCGGGGCTCATTAACTCTGCGGGATTGGTTTTGTCGGCGATAAGAAATACACAGAGACGATGAGATGAGTGCCGTGACGATTAACTTGTGGCTCTGCTTGATCATATTTCGTTTCAGTTTCATTCCGGACCACAGTGTAAATAATACTTGGTATTCCACGTAACTTGAGCCAATGTTTAAAAAAAATATTTTGGTGCATTTTAGGAAGGCGAAAGCAAATGAATAAGTTTGTTCATTGTTTGGAGCAAGTCAGGCTATTTCTTTGTATTTTGCCTCAATTAACTAATAATTAAGATTAATTAATCAACTTCTGAAATATTCAATTTAGAGCAAAAGTTCTAACGAGAAAGTAGTAGAGCGTCCTCAGAAACATCCATTTTAGTGCTTTTTATCAAGAAACCTCAAAGACGGTTAGTTTCTCTGGGCTTCAAAAAAAGTGCCCGAATTATGAAAAAAGCACACAAAATTGTAGAGCCCATCCACTTCACGTGAAGATGCATGACCAGCGAAGCTGTTATCTTTACGACAACTATACGACATCTGTACGATTTACATGTGATTGCAATAAAGACACGTACATGACTGTGTTGTTTAATTGTCTTTATTTAATTCTTAGTGACTAAAGTGACCATTGCCTTATGGTAACTTATGGGCAAGTTCTAAACTCAATTTTTCAAGGCACGGATTGAGGACATTTTTTTCCGATTGAGTCCAAGTTTCTTTGTCAGCAGGTTAGATCGGCGCGTTCTGCCCTCAGCCTCGTCACAGCGAACTCTTAGCCGAGATAAGTTGGTGACCGTAGGTGGTAATCAGGGATCAGGATTTCACTATCTATATGTAATGCCAAGGAAGGGTGATTCACGCGGGTTGCCCTCTCGTTTTATTTATACTTGCTACGACCAATCGGAACGAAGGAGCGCCGTTTAAACGGGAGTTTGTTTCCATGGACGCATTTTTTTTTCGAGATCCAAGCACATAGCAGCTTCGCTGTAAAACGCGAATTTGCCAACCGCACCCAGTCAACTGGGCTCTATTCAGCATGTAGGCCTAGTTTATTTGAGCCACGGCTGAGAGCGCTGCAATACAAGGTGCACATGAGCAAAGTCGCACGTTTTTCTCATAATTCGCCAACTTGTTTCAAGGCCCATAAAAAAAGGTGTTAAGGTTTCTTGATAAAAAACACTGAATTGGATGTTCCTAAGGACGACCTACAACTTTGTCATTGGAACTTTTGATCTAAGTTGAATATTTCAAAAGTTAATTAATAATTTTAATTAATTAGTTATTTGGGCGAAATACAAAAATAGCCTGACTTGCTCCAAAAAATGAACCAACTTATTCGCCTCATTTCGTCTTCCTAAAATGCACCTAAATAGTTTTAAACCTTGGCTCAAGTTACTTGGAGTACCCTGTATATAGAAGTGGACACCGCGGGCGTAGTAGGTGCCAGGTAAAAGTTCTCTACTCACATTACGTAGCAAGCGGTGCCACCAGATGGCACCTTCCACATGTGGCTAATTAAAGTCCATAGATAAGAGCTTCCAACAAGTAGCGAATTCTTTGAAGCGCCGACTGCGTGACGGTACGGGTTTTAGGGAGCGAATGGCGGCGCACAGCAGAGGTTTGAACTGAATGTCGCCATTTTGTTCCAGCAGAATGTGCGTTGTCATTTGTATTGGTTGTCGTTACTTGTAAAAGAAGTATCAAGGGACTTTACGGCTAATGGCAGTCTGTCGCGGACATAGGAACCCTAGTGCTTTCCCACGCTTGTTTCGGAGACATGCCTGTTTTAAAAAGTCATTTTCGGAGTGCGCCACTTCGTGTAGAACTTGTCACTTGCGCTACGCGCGTTGCTTAGACACTGCTTCGTCACTGACCGTATAGTTTCCTTCTCTGGCACGGCGTTCGAGCCAGCGTCCGTGAAGGTCAGAGCAGACGGTTTGAGAGAAAGAGCGCGTCTCCGGTTATTACCACCAGAATGACGCACTTTGTTTTTCCTCTGTTTTGCCGTCTGGACGGGAGAGACGCTGTCAGCAAACCAACATAGGACTCCATCCGGGGTCCTAATCTGGACATTTGGCGAAAAAGTCGGCGAGAAATCTGGCGACCGCGATTGGCCAACTCCGCACTTGACATTGGCGCCGCGGCCAATCACAGCCGCGGGATTTCTCGCCGACTTTTTCGCCAAGTGTTCAGATTAGGGCCCCTGATCGATCGCGTCGCAGCGTTCGCCGTGCTGTGTCTCCTCAGTTGTATATATATATATCTTATAGCATCCTCAATCATCCGCACCGGTGCGCACCGGTGCACGGAGGTGCGCCCCGTCGTCTTCGATCAAGTGCACCGGTGCGCACCGGACGTCCTCGATCAACGGAGCGCACCCTCCCGGTGCAGCTTTTCATTGCCCCAACGCGCACCGAGAAAATCGACGGTGCGCCGGGGTGCAGTCCCATCAGGCATTGCGGCCAAGAGCGGGAATCGACGAGATGGCGGTAATAGCAGACGCGCAGTCTATCGAGGTGGCGACCTTGCGAAGACGAACACGCCTCGCATCTGCGCTCGATGAATTCCTCAGCTTTTCTGAGAGCGAGACGACGAGCTTCTTATCATCACCGCGATTACCATCGATTGCTTCGGTGGCAAGGAGCGCCCGAAAGGTATGAACTTCGTGGAAAGCGTTGCGAGGTGTTTCGATGACACCGAGGTACGGCCATTATGTGGTGGTTCTCTTTCTCGAACCAACAATGATGGGCAGCATATACCTGTGAAATTGTCACCCGCTTCGTGACCCCATCGACAATCACGTCCACGATGTTCATTCGTGTGGGACCGCCAAATCCGCGAGTAGAAAAAACAGGAGAAATTGACAGCAGACCGGCACCGCGCGCGGACCTACGCAAGAAAAAACAAACAAAATGCGACGTGACGCATGGTGGAGCTCGCCGCGGTGCACCGCCGCGGCGCAGTTTGTCTTCGATGTCGCACCGACTTCGTGCTGCACCACCGAGGAGCGCTGTGCACTGTCCAGGTTTCAGGGCGATTCCGGTGCGAGTTGATCGAAGATGCTATTATATATGTATATATATCTTATATATATGTCCAGTCGCAGCCGACTCTACGACCTAGTGGGACCAATCAAACAGCGTCAAAAAACGCATGTCACGGTCATTTTGTCTTTGCTTCAGCGATGATAGAACACGTACAGAAACATGACGAACACCATGATGGTGCGCTTTTGATGCTCTCTGATTGGTCCCTAAGGATCGTAACGTCGGCTTCGGTCAGACCCAAAATGAAGCGCAGAATAACCATTGGCACATGACTTTCGAAAAGGGTCTATTGAGTGCGTGTTTTTCTACGATTTCCACCGAAATTATCTTCAACTCATTATTAAAGCGAAAGCCTTATATGTCTCATCGTTCAGTCGACCTTCAAAGTCCTTGAGCGAAAACACATGGGCCATACGAAAAGTACGAAAGCACGTCGGCGACACGAAAGGTACCAAAACGAAAGGTACAAATGAAACGGCGCCAAAGGTGCGTCGTCAGAGAGCGCGCTGTCTTCGGAGGGTCACTATTACCTTTACATCGGCCCGTGGGCTTTCGCCTTCCAGTCGTCTTAGGGGTAACATAAGAGGCCCTGTGAATTTGTTGTTGACATCTAATGTAATGTTCTGGTAAATTCGAGAACCGTGTTGCTTGTTCGAGGTCCAGAATGTTCCACACGCAGAACCTTCTACGCCGACTTCTTCCAGAACCCCACGCGTGTACATAAGGGGCTCCGCGTGGCGAGCCGCAGTCAGTCTCGCCCCAGCGTTCGACTCTGCTCTACGCCGACTTCGACGCCCGCGACGCTCTGTTATTATTTTCTGTGCCCTTTCATTTTTTGTACAAGTTCGCCACATTAAACGTTTCTTTCTTCCTGTTTATTTATTGTTCTTTTGGTCACCACCCGTGACATTTGGTGGAGGTGCGGGGTAGCGCATGCCCCTGCCGCGTACCCCTCCGAGGGCCCGCAGTGCAAGTCCGACGCCAAGCCCACGAAGATCCAACGAAGGCACTACCGAGATCCGGTTCAGTCGTCGCACCCAAGGCCTACACCCGGAATTTGGACTTCTTCCTCCCAGGACCAAGCAGCCAACGAGGCCGACAATGAACGACCAGCAGTCGCAGACCCCGGCCGCTTCTGCCGTCATCTACATGCCCGTTGCACCACGGACGGCTGCTCCGTTCCATGGTGAACTTCATGAAGACGTCGAAGATTGGATCGACCAGTACGAGCGCGTCGCCCGCCACAATTGCTGGACCGACGAGCAGCGTCTGCAAAATGTGTATTTCTCGCTCGAAGGGACTGCCAGGT
Source organism: Ixodes persulcatus (assembly GCA_013358835.2). Lineage (NCBI taxonomy): Eukaryota > Metazoa > Arthropoda > Arachnida > Ixodida > Ixodidae > Ixodes > Ixodes persulcatus. Next base: position 69,938 of record JABSTQ010009260.1, on the reverse strand, counting down.
ACTGGTACGAAAATCACGAGTTGTCTTTGACCACTTGGGACGTTTTCAAGAGTCGGCTGAAGGCGACATTTGCCAACCAACACCGCCGAGAAAGAGCCGAAGACCTACTTCGAACTAGAACCCAAGGCCCCAACGAGAGCATCACCGGCTTCGTGGAGGACGTTCTACGCCTGAGCGCACGCGCCGACCCTGAGGCTACAGAAGAGAAGAAGGTTCGAATCCTGGCCGCGGGGACGCCTTTTTGTTGACATCTAATGTAATGTTCTGGTAAATTCGAGAACCGTGTTGCTTGTTCGAGGTCAGAATGTTCCACACGCAGAACCTTCTACGCCGATTCTTCCAGAACCCCACGCGTGTACATAAGGGGCTCCGCGTGGCGAGCCGCGGTCAGTCTCGCCCCAGCGTTCGACTCTGCTCTACGCCGACTTCGACGCCCGCGACGCTCTGTTATTATTTTCTGTACCCTTTCATTTTTGGCACAAGTTCGCCACATTAAACGTTTCTTTCTTCCTGTTTATTTATTGTTCTTTTGGTCACCACCCGTGACATTTGGTGGAGGTGCGGGGTAGCGCATGCCCCTGCCGCGTACCCCTCCGAGGGCCCGCAGTGCAAGTCCGACGCCAAGCCCACGAAGATCCAACGAAGGCACTACCGAGATCCGGTTCAGTCGTCGCACCCAAGGCCTACACCCGGAATTTGGACTTCTTCCTCCCAGGACCAAGCAGAGACAACATCTTCGGCGGTCTTGTTCGTAGCCCTCCGACAACCGTCAAAGATTTTGTCACCGAGGCGACAAACATCGAGCGTGCCCTGCAAGCCCGAGCCAGTCACTACCACCGACCACCCGGACTCGCTGCCCTCACGCCGTCTAGCTGCGACCTTGGCTCCAGTATTCCAGACATCCGCCAGGTCATTCGAGACGTCGTCCGGGAAGAGCTCAGGAAGCTGCTGCCTGCTGCCAACCAGCCGGCTTCGCTGTCGATAGCCGAAGTGGTACGCGACGAAGTTCAGCGGGCAATTCAACCGGAGGCTCCTGTCAACGTAGCAGCACCCGAGGAGCCCACCCTGACCTATGCTGCAGTTGCCCGACGACCGCCGCCAGCTACTCAACGTTACCCGGTGGCGCCACAGCAGGATTCACCAACGCAGGCGTACACCCGACGCCACGACGAACGACATCAGCGTGACCGCCGAGACCAACCTGCACCAAGAAAGACCGACGTCTGGAGGACGGCCGACCAACGCCCGCTGTGCTACCACTGCGGTGAAGCGGACCACATCTACCGACGATGCCCCTACCGCCAGCTGGGCCTACGAGGGTTTGCACCCAACGACCCTCGACCACGTCTCGGAGAGCGACCTCGAGACATCGAAGACTACCTCCGCCGCTCTTCATCTCCCGAGTCAACTCCCCGCCGAGGATTCCGTTCACCCTCCCCCCGACGTTCGCCATCGCCCTTCCGCCGGTCTCGCCGAGACAGCCTGTCTCCCCTGCGTCGCCCGGAAAACTAGGCGCGGCAACGCCTGGAGGTGGCGTTGCCGAAGACGACCGAAGTAAAGAGCCTCCAAGAACGCCGGAGCGCTCCCACTCTCCCGACGCCCCGCATCGCACCGACGCCCCTGCCACGGTGTCCAACAACCTAAAAGTTGTTATCGACGGCCACGACGCATCGGCACTCGTCGACACCGGAGCAGACTACTCCGTTTTGAGTGGGAGGCTCTCTCGCCGCCTTCGCAAAGTCATGAGGCCGTGGGATGGACCCCAAATACGAACCGCAGGAGGACATCTCATCACGCCCGTCGGAAGGTGCACTGCTCGCGTCGAGATCCACGGCGAGACGTGTCCGGTAAAGTTCGTCGTTCTACAAGACTGCTCCAGAGATGTCATTCTTGGCATGGACTTTCTGTGCGAATACGGCGCCGTCATCGACCTGGGTGAGAACAGATTGACGCTGCGGAAGCCTGTTCCGCCTACAGAGAAACCCCAAACAGCGTCAGCCGCCGTCCGAGTCGCCGCCGCCCACGTTAACCTGCCGCCGCGATCAAGTGTTGTCGTACCCGTCGTGGCCGATACAGCTACCTGCGGCGAAGTTGTCCTGGAAGGCAACCTTCAATTGCTTCTGGGAAGAGGAATAGGCGTCGCAAGAGCAGTGGCCGAACTTCAGGATGGGCGGACAGTGGTCCTCGTGACGAACTTCCGAAATGAAACGCAACACCTCACGAAAGGTGCAGCCGTGGGCCACGTCGAGGAACTTCGAAACGCCGCCGAAATCGCCACGATTACTGACGAAACCTCGGCACCTCAGCAAGACAGTACGTCGCCAGCGCAGCTCGACATTGACCCTAAGCTTCCGGGCCCGAAACGACGGCAGCTGCTTAACCTCCTCGCCGAATACAGCGACTGCTTTGCGACGTCGTCAAAGGTGCGCCAAACCACCGTTGCGAAGCACCGCATCATTACCGAGGACGACGCGCGCCCTGTGCATCGATCGCCGTACAGAGTCTCCGTAAAAGAAAGGGAGGTTATACAGGAGCAAGTGCAAGAAATGCTGAACGACGACATAATCCAGCCTTCCAGCAGTCCATGGGCCTCTCCGGTCGTACTAGTTAAGAAGGACGGAACGCTTAGGTTTTGCGCGGACTACCGACAGCTGAACGCGGTGACAAAGAAAGACGTCTACCCACTCCCCCGCATAGACGACACGCTAGACCGGCTGCGCCACTCTCGATATTTTTCATCGATGGACCTGAAGAGCGGCTACTGGCAGATCGAAGTCGACGAACGGGACCGAGAAAAGACAGCTTTCGTCACGCCAGACGGACTGTACGAGTTCAAGGTGATGCCTTTTGGACTATGCACGGCGCCAGCAACTTTCCAGCGTGTCATGGACACCGTACTGGCTGGGCTGAAATGGCAGAGCTGTCTCGTCTACCTTGACGACGTCGTAGTGTTTTCAAGCGACTTCGACGAGCACTTGCGACGACTCCGAGCTGTTCTCCAGGCCATACAGACCGCCGGGCTCACCCTTAAGCCATCGAAGTGTCGGTTCGCCTATGACGAACTGAAGTTCCTAGGACACGTGGTTAGCAATGATGGCGTTCGCCCAGACCCAGAAAAGACTCGCGCCGTCGCGGCATTTCCGGCGCCGACAGACAAGAAGCCGTGCAAAGATTCCTGGGACTATGTGCGTACTATCGGCGCTTCGTTCGGGACTTCGCAAGGATTTCGGCACCGCTCACAAACCTCACGAAGGACGCTGAGAAGTTCAAATGGGCCGAAGAGCAGCAGCAGGCATTCGACGAGCTGAAGCGACGACTCCAGACTCCTCCTGTTCTTGGACATTTCGATCAGGATGCGGAAACCGAGATTCACACGGACGCAAGTAACGCAGGACTTGGTGCGGTACTGGTTCAACTACAAGAAGGCACCGAGCGAGTGATTGCCTACGCAAGTCGGACACTATCCAAGGCGGAGAAAAATTACTCCACGACTGAGAAAGAATGCCTTGCGGTCGTCTGGGCAATCACAAAGTTTCGTCCGTACTTGTACGGGAGCCCGTTCCGCGTAGTCACGGACCACCATTCGCTCTGCTGGCTTGCCAACCTCAAGGACCCGTCAGGACGCCTGGCTCGATGGAGTCTCCGACTACAAGAGTTCAACATGACTGTGGTCTACAAGTCAGGCCGCAAGCACAGCGACGCCGACTGCCTGTCTCGATCGCCCGTCGAAACACCTTCCGGCAGCAGCGACGACGATGAAGACGAGTGCTTCCTAGGCGCAGTAAACACCGACGACATGGCACGACGTCAACGAGACAATCCTGAGCTACGCGCACTAATAGAGCACCTGGAAGGGCGCGGGAGTACCTTGCCACGTGTTTTCTCACGAGCCCTGTCGACCTTCGTCATGCGACAAGTCGGAGTCATGCGACAAGTCTCTACAAAGAGAACTTTAGGGACAACAACTTGTCGTGGCTGCTGGTAATCCCGACTGACCTTCGAGAGGAGATCTTCCAAGCCTGCCACGACGACCCGACGTCCGGACACCTTGGTTACAGCCGGACACTGGCCCGTATTCGTGAAAAGTATTACTGGCCCAAGCTCCCCAAGACCGTCCACCTATACACACGATCATGCCACGAGTGCCAGCGACGCAAGAAACCTCCGACGAGGCCGGCCGGACTCCTGCAGCCAATTTTCTCCTCCAACTGCACCCTTCCAGCAGATCGGAATGGATCTACTTGGCCCTTTTCCGCCGTCGACGTCGGGGAACCGCTGGATCATCGTAGCCACAGATTATCTCACGCGGTACGCCGAAACGAAAGCCCTTCCTTCAGGGACTGCCGTGGAAGTTGCCAAGTTTTTCATTGAGTCCATCGTCCTCCGGCACGGCGCTCCAGAAGTTCTGATTACAGATCGCGGATCATCGTTCATGGCACAGCTGACCCAAGAAATCCTCCGACTCAGTCGCACCAGCCATCGTCGTACAACTGCCTACCACCCGCAGACCGACGGGCTGACGGAGCGACTCAACAAGACAATCGCTGACATGATCTCTATGTACGTCGACGTGGAGCACAAGACGTGGGACGAGGTGCTGCCCTACGTCACGTTCGCCTACAATACGGCGGTTCAAGAGACCACTGGATTCACACCCTTCCAGCTGGTACATGGTCGGAAAGTAACGACCATGCTGGACGCGATGCTGCCCCATGAGCCAGCTGACAGTGAGAGCGACGACGCCCAGGTGGTTGCTCAACGGGCCGAAGAAGTCCGCCAGCTCGCCCGACTCCTGATTCAAGACCAGCAACGCGTCGACGCCGGCCGCTACAACCTTCGTCGCAGGGACGTCCACTTCCAGCCCGGAGACAGGGTGTGGGTATGGACGCCCATCCGTCGCCGCGGCCTCAGTGAGAAATTGCTGAAACGATACTTTGGACCGTACAAGGTACTTCGACGCCTCGGGGAGCTGAACTACGAGGTAATGCCCGACGGAACAAGAACATCATCACGCAGCCCACCACGGCCTGAAGTCGTCCACGTCGTGCGCCTGAAGCCGTACTACGCCCGATAGGACTGTGCACCTTATACCTTCCAAATGACTGTTTAGTTTACCGTCCTTTTTATTTTGTTTTGTTTTGTGTTGCATCGGGGCGATGCACTTTTTAAAGGGGGGAGTAATGCCGCGAGCGCAGCTGACCAAGCAGGCAGCGCGCTCGTGGCCTAACGGTTATCGCGCGTGCCTTCCGCGCAGAAAGCCAGGGTTCGAATCCTGGCCGCGGGGACGCCTTTTTGTTGACATCTAATGTAATGTTCTGGTAAATTCGAGAACCGTGTTGCTTGTTCGAGGTCAGAATGTTCCACACGCAGAACCTTCTACGCCGATTCTTCCAGAACCCCACGCGTGTACATAAGGGGCTCCGCGTGGCGAGCCGCAGTCAGTCTCGCCCCAGCGTTCGACTCTGCTCTACGCCGACTTCGACGCCCGCGACGCTCTGTTATTATTTCTGTACCCTTTCATTTTTGGCACAAGTTCGCCACATTAAACGTTTCTTTCTTCCTGTTTATTTATTGTTCTTTTGGTCACCACCCGTGACAATATATAAAAGCAAATTTATATACACATTTTTTAAAGCGGCAGCGTGAAGTCAGTTTATGTAGAGATATATAATACAAAATAATTAGCGGGTCCCGTTGACTTCGTTAAATCGAGTTCACAAGTTGAACCTCGATTTAACGAAGTCAACGGGACCCGCTAAATATTTAGTATTATATATATATAGTGAGTTTTGAGTGAGTTCTAAGACAAGCAAATACATTTCACAAATATTAGCCTAATATTTAAAATACTGTAAAACCCTTAATGTTCGCGAGCCCTTAATTTTCGCGAATTTCGCGAATTGAAGAATTCGCGAAATTTAAGGGCACGCGAAAAATTCGAACCTTAAGAGTTTCAATGCAGGCGCCTGGATTTCGCGAAATTTAGTGGCCGCAATTATGTCCTCTATGACCGATTCGCGAAAAATAGGGGCCGCGAAAATAAAGGGTTCTACAGTATTGTCATGGATGGAACAGGATCGACAAGCGCAAAGCTGAAAATAGATGTTTAATCGCCAAATTTGTTCCTCAAACAAAATAAATAATGAGACAAGAAAGCAGCAGCGAGCGCCGAAAATGGCAGCAGTGAGCGTCGCGATGTCGGCGTCACAGCTGGCTACCGCGAGAGTGCGCCGAGTCCAACGTCGTCGGTAGAGTGAGTAGGCAAGGCCGTGCTAAGCTCCTTATCCGTTACTCTCGGTGTCTCGAACATTCGGCCTAGAATCTTCCAGCGTCGAACACTTGGGAAACCGACTCGGCAAGGTCAAGTTGGCCTCTTTATCTATTACACTCGTGGTAAGAGTGAACAGGAATCTTCTGGAGTGCGGAGAAGAGTTCCCTCTCGGCCATGCACGCGACGAGAGAGTGTTTATCTTAAGTCCCTAATCAAAGTTTTGATTTACTGTGTTCGCGTACTGTACTTCTTTTCACCCAAAGAACCGCACTAAAAATGTTTAACTCTACTCGGAGCGTTTCTGATTCCTTCCTTTATCTGGCAAAAAAAAAAAAAAGGATACTTGTATAGTGTGCTCTCATAATCAGTTATTTGTTAGCTCAGCAAAAACACACACGCGTCAAATGCAAAAATAAAAATAAAGCATAGATTTGTTTCGACACCCAAATTTTCTAAGAACTACTTTGTGCGGTTTATGAACTATGCGCAAAGTTCTCTTTACTTTCGAGATGACAAGGAGTGTACACTTCATTTCACCAACGTCTACGGTGGAGACAAAGGCACGGGCAAAAATGACAAAAGCATCGATCAGCAGAATGATTGTTTAGTACAACTCGCGCGTTGAAGGCACTTTTCAAAGCGACGCGTTCGCGCCACTGTCTTTGTTAGCATTACATAATAACTTCCATGTAATAGCCAGCCTTGGGTGAGTTCCTTTCAAAAAAATAATTCCTGGCAGTTACAGTTGCTTAAAAAAAAATTAGGAAAGTTACCATTACTGCTGCCGCAACAAAAACATAATTCGTTACTGTTACCTTTACGAAGTAACGGCGTTACTTTAAAGTTACGTTTTCATAAAACTACAAATTACAGAAAAAAAACCAAAGAATTCCCCTTCCCCCTTTTCACGTTTGTTACAGCTGAAGTGCATGTAAGGTTGGAGCAAATCGACACAAGGCGAACGTGACACAATGTCGGAAGCCATCGTTGGAAAATAACAAGGAATGGCTAGATTGGACTCGTTCATTGATATCTTAATGATGAAGAAACTGTACAAAAAATAATAATGACAAAAGTGACGTCGTTACTTCAGAAGAAGTAATATAGAACTACAGTTACAAGTAGCATTTTGAAAAATCATCGTAGCGCGTTACCGTTCAAAGTTACCAAAAAATCATAAGCAAGTTACACTAGCGCCACGCGTTACTTGAAACGCGTTGCCCGAAGAAGGAATCGCGAAGCAAGAAGCCACGTTCGTACGTTTCGTAAGCTGGAAGTGATGACGGTAAGAACCTACCGGTAGAATCAGGTTGCCGTCGATCTTCACGTTTCTGAGCATGTCTCGGAATACCTCCTGACGGGAGAAAAAAGAATGAGGGGCATTCAACGCGACTCCCAAGGAATCTTCTAATATAGAAGGAGTTTGGACAGCTGAACCAGCAGGGCCGCCGAGTCACAGTGGTGGCAGTGCAGCCACACTATAGTTAGGCGGAAGACTTTACACTTTTAACGAAATAAAAAAAATATCTCCGATAAACATTCATATATATATATATATATACGAAGTCGATCAAAATTTAAAAGCGAAAAACACTGAGTTTTTTATATTTTTTCTTCAGCTAAGACTGTATATGTCCCCCCCTCCCCCCCCCCCCCTCTCTTAGACTTGAGCTCTTAGTTTACCAGCCCTTACGAAAACGAAAGGGCTCGTTTTGACGAAAACCCGGCGGTGTCTGCCAGTTTGTCAGCGCCAGGACGAGAGGAAGAGGTTGACGCGTGCTGACGTCAGCGCTTCGCACCAATGGGAGCGTCGAACGCCTCACATATTTCCCCTCCTTATCTCTGTCCCCGGCGATGACAAACAAACGACACCGACGGCTTTCGTCGAAACGAGCGTTCAAATGCTAACGCATTAAAAATTACAAGAAGATTCATTGATGGATTCTTAGGGAATACGTTAGCATGACCCTTGGAAACGCCACACACGTCCCCCTTTGGGAAACACTAACGCTGACCCCTTCACTTTTTTGTTTTGGCTTTCTCCTTCGCTTCTTCTATTTTTTGCTGTCTCTTTTTGGCTTGGTTAAGGGGTCAGTGCTAGCGTTTCTCAAAGGGGGACGTATGTGGATTTTCTCAAGGTTATGCTAACGCATTCCTTAAGAATCCACCAATGGATGTTGCTGTAATCTTTTTCACCCATTTTCTCTAATCTCCTTGTCAGAGTACGCCGATGATCTTGGATACGGTCATCCATATCACTCGTGGAATTAAAAACATTCATACCACTCGTGAAAGGAACCGCTTCCATATCACTCGTGGAGGGAACACCATCCAGCATGCATCGTTTTAACTACACACACACATCCCACCCCACGCACCGCTACTACGGAAACCCAGAGCGAAGAACAACCGGCGACGGCAGAGCGGAAACTGAGCACACCCGCATTACACCACGCCGGGGCGCAACACCTCTTAGATGACTAAGCCGTAGTTCTGAATGATATGGTGTCATCAGAGAAGGCCAACGCTGGGCACAGGTGGGACACAAGGATTGCGTCAACGTTCGGCTCAAACTTGACTCGAGGCCCAGTGCTGACGCACCACTGGAGGTGTTGCGCGGCTCCTCCTCCTCTCTAGCGCCGCGCCAGCTGTGCGCGTGACTTTGCCGAAAACGAAAGGGCTCGTTTTGAGAAAAACCTGGCAGTTTCTGTCAGTTTGTCTGCGCCGGGGAGGGAGGGAGAGGCTGACGGATGCGCACGTCAGCGCTTCGTACCAATAAGAGTGTCGCACCACCGTCACCCTCTCCTCCTCCACCTCCCTCTCTCCCCGGCACTGACAAACGAAAGGCACCGCCGGATTTTCGTTAAAACGAGCGTTCTAATGCTAACGCATTAAAAAACGCCAGAACCCGGTCACGCCAGGACACAACAGCACACCAGGGGCCCTAAACTCGTAAAATACAAAATTGGAGCCGAAAGTTTGCGGGGAGGGCCGATTGGACGCCGGCGACCACAGCGCGAAGTCATCGTCGTGACAGTTCAACCGGTGCGCTCCGTGAACTTCGGCCCCTACTTTGTCTTTGACGAGTTTAGAGCCACAGAACCCGCGTCTAAATTTCCGTCCTGATGTAAACGTAAAAAAAAAAAAAGAGTTTGGTTACACCAGGACACAACAGCGCACCAGACACCAGAACCCGGTCTGGATGGATTTTTTGATAGGATGAGCACACTGTACGTTATTCGTCGCACCTTAAAGGGTTCTAAATAAAATTGAAACGCAAAATGTAACAATTATAAGGAAATTATAGAAAGAATACTCTCTGTGTCTGCCCCCCCCCCCCCCCTCTTCCCCAAACAACTCGAAGAGCCAATGGTTGCAATCTACAAATTAAACATCAAAATCAATCGCCTAAAAGAAAAACAAAAATCGTCTCGACCTCATCTCGTCATCGAACATGGCGCGATGACGCAAGGTGTCACGCTGGGAATCGTTAGAGAGTTTTCGTAGATGGTTTTCGTCGTTCCGCAACGCTCTCCGCTACCCGCTACGCGATACCCGGAACTCTACAGTCAAGGCCATCGGATCGCGCAGACGCAGTAGGCGGCTCCTTTGTTTGCGTAGGGCTTAGCGGAGGGGGAAACGCGGTCTACTCCCTGTCATTTCACTCTTCATTGCTCCGTGAAAACGTTTCTCACCGGTCATCGTCACTCGCAAAACTTCTTCGGCACATCGCGGTGATTCACTCTTCTTGTCTCCTCGGCGTGTCATAACGTAACTGTGTGTAACAGTAAACGACAGCTTTAGAAACGCGGGGCGTGGCGAGAGCATCTCATTATCGCTCGGCAGCCAATCAGATTGCGATATTAGCCGATAAGAACGCCCAAGAACATTAACATAATAAGCCACGCCCGCGTTTCTTAAGCTGTCGTTTTCTTAAGCTATCCCAAAATAGGTCAGTGACTCCATAGCTTAATGAGTTTAATTCGGTTTTGAGGAATCGCGGTCGCTCACCGTGGCGTTCCGCATCTTGTCCAGCTTGCCCAACAGCACGTCCGGAGCCACGTCCATGAACCGAGAATTACCGGTGCGGCTAAACGTTCGTGCAAAAAAAAAAACACGGCGGCGGACACGTTATTTACGCATACCGTTAGCGGAGAGAACATTTAATAGGGCATGCGCGACACCTTAATCTAAAGTATGAAACACATACGGGTCATTCCATGTCAAAGGAGACGCGGCAATTGTTTCATGTCTGGGATATATACTAAAAATGTAATTTAGATCAAGAAGCCTGTGAACCCCTAAAAAAAATTATTTTGTAAAAAAAAAAAGTTTTTTTGCTGATATTATGCTTTAAATTTCTGGACTTTGCATAAAACTTATGTAGATAAGAAAAATATTGTAAAACAAAACGGTTCCGTACCACACAAATTTAGGTGGGCGCCTAATTACTTATAAGATGTCCTATCTTACAATAAAGTACAAAATTGGAAGACGCTATTTTGAGCCCATATACAACCTCCAAAAAGAAAAGACTTTATGACATTTCATTTTTTGTTTTGTCAACTTGGACATGGGATGCTAGCTACAATACTTTTTTTTTGTTCTCTTAGGACTAATAATTGAATTGCTTGGATTAAAATTTCAATGCCTCGTTTTATTGTATTTTAATTAAATGTAAAACTCAACAGTTCACGCTGAAACGGACATATTGAGAGCCATAAAAAGCAATGTGGGCAGAGGTGCTCGAAACTTTCGAAATAGCCAAAAGTTCAAGCCTCGTAATCTGTTCAACATATTCAAAAAGAAGAAAGAAAAAAGGGCTTAAGGTACACTTAAGCACTTCTTATGAGTTGTGAATGCGAAAGCATGCACGCCGCTCTTCCGTTCCCTTCTTTAGTCTGCGGCGTACTTGCGTCGACGGTCGAGCGCGCGCGCTGTCGGTGCGCTGACCTTGGGCGTGGAGCGGTGGAGCCGCTGCCTCGCGGACACACAACGCCATGTCGTGGCGGTCGTTGAAACTGACGCGCAGCGGCCAATGGGAGGCTCGTCGACGCGCGCCAGCCAATGGGACCGAAGCCGAAATCCATCAGCTTTACTCCGCTCCTTTGAAATTCGGGGAAACTAGGTGCCGTTTGGCTAGGCTTTTCGAGTGGTTCCATATCTGGGAGCTGGCTTCACTTGGAGAAAGGATTTAAGGTGCCGTTTGGCGCGGCTTCAAAGCTGATGACGTCGGCTCGCTCCATGAGACAGTTAATGCTTTCGCAATAAAAAAATAGAAAAATACTTTTTGTTGTTGCGGATAAATTATTTTTGTTAAAGATGAGCCCCTCCGACCATACATCCAGGCGACCGCCCCGTAGGCGATGCACGCCGGCGCTCGCCAGCGAGGCGTCAACTGTGCGATAGCCGCCGCTAGGTCTTCATCGCCCTCCTGGAAACACGTTTTATTCCGTTGAAATTGACGTTATCCCGACTTCCATGCATCCGTATTCTCTTTACGTTACGTTATGATACTGGTATCTTAATTTTACTCTACTTCTTCCCAAGTAACTGCCGACGAACGCAGGCCTGCATCATCTGCATCTTGAGTTTGGGAATGCATACTGCGGGTCGGCCTGATCTGTCGTATGTCCAGATGTCAAAGCAATTCAGACCTGATAGCTCAGATTTACCGAATCAAAATTATAACGGTGACGTCTTTTCCCCATTGAACCTAAATATATTTTGAAAGAACTAAGATGTATAGAAGTTCGTTGGAGCATCCACTAAGGACGCCCTGCTGAGATAGTGACGACGTCATGGCAACGACTATGTCACTCTTCTAAGCGTCATTGTGGGAAGAGCTTGTGGCAATCTTTCTGCACGCAATATTGGAATCGGGAGTAAAAACGCGCAAATTTTCGCAAATTCTGTTAATTGGTCAAGCCTCTGATAGTAGTTGGCGTCAATACTGTAACTGCAACATGAGCCATAAACCATTAATTAAAATTTTAATCAATAATTTGTTAAGTAAACCGATTTACCATGACGGTTATTACCTCATCTAAGGTCCGCCGAGCCTGACACCCAGATAGGCGAAGACGGCACCCGATGTAACTCCCACCTCTTATCAAACACACATCCTTTAAAGATACTAACGAGTTCTGAATTTGAGACATCTTCTGCTGGCCTCCAGTGCATTCCGGAGCCTGTAATACTGCACGTAAACGGAACCTCAGGGGTGCTAGGCGTCCGCCGCAAAGAGTGAAATGATTTTTACATCCTTAAACTGCTTTTGGTAGCCCTACATATGTCAAAATACATTTAAGTGCAATAAAAAGCGGCATCACTGCTATCATCTTGCATGGGTGAAGAGCTATCCGGTCTGAATTGCTTTTATATCTGGACATACGACAGACGAGACCGACGCTTATTACGCATTCCCAAACTCGGAAAGCAGACAACACAGGCCTGCGTTCTTCGGCAGTTACCTGGGCAGAGTAGAGTAAAATTAAGACGCCAGTGTCGTTACGTAACGCGAAAAGGATACGGATGCATAGAAATCAGGATAAAGTCCACTTCAATTGAATACGGTAAAACGTGTTGTCACGAGAGCGTTGAAGACGCTGGCGAATGCCAGCATGCGTCGCCTACGAGGTGGGCGCCTGAAGGCATATGGTCGGAGAGGCTCACCTTTAAAAATATTTTATCAGCGAAAAAAAAAAAAGTACTTTCCTAATTTTTTTTTTTTTTTTTTTTTTTTTTACATTGTGAACAGATGAGGTGGATTAAGCTTTTGGCTATTTCGAAAGTCTCGGGCACTTTTGCCCACACTGCTTTTGATGGCTCTCAATATGGTCGTTTGTCCATAAAATGAAGATTCTGACATTCGATTAAATGCAACGAAACGAGGCTTTAAACATTTAATACAAGCAATTCAATTACTGGCCTTAAGAAAACAAAGTATTGTAGCTAACACCCAAATTCAAGTTTGCTAAAAAAAGTAAATTTCATAATGTCTCTTGTGTTTGGAGCTCCTATTTGGACTCGAAATGGCGTCTTTCAATGTTTGTATTTTAATTTAGGATATGGCATCTTATTAAGTAATTAGTCGGCCACCTAAAATTACATGGTACGCAACCGTTTTTTTTTTTTACAATGTTTTTCTTAACTACGTAGATTTTACGCAAATTCCAGAAGTTTAGAGCATGATATGAGCACAAATAAGATTTAGTTTTTCACAAAAGAAATCTTATATGAGTTCAGGAGGCTTCTTTATCCAAATTATTTTTTTGTCCTGCATATCGCATACATGTTCAAATTGCCGCGTATCCTTTGGCATTTAATGGACCCATCCTAGAATGGACAGTCGGGCTAGTTAGTATACATTCACGATGAAAAACAGCACGAAAATACAAGGACACAGAGTAGAGAACACACAGGACTCAGCGCCTTGGCCCTGTGTGTTCTCTCCTCCGTGTCTTTTTATTTTCGCACTGTTTGTCATCGTGAAAATACATGGGAGCCGAAATCAAGCCGCTGCCGAGCGGCACGACACGACGCCATTTTCCAAAACCATTTGTATGCCCGGAGAAACAGAGGGAGAGCGCGCGGAGACGTCAGGACGCCGAGCTTTGGTTGGAACGATTAGGGGGTAGACGTGAAGCTAACTGCCTTTGCCTCCACTGCACTCGTCGAACGCGTTCGAATGCGAGAGCCAAACGCCAGACGCCGGCGTTCGGCGTTTTAATGCGTTCGAACGGTGAATAGGAATAAAGTCAGCTAACCTTTTGCTTTGACGCACTATCCCTCCAATCAGTGATTAGTACTCTGACGTACCCGCGCTCTTTCATCTCTCTCACTTGGAAGCATACCCGAGAGAAGGAGCTCTTTTCGGCTAGTGACGACGAGAAACCAGCATACATTCATTGGACGAGGAACTTAAGGTTCGGTAAGGGTAAGCTTGCGTGACGCTCCTGCAGGTTGTGAGTCCACTAAAGGATGGATGTCCGCTGTCACCAGTGCATCTCCAACCGGCCAGACGCTTACTCTAAAACGTCTACTTTCCCCGCAGAACTCCTTGAGAAGCAATCACTGCAATCCACCCTGGGAGGTCGGCCGACGATGTAGCTGAGAATATGTTTCGGCATCGGAAGGAAGTCTGTGCCGTGTTCGCTGGGCACGGCGTTTCACGTGCTCACATCCCGGACATCCTTTTTTGCGGCGGAGCTTTTAAGGGCTAGGTTCCCCAGGATCGTGTCCGTGTATGTCGACAAAATCCTCCCTGAAAAGCTACCGCCATCTATAAGCGACGGCGGCAAGCACACAACCAGTATGGTTTCCGCCGTCGCTCGTAGATGGCGGCAACCTTTCCAGCTATAATAGAAGAATGGATAGTTGGGCGCGTTGGTGGGAATTCGTCGTAGGAACCAGTGCGAAAAACAGACGACGACGAAGAAGAACCACACAGTGTATAGACGTTTCCACTGTTTACAAAAATCACAGTCCACACGTGTTAAATCACAGTCCATAACGCGCACGTTCGTCGCTTCGGAAAGCGAGCAAATCACGCGCCATACGCACGAACACTGAAAATGGAACCTGCCAAGTGTCCTTTTTTGGAAAGGTCTATAGAGTACAGCTCCGCTGGTCTTCCTTCTTCACGAGAGTGGAAAGGGTGAACGATTTTGGGGGTCTTTAATAGACCTTTTGCGAAATTCCCGAGCGCCAAGGAGCATGCTCCGAGTGTAGTTACACGCGCTGCACGTGCTGGCGTCAGCAGTAGTAGCTTTTCTAAAGCAAATGTCTAAAACAAATGGCATTTGCACGCGCGCTTGTCAACGCTTTATTTTGGTGTTTTACTTCGAATCTTGTATACGGGGAAGGCGAGCGCGTGTGGCGCGTGTCCATACATTCCCATCATTCTCCTTGATGCTTGGGTAATTTAGCAATAGGTCTATTCCACGCCATCGACCGATCTTTCGACGCAGTATTCAATGAGCTTCAGAGTACTCTGCAGAAAAACTAAAAGCAAGAAATTTCTTTTGTTAAAGTGGACGACTTTGCTGGGATTTATTGCTGTCCAGAGTGAAACTAGTGATATGGGAAAAACCTCCGGTGTCAATTGATGAAGTGGCTAGAAAAGTTGAAATCGGTTATGACTCGCTCGCATTCGGAATTCGCTCCTCGCCGTGTTCGCCTATGGCGAGGAGGTTTCGATGGCTATATATAAAGGCGTGGTCGGAAAATAAAGTTACCTTGAATTCCGGTTTATAAAATACGCTTTTCGTTCTTTTATTTTTTTTAGGCAAAAGTTACGTCGGTCCGTTTCGTAAAACGGTACGACTTACCTCCGTTTTAGTTCAAATATGAAGCTTAACTGTGCAAATTTGATGCGGGGGCTATATTTATTATAACATTTAAACATACGAATGTTGAAATTGGCCCCCGCTTGTGCATATATCGCGATCGCAATACACACATATGCAGGCTGACCAATGCTGTTTCGCCGTGCCGACCTTCCAAATGTATAAGTGCGACTTATACAAAGGTACGACGTATATACCATCTTTGTGAAAACCCCGAGTAATGGGGGGGGGGGGGGGGAGAGAGGGTGCACTCACACAGAGGTACAGCCGTACGCTTACAAGCCGCAAAATACGAAATTTTCCGCGTTTGACACGATGAGTGTGTTTGACTTTTCTTTTTTTCCCCTAGTCTCAAATCGACGCTTGGATGAATAAGCACTTTCATTTCCATTTGTGCGTGCTAGGTTAATATTAAGAAAAAAAAAAGAAAACGAAGGCTATTTTTTACGTTTCCTCGTATACTGCTAAATCGCCTATTGGCGACTGTCGGGGGGGGGGGGGGTGCTCGCTTACGACAGGATGGTTCCAGGTAGCAGGGCCTCGTAGTACGTCTGCTGGAGCTCGCTGGGCCAGATGTACTTCCACACCTGCGTACAGGCCGCACAAAATGCACCCTGCAGCCAGTGGATACGAAGGGGACTTCTCCTAGAATATCCCCGAGTGTATAGATTTGATGACACCAGGATTCGCGCCATAAACACTTCATATGAGCAGCGAGGGATTGTTTCCCCGTCTTTGAAAGAGGTGCAAGTTTGTCTTCGCATTATTATATTAATTGCGTCTTATTCGTACGGTGTGAACTTGAAACGGGCTATTTTCGAATCATTAGGAGAATTAATTATGCGATATGAATCGTTACGGTATACAGAAATTGTCCGAGTTAAAAAATGAAAGCCGTTTACAACTCCCTGTAACACCGGATTAGAGCGCAGCTCTTGAGGCGGAGGGTGGAAGGGTACTGAGGGATAGGTGACTCCCTGAGGTCACGTGACCTCGGCGGGGGGGGGGGGGGTGTCACGTGACCTCAGCGGAGGGTCACGCGATCTCAGGGGGAAACCCTCATGACCCTCGTGAGGGTGACCCTCGTGACCATCGTGAGGGTAATCCTCGTGACCCTCGTGAGGGTAACTCTCATAACCCTAGTAACCCTTGTGAGGGTAACCCTCGTGACCCTCGTGAGGGTAACTCTCATAACCCTCGTGACCCTCGTGAGGGTAACCCTCGTGACCCTCGTGAGGGTAACCCTCGTAACCCTCATGAGAGTAACCCCCGTAACCCTCGTGAGGGTTACGAGGGTTACTCTCACGTGAGTGTAACTCTCATAACCCTAGTAACCCTTGTGAGGGTAACCCTCGTGACCCTCGTGAGGGTAACTCTCATAACCCTCGTGACCCTCGTGAGGGTAATCCTCGTGACCCTCGTCAGGATAACCTTCGTGACCCTCGTGAGGGTAACCCTCGTCGCGAGGGTTACGAGGGTTATTATTCTCACGAGGATCACGAGGGTTACCCTCGTAACCCTCGTGATAGTAACCCTCATAAACCTCACGAGGGTTACGAGGGTTACGCGCGGTTACGCCGACGGCAACGCCGACGCCGCTCAAGCCGGAAACAAGCGCCTAAGAGCTGCGCTCTAAAAACAAACAAACGGGGATCGATAGAATTATAAAACATATTGTAAATAACATTTCTTACGGCTCACTATACGACATCTTAGAAATTGAAAAAAGGAGAGGATGACGCTAGATGTACCATCATTGAATCAATTTTGTAAGTACTTGATACTAACTAACAATTACTATAAACAATTTTAAAATTGAAGTGAAAAAGGAGATTTGCGGCGTACAGAAAGATTCATAATTCTTAAAATGATTGCTAATTTTACGATAAAAAAGAAAGTCGGCACTGCATACCCCCATTATTTAACACTTTATTAGAGTCTGTTTATTTTATCATCAAATCGAGTGGCAAAAAATAATGTACGTGAATGAATTCATAGGTTCGCATTTCATTGTTATTTCATAATAGGCATTCTGTTTATAATAATTTGTTCTGCTAAAACGTTTTTTTTTCGCATTTGTTATGTGTAATGCCTGATTTCACATACAAGCCTTTTTTCTTTCGTGGGCCAGCATTTTTCTACGTGTATTTTTATGTAGAATAAAATTATTAACTGTTATTATTATATTTATTTTATTTTATTGCCTTTTTTGCGTGATTTTGTATGTGTGTGTGTGCTAGTCAGTGTTTTTTTTTTTATTATGACTCATCTTCAAGCTACCTACAAGCTTTTTTCCGCCTGTACTCTGATGAAAAATTAAAATCTGTGTGTTGTTTTCCTCGGTGCACGGGATGTGAGTCCGTGCGAATATCTGGTCTCCTACATGAAATGCTGGGTCTGGTCCCACAAGCCTCTGCTGCTTTGACCAGACCCGACACTCAACTAAATATATGTGCAACGTTGATTAAAATTCTTCTTCTCCTTCTTCTTCTTCTTTTTCTTCTTCTTCTTCTTCTTCTTCCTCCTCCTCCTCCTTCTCCTCCACGGACAGCGACCCGTTTGACCACGTCTTTTTACTCTCCTCGGACGTTAAGTATCCTGGACCCCATGTTTCGTATGTGTCGGGCATATAATGGCATTGCAAGTGATCTTGATATTTTTTTGTCTGACTAAATTTGTCAGATCTCTCAGAGTCTTGTATGAGTCTCGCTGAACCTGTCGTATTTGTGATGTTATTAGAGAGTTTTAGAATAACGTACGCAATTTTAGCGCACGCTAGCGCTAAATTTGGCGCTTGTATTAGCGCACGCCCCGCGAGAGAGTTTTAGAATAGCGTTTCTCCGTCGCGACGCAAAAGCCCAAGCATCTCGCGCTTGCAACGCCACCAAGATACAGTCACAATTTTCATTTCACACACGAAATGCTGTAACTTTAGAAAAAAAAAACAAGTTTTTTGTTCCAGAGTACCATTTCAGATTTGTTTAAACCTGAGAATGCGAGGCGAGCGGTTGACCGGTCGTGTCCGCTTGCGTCGCCTCGGCAAGAGAGGTCTCTGGTGAAGGCGAGCGGGTTGAACATGAATACACAAAATTGAAAGAATAAAACACGGAGGACAAGTGGTTGTGCTGTGATTGTCCTCCGTGTTTTATTCTTTCAATTTTGTGTGTGTAAGAGAGGTCTCGTGTACTGATCTTCGCACATCGTACCTTCGCCGAGAAATGTTCGCGCGTCACAAGCACCAAGTTACCGGTGATCGTTGCCAAACGAAGTACAAAAGGATGCCGCCGACGTCGCACTCACGACGCCGCCAAAGCAGCCGCCGACATAATCCTGGAAGCCGCCATTTTTTAAACTCTGCTACGTCTTGGCTTTAGCCAACTTGTCATCACGAATCCTCCTTGGAGGAGCGCAAAGAGTCGTTGCGTAATCACGCTATTTCCGAGAAATAGCGCACGCTAAAATTGCGCACATAAAGCGCAAAACCTGGTTTGCGTTCGGAGCATGCGCAGTGGCGACGACGATATTCTTTGCGTACGCAAAGCTTTAGCGTGCGCTATTCTAAAACTCCCTATTACATATTATGTTAATAAGGTATATTCGTTTCTGTGGTAGTCTTCTACTCTGCGTTCGGACCCTGTGTTCCGTTCTTTTCTTGTTGTGTATATCGTATTGTTGTGTCAGCACGCGTTATATGTACCATATCTTTTACTCAATGCTTTGAGTTTTTATGTTGTTTTTTTTTGTTTGTTTTTCCCCCCACTTTTTTGGAGTGTGTAAGTTTCGGTGTGCCAGTACCAAGACCGCATGGTCGTTCCTGGACACCTAATAAAAATTATTATTGATTCTTGATTATTATTATTATTATTTGTTTGAAGTGTGCCTTAGGGTTCCACGTGTGCCTACTCGCAATCAATCATCCTTTTATATTTCCAAAACATTTAGTCCTTTAAGCCCAATTATTAGACTGACCGAGTGTTATAACCAGTACTCTGAGAAACTCGATGTTTTAACTCGTGCTTAAGCGCATTTGTTATTTCTTTTGAAGACCTGTCCGGTGGGTGAATAACGATTGTGGTTCACTTTAAGATTGATATCGGAGAGCACATACATTGTTGGGTCTGTGCTTGTGCTACTGCTTCGTATATTATTCGCTTTGAGTGCCTCTCAAACTTGTTTTTACATTACTGCAATTTCTCTTCATTGTACACAAGACCTAGAAACTGTACTTTATTATCATTCAGCTCAGTCTATGTCGATTATGGTTATATTCAGTTACTGTACAGTGGATTTGCTATTCTGTAGTTGTGCGTTTTATATATTCATTTCCATCCAGTGTGCCAGTACCAAGACCGTAAGGTTGTTCCTGGGCACTATAATAAACATTGATTGATTGATTGATTGATTGATTGATTGATTGATTATTAAAATCAACAATATAATTACGTTTATGTTGCCCACTGAGCAGCCTGAAAAGTCAGTGGTATACGATCGTTTCTGCACAGGTCAAACACCTTTACCGCTAACGCGTTAAGTAACGCTAATGAGCTTACGTGTGTACAGGGGTCATCGCGAAAAGCGCAACCACCCCAAGCGCTATCGGATCAAACGAATAGTGTATAACAACGATCCAGATGAGAAACATCGCAATGTCTCGCGCACCCATTACGCAAACGGCTTGTCAAAATCGCTGCGCTGAGTTATAAAGCCTCCCATGAATTCAAACTGAGAAAGTTGTGCCTGCCGAACAAAAGCGAGCAAAGTTTCCAATCCCGGCAACCCCCTTCCCTGTAGACACATAAAAATGCGTTATCCAGAAAGTCTCGTGCAAGAGTTGCAGTGCATCATACATTGGAAAAAACGGATGCACAGAAGAAGAAAAAAACGTGCCAAAAAGAACGTCAGTGTAACGTCGCTTTGCAATGAGAGCGACTCGTCCCAAAAAAGAACTAGTGGACCACAAACGTAAAACTGCCAAAACCTTAATCTTCACGGAGGTAGCAACATTGGCGAGAAAGAAAAAAAAAAGATGCGAGGCCACGGAAACTTTCGTATTCTAGGGTCATCTACAGAAGTGCGCCCGCATGGGGTAAAAAAGCCCTCGTCCCCTCTTCGAAGAACATATAAACATTCCTGATAAACAGGACTGTGCTGACCAAGAGTCATGGATTTGCTCTGTACTGACGATACCTTCCGCATGCGAAGCAAACGGTTTAATATCCTTTTTTAATATGATGTCGGCATGTAATCCTTTGCTGTTGCGTCTACTTACTTCTGCAGTATTTTTTTTTTTTTTTTTTTGTTTTTTACAGTTGGTGAACCCCCTTTTCAAAGTCAGTCTACTCATCCTGTCCAAAGTCACACCAGCCGTCATATATAATGACGGCATTACATAGTTTCTCGACTCCAGAAAGAGTGAACGTGTGAGAATTAATTTAAACATGTTGGTTAATGTGCCTACGTCGCCTTTGATTCACGAAGCTGAGGGCGCGTGATTTAGGAGCTACGTTCTCTTGTCTCCAGAGCGGAGCGTTTGAGACTGTGACTCTGACTTTCAAAAATGGGTCTATTGAAGAGAGTCTGGGGGCGGCTTGACCACTCCCACCTCGTCAAGGACGTCTCGATTCTGGTCGACGGACTCGCGCTTGCTGATGCCGTAGTAGGGGACGCAGATGTAGCCGTACGCCAAGCTGCCCACCAGCATGGAGTAGCAGGCCACGCCGACGACCAGGATGTTGGCCACCGCCGTCAGGCCGATGCACCTGCGTGTCCTTATCTCTTATTTTGCTTTTTTTGTTTCGGTGCGTAGATCATTTCCAAGCAACTCGCACGTATACTTGCTACGCTATTTTTGCGCCGGTAATTGCCCAAAAGGGTTTTTACCATCTTTTGCGATTATTAGTACGGTCGACGTGGCGAAACAGCACCGAAAAGCCCGCATATGTGTATTATGATCGCAATATAAGCGCAAGTGAGAGCAAGATTAAATATTATCGTCAACGAATTGAACGAGAAATTTAAGCCCCATGGAAGATTTCCGCAGAAAGCGGGTTACGACCTTTTTTAGTGAAGAAAGTGTCCCCAAATTTTGAAGTGTCTTTTTTTTTTTTTTCTCGATGCTTTTTGTAGTTTTGTAGGTATCTTATCTCAAAAATTTGTTTCGGGGAAACCGAAACTACCGGCTCGTGAAGATGGCGACCCTGGCCATCGTGTGACACCAAGTTCGTACCGCGATACGGCAAAAACGTACGACTGCCCTAGTCCCAAGAGCAGTTCCGATCAGTCAGGTAAGATACGCTACAGCTGTTTTACTGCTTTGCTTACAATATATCAAACATCTGTAGCAAATATTAATACACATTCCTAAAGTTGCCGGCTAAAAAGCGAGTTTGACGCGATCAACGCAGGCTCAGCGCAGGCTCAGAACGAGCACCCAGTTTTCTACTGAAAATAACTACAATCTTGGTGGTGTGCAATGCACGTTGCAGAAGCGTTATGAAAGCTAGTTGTAAGCTCGCGCTGAGTAGGAACGGACTAAACTATGGCCGCCAAACGAATGCCACCTACGGCACCCCGACGCGCTTGATCGAGCAGGGAGTCAATAATCTTCGTGAGCGATCACCAAGAAGCACTTGCAACCTAGGGACGCAACCCCATAACATAACAAGCGGAAATCGTCCGCTGGGACAGCTGAAAACGTAGTATAAAAATACGGCGAAAGTGGCGTACGAACAAGTAACCTCCTTGAGTACGAACATGACGTCGGGACAGAAGGTTGTTTGACAAAGAACCAACCTGCTGAATGCCCGCTGAAAAAATTCGGGTGCATTTTTAATATCGGATTTAGAGTGGATAGCGGTTTCCCAATGGTGTAATATTTTGGCAATGCTCGTATTTAGTTTCCGTAGATCGAGATCACTCATTTCTTTTGGTTAGACATTTGACCGGAGTTACCCTTCAGGGTCCGTATTTGTAGAAAATAAAAATGCATATTAGTCGCACTGTTGTATAAAACGCACCAATTAAAAAAAAAAAAGAATCGCAATCTACACGTCCAAAGCTACTGTAGCTTTTCAATTAGATCACGTTCAGGGGCACAAAGTGCTTTCTGAGATCCTCGTTTTATGGTCATAACTCAATCTACGAGCTCCAAGCATCCTAAAAAAAAAAAAAGATGAGATTACATTCGTGCGCGGCCGATTTGCACAATAAAAAAGTGATCAAAGTTCCCGACATTTACCGTTGGCGCAAGGCGACAGATGGCGCTTCCTAACCTTGCTGAATATGGTCGAACGACGGACGGCGCTTGTCAGCCACTCGTGAGCGATGGGTTCCCTCCCGCCTGGACGAGCGGGGTGGGTCGGCCACTCGTCCACGCGGGAACCGATCGCTCGCGATTTGCTCACAAGTGCTTTCTGAGATTCTCGCTTTATTTTGACTGTCACTGGTTTGCCTAAAAAATGGTTCCAACACATTAGTAGACACATCTGAACTAGTAACCCAAATTACAAGTTACAATATGTTTTTTCTTTGCTAAGTTATTAAAGTTTTAAATTTTATCTTAGACGCTTGGAGTCTTCTGACAACCGAATTATTAGTGTAAGTAGAGCTGGTTGGCACATGATCACACAAGGTGGGAAAACAGCCTGAACAAAAAAGAAAAAAAAAACACTTACACAGAGGCAGGACATACACATAGCTGACTATCAACCATTCTTTACTATCTTCATCTTCTTCAACCCTCAGTCTAGTCTTCATCTTGAGCCTCTCGACCATACATGTTTATGAGATTAAATAATTTGGTTCACATTTCAAAAAGTCAGAAAAACGAAAAAATATATTTAAAAAAATATTTAAAAAATAAAAAATAAAAAAGATTTTAAATAAGCATGTACCAGTTATACATGCGCACTACTTGTTACTGGGCAACAGCACATCACTGGGCTTCAGCCCATCACAGATACTGGGAAGCGTCATCACAGCACTGTTAGTACAATTCTCTGGCCGCAGCTCAGCGTAGCTATTGTTTTTCTTTGTCGTGAAGCGTGATTCAGTGACACTCTCAATGTTTCGGGCACTCGTAGACTATTAAATGAAGTGTTGCCACCACGGCACTTATGTCTGTAGTGAAAAACTCGTGTCACCATAAGACTGAGCCCAGTTTTGCAAGACAAGTGTCTCGATTATGATTGTCCGGTTATCCTGATGATCTTCTGGCAGGTGTGTCCGAAAACCTATGCAAGAAACTTAAACGCACATCACCGAACAGAGATGAAACAGAAGCAAAAGAAAATCGAAAGAATATCGAAGAGATCCCATATCTTCATGGGATCACACACAAATTAAAAAAGATCGCTGGAAGACAGAATGTGCAGGTGGTTTGCTCAGCCCCAAACAAGCGCCACTTCATGTGCCGCCGAGTAAATAAGAGAGCCAGCTAGGGGAAGAAGTGCATCACTGCTTTTAGGACACGATATACCCAGTGCGAAGCGGGATTTCAATCTTGCGGCAAGTGCTATATCGGCCAAACAGGCCGCGTATTAACGACAGAACTCGAGAGCACGCAGGGGCAGTAAGGAGCACATCAGCAGGGCACCTTTCAGCCAACTGCAGGACTTGTGAGTGTAGTCCAGCCGTTACCGACGTTAGAATTCTTGCAAGGAGCAGAAATCAACACGAAAGAGAGATTCACGCTTCATGACAAAGAAAAACAATACCTACGGTCAGCTGCGGCCAGAGAATCGTACAAACAGTGCTTCGATCACGCTTCACAGTATCTGTTTCCCAATGACTGGTAGTGAGCATGTATAACTGGTATGTGCTTATTTTACAATGTTATCATTTATTTTTATATTTTTATTTATTTTTTATTTTTTTAAAGATATTTCTTTTCTTTCTTTGAATTTTTCAAATGTTAACCAAATTATTTAATCTCATAAACATGTAATGATCGAGAGGCTGAAGATGAAAATTAGACCGAGGGTTGAAAAAATGAAGATAGTAAAGAATGGTTGATAGTCAGCTATGTGTATGTCCTGTCTCTGTGTAAGTGTCTTCTTTTTTCATGCTGTTTTTTCATTATCTGTCTACTGACAACACTGGAAACGTGACGTCAGAGGCTGTTATATGGGGCAAAATGGGGGCAGTACAACTTGCACCCGACAGCTTACAAGTTTGATGGTGTGAAATGAATGCTGGTTACGATCAAGCCAGCAAAACAAACAAAAAATATGTGCTCAAAACAGTCTTTTTACGCTGCCCGTTTGACCCGCAAGTTCTACGGCATGCGACGTCACGCCAACGAAGAGTGCGGGAAGTTTTAATGTTAGGTTTAGTATAATCTTTACTTGCCATATTTATAGAAAATTAAAATTCGTATATGTAGCACTGTTGTATAGGCTAGGTATTCCGGAAAGGGTCAGGGCTAGGGATTCCGAAAACGTGTTCAGTTTGGGTAGCTGGAAAAAGCGTCGGAGCTTCCATTTGAAGTATGAAAAGTTCCGCACTTTACCCTAATAACTTGTTTGTTTATTGTTGGTGGTGTAAGTAGTAATAAGACGGCGCGCGAGAGTGTACGAAGTTATGCATATACTGACGCCAGGAGCGTGGTGCCGGCCCTTTCGGAGGCTTGGCTGCGTTTGGTGGGTGCCACGATTTCGTCGTGCGTAGCGATGCCCGTCAGGAAGCCGCCCGAGTAGAGCACAAAGATGAGGACCACCACGGCCAGGCTCGCGATGGAGAAGCGGAGGCTGGGCGACCGTTAACAACAAAGAAACGACACAAGTTTTTGTTGTACGGTGCTGCGCCCACCTAGAAGACAAAGCTCCCCTCCACACGTCATCACTAGTGGTGGATCCACGCCAATACCTTGCATCCAATACCAGAGCGCCAAGCAGTCTCACAACGAACGCGACGCTAGCAAGCGGCATCACCAAGACATATATATACTTCTGCCGTTTTACGGTGGGTCTAGTCGAGCTACGGCTGTGTTTGCCGCTAGGGGGCGGGTCGGATATCCACCAATTATGACGTCATGCGCGGGCCTTGCCTTCTAGGTAATATTGGCAGCGCCCTATACACGTTTGCGAGTACGGCCTCAGGGCACCGGGGGGGGGGGGGGGGGGGGGGGGGGACTTGTTCACTTGGGGTGCGCCCATGCACATGTGCATGGGCGCGTCGAAATCGGATTATGACGCGACCAAGCACGCCCCGAGCGCGAGCAAGATGGCGGCACCCCGAGGCCGTATACTTCCAAACGTGTATACACCAACTCATGTTTACAAACAAACCGGAGCGCTCCTAGCGGACGCCACCGGCGCCGCGTATGCGCAATGGGAGTGTGGGCAAGAAGCTCGCCGTCGCCCATAAACAAACCATTGAAATGCGACGTTATCGGGATCGGTGTGAGTCCCCCTGCCCTTTTTCGCGTTTGAATTGTTGATTCTACGCCTTCCTGGCAATGTCTGGCTACTTGAGCGGCCTCAGCGAAATTAACAAGTCTCGTTACACCGCAAAACTTCGCGTGAATAATATGACATGCGGCGATTCATTCCGCGTGGACGCCGCAGAATGTACACTAAAGCCTGATTCGCATGATGAGATTTCGCTCGCAATTTTCAGTCGAGACGTCGCTCGGACTGCAAAAGCGTGAACCGTAGCTGAGATGGTCGACGTCGATACTGAAAATGTAAAACAGAATCGGACCATGTGAATCAGGCATAACGAGTCGGTGATGGCCACTGGTAACAATGATCAACATCTACTTGTATCTACGGTTTACATCGAGCCTGCTTACCAGTCTTCAAACTTAAGCCTTGTGAAGCCTGCACTTGCTTCTTATCGCAAGTACCGGGCCCACGTTTGGTCTACGGGCCGGTGTCGTCTAAGAGAGCAGACGACAAGCAGAAACGTTTGAAAGAGCAGACGACAGTTCGAACGATCAGGTGGCCGTTTGAACTTGAAGACGCACTGAACGTAGTCCACAGGTGGTCGGTACAACTTGACGGTTTCCCGGCGTTCATGTTGGAACACAACAAATAAATCTGATGGCCCTAAGTATCCGTGAATTCAACCCAAAGTGATTCCCGCCCAAGCAATCGTGGTCCGACGGCCTCTGGTTTTCCCTTTTCACGGGACATATCCACGTTCTCGGACGAACCGAGCACATGAAAACTGTCCTTCAAACCTTTCTCAACTCTTTTGATACAGCCCCAGTCGCGGCGGTTTGACGAAAAGGCAGGTTTCCGTCAGGTTCCTTTCAAAACAACACAGGAATACACGTCTCACATGGGGCCTTCCGCCCACAGTCCCAGACCGGAAGTGCGCCCGACGCGCCAGCACCGCGCCGTGACGTGACAGAGATGAGTTCGTGTATAGACTAACTCAACTCTCTAACGCCATGCCGTGCTGTGGCGCTGCTGTGGGGACTGCGCATGTGCAGATGCTTCGCCTCAGGCAAATCTGGTTTCTGCGCGCGCGCAGCGCCTAAACCCGGAGGGGGCAAACCCCGGTTTGTTTAGCAAATGGGGGATGATCGGAAACAGAAAGAGCTAAGCATATGCCATGCGCAAACCCGACCACGTCTCACCATTGCAAAACCAAAGTTACGACTGTTTTTTGCTTGTTTTGTAATGGCGTTTTTTTTGGGGGGGGGGAATTTTTGTGTGGTTCGGTATTCTTCGTTTTGTTTCTGCTTTTTTTTTAATTTTGTTGGTGGGCCTTCGATTGCACCGTGATTATTGATGCCCCCGAAAAGCATCTCTTAGACAGTCCATCGCTGAGATCTACGGAGAAACTCGGATCATATTTCTGGAAGGGGGAAAGGGTGTATAACAATCTGTAGATCCCAATTTTCCCGTAGACTTCCCAGCAAAAATACACATAAACCTACGTCCCCTCAAAGACATTTATAACGGCATTCCAGAATACGATTTTCTCAATAAACCCCTGGCTCGATGAATGACGCGGCCAAAAACTAAATTTCTGCATAAAAATATGATCTACGATAGGACACTGATAATTACGTGAGCGCTTAAAGACTTAGCCGTGCTCATGAGCTCGGCGTTTCACACGTTCACGTCGTGTCGCGGGGCAGATCACAGACCTAAAGGCCGGAGGGCACGTGCGAAAAATGAAGCGAAATGCACCCGAAATTCAAGACCGGAGAGATAATAGTTCCATATAAGTTTTTTTCTGAAAAGAGATGCACGTAAGTCGCAGATAGGCTTTTAACTAAACGTGATTTGCCACTTAAATCTCCATAAATTTTCACTCTTAGAAATGGTGGGTATTCACTGTGCGCTCTATTTGAGGGTGTTGTTCGTTCGCGCACAAGCTATTAAGCGGCGGTGGTGTACCGGGTGTTTCAGCGAACACTTCACAAAAAATTCCTACAAATAAAAAGAAAATTAGAAAAAAAAAAAAACTTTGGCGAACGTTGGAGATTGATAAAAACATATACTAACAAACTAAATAATTAACTAAAATTCATTTAATATCATTTGTTAATTAGTGAAAATGAGCATATGGTTCCAAAAGGCCTCTCTCAAAATCGAAGTGATCCTAACAGCGTAGTGCCGTGCAAAGCATTTGGGTACCCTTCGGCCACAGTTTCGGCTTCGATGTGCCAACGCCACTTCAGGACATCCCGTCACATGCAGATACAATGCTTGCATTTTTTTAATATCTGATTTTCCTAAAATTTATAATACCGGGGGTGTTGCCAACCAATACGCATAAAAAGCAAAAACACGTTTTTTCCTATCATTTGTTTTTGGGTGAAGGGGGGGGGGGGGGGGTTATGCTCCGACGTGCCAGAGTTTGTGGGCATGTAAACATGACTATGAGGGCACATGGAAGAACAAATAAACTGGTCCGGACATCTTGTTCCATTTTCTTCTCAATGGGCTTCTTAAATGATCCGTGAACCGCGCGAGCCGGGATGGTCCTTCTGCGCTCTGGAGTAGCAGCCAGACCGCCAAAAAGGTGTGCAACGTGGACGCCCGCGTACTGGCCGCTGGAGGGTCCCGTGTTTCAACGGGAGCTCTCAGAAAAATGAACGAGTGCATTACGAGCGAGTGCTGACTTTATGTTCATGCAGTGCTGAGATGCACTATACTTTTCGCTGGCTCGAAATTCAAACCATGCCGCTCCCCTCCGTTGTCCAAAGAGGTCCTATAACGCAACGCACTCTGTGTTGCATGCAGAGATATTTGGAAGTGCTTCATTAAAACATGCAAACGTTATAAAAAAAAACAAAAAAAAAAAAACTTAAGTTAGTCACGTTATGAAATACTTAAAGTTTGCGCTAGTGCAGCTGGTACAAGGCTGGCGATGCGAAAGCACGGGTGATACTCTTGTGATTCAAGTTTTCGCATCGCCAGCCTTGTGCCAGCTGCTCGAGTGGTAACTTAATTTCAGTGCACTCCCGCGCTTCACACGTGCATTAAGCTTTCTAAAATTGACCTATTTAGGAGTTTTTAGGACAGCTCAGTAAGATTATAATTTGAATCGTGTTTCTTTTCACTAACAAAATCGTTTGTAAATATTAGTCTACTATTTAGCTAAGTTAGTATGTTTGTTTCTTTGCCATTCTTGACGTTCGTTTTGGCTTGCAGTTTGCTTCCGAAAACTGTTTAGAAACAGTTTTCGGAAGCAAACTGCAAACTGGTTGCAAAAAAAGAAAGAACTTTCTTTTTTTGCAACCACCCTACTGAAAGGATTTTTTCAAAGTCTTCGCTGAAATACGCGGTATATATTATTCAGCCAGTCATTAGCAGTGTGGCACAAAAGTGACGTCACCACGGCTGAGATCATGTAGATTTGGTTCCATCAGAAGTACCCCGAACCAAAGCTTTATAACATATAAATAACATAAAAAAGATGCCACTACGTTTATTTTTTTTTCTTTTTTGTAAATGGTTGATTTATGGTTATAGTCGGTAGCAGGTCAAGAACGAAGACAACGCTCCTTCCACCTCTTTTCAATTTAGCAGAGCGTACGCTGGAGAGAAGGCGTTGTCACCGACTATGGCAATCTTTTTATACGAAATTGATGACGTGACGCGGCTGCATTGTATCGAACTTTTTTTTGTTTTTGTAAATGGTTGATTTATGGTTATAGTCGGTAGCAGGTCAAGAACGAAGACAACGCTCCTTCCACCTCTTTTCAATTTAGCAGAGCGTACGCTGGAGAGAAGGCGTTGTCACCGACTATGGCAATCTTTTTATACGAAATTGATGACGTGACGCGGCTGCATTGTATCGAACTTTTTTTTGTTTTTTGTAAATGGTTGATTTATGGTTATAGTCGGTAGCAGGTCAAGAACGAAGACAACGCTCCTTCCACCTCTTTTCAATTTAGCAGAGCGTACGCTGGAGAGAAGGCGTTGTCACCGACTATGGCAATCTTTTTATACGAAATTGATGACGTGACGCGGCTGCATTGTATCGAACTTTTTTTGTTTTTTGTAAATGGTTGATTTATGGTTATAGTCGGTAGCAGGTCAAGAACGAAGACAACGCTCCTTCCACCTCTTTTCAATTTAGCAGAGCGTACGCTGGAGAGAAGGCGTTGTCACCGACTATGGCAATCTTTTTATACGAAATTGATGACGTGACGCGGCTGCATTGTATCGAACTTTTTTTTGTTTTTTGTAAATGGTTGATTTATGGTTATAGTCGGTAGCAGGTCAAGAACGAAGACAACGCTCCTTCCACCTCTTTTCAATTTAGCAGAGCGTACGCTGGAGAGAAGGCGTTGTCACCGACTATGGCAATCTTTTTATACGAAATTGATGACGTGACGCGGCTGCATTGTATCGAACTTTTTTTTGTTTTTTGTAAATGGTTGATTTATGGTTATAGTCGGTAGCAGGTCAAGAACGAAGACAACGCTCCTTCCACCTCTTTTCAATTTAGCAGAGCGTACGCTGGAGAGAAGGCGTTGTCACCGACTATGGCAATCTTTTTATACGAAATTGATGACGTGACGCGGCTGCATTGTATCGAACTTTTTTTTGTTTTTTGTAAATGGTTGATTTATGGTTATAGTCGGTAGCAGGTCAAGAACGAAGACAACGCTCCTTCCACCTCTTTTCAATTTAGCAGAGCGTACGCTGGAGAGAAGGCGTTGTCACCGACTATGGCAATCTTTTTATACGAAATTGATGACGTGACGCGGCTGCATTGTATCGAACTTTTTTTTGTTTTTTGTAAATGGTTGATTTATGGTTATAGTCGGTAGCAGGTCAAGAACGAAGACAACGCTCCTTCCACCTCTTTTCAATTTAGCAGAGCGTACGCTGGAGAGAAGGCGTTGTCACCGACTATGGCAATCTTTTTATACGAAATTGATGACGTGACGCGGCTGCATTGTATCGAACTTTTTTTTTTTCTTTTTTAAGTTTCGCCGCGAGCCTTGCGGTAGAAAAAATGTTTACTGTTTACCACAATATCGCGTAAATAAGAAATAATATATTGTAAAATATATTTCCCACAATTTATGACCAGCGGTGTTCCCACACAATGGCGGGTTTTTTTTTGTAGTATGCTTTGCAGATATACCTGAATTATGGTTGAATCGATTAATAGAAGAAGTCGTATTTTCCGCCCACAATACGCGAAGAAACGAAAGCGTTAGCCTGTCGCGCAATGCGGGTGGAATGGTGCCATCACGTTCCTGAAGACGGAGGTGCGACGTGGTTTATTCTTGTAGCCGTCGTGGTTGGCGTCGTGGATGCCACAGACGACCACCACCAGTGCTCGGTGATCCGTAAAGTAGGTAAGCGCGGTGGAAGTTTCTACAACCATCCAACATTACGCGTAGCAACTGGATACTGCCAAAGTTGGATTTCGCATAACGCGAGTAATGTTTGAAAACAAGTGTTTCGAGCAGACGACAGGAAGACGCTCCCTTCGTCGCGTCGTTACTGGTGTGATGCTGGGGCTCCCCTCTCTTCTCTCTTCGCGCTGCGCGGCCGACGGGAAAACCCGACTTCCCTGGCCTCGCGCCAAGAGCGGAGAGAACGGTTTTTTGATAGCGGGGACGAATGTCCACGTGATCTCTGCAAACTGTCACCCGTAAAACTATCACTTAAAAAAAAAATACGCTTGTTATTGTAAACATTAAAAAGTTTAGACGAAAAAAGTCGAAACCTACGAAAACAATTAAATCACTCACAAATGCGAGCCAATAAAATATGTGATACTGCTTTTGTCATCGTCCGTCAAACGGGCGGTGAACTTCTGCACCGAACTGCTGAACTGCAAGGAGAAAAAAAAAGGAATAGGGCTTGAGTAATGCGGCGGGGTAGAGCGCGCGCAAAAGACGCATCACCTGATGGCTGTCGGTGTCGAGGTCCCTCTTGTAGTCCAAGGTCAGCTTCGTCAGGTTCGGGAGGTGGCTGGCCGCCACTGCGTGCCGTGGCTGCGCTCAGTTTTTATTTCAAGCACAAAGGACGCAGATTCTGACGGCTCAATGAACACCTCCTCGAAGACGATGCCCGCCTGATGTCATCGTCATTGAATCCCCCACCTGCCCCAAGCCTCTCGCTGCAATCTACGAAGTGAGCCCAGCGAATGACGATGCTGAAAATATCTTTGAACCCAGAAAACCATTCTGCGCTATAACACTAACATAGTAATTAGATATTTATATATTTATATATTTTATTGAGAGCCTGCCAACAGCCTAGTGGCCTGGGCAGCAGTATGCACTGTCCAAAGGTCATAACGGAGAAACGTCATATGCCCAGTGGCTCTAGAGTTTGGAGAGCCAATTTGCTCTCCCCGACGTCGCCGCTTTCGAACGCAGCCACTACAGGTTCCCTCCATCACCGCCTATTATCCGCATACTGTTTTCTTCGAAGAGCCAGTCTTTCCTCCCGGGGTGTCGGTGGTTTCGCGGAAACAGCGTCGTCACTGCGCCTCGGTTTCACGTTGTCGGGTACGCTGTGCCGCTGCACTGGCCGCTCGATCCGCTCACCCGGCGCGTCGCTGGAGAGAAGGCGTTGTCACCGACTATGGCAATCTTTTTATACGAAATTGATGACGTGACGCGGCTGCATTGTATCGAACTTTTTTTTTTCTTTTTTTTAAGTTTCGCCTCGAGTCCTTGCGGTAGAAACTGTTTACTGTTTACCACAATATCGCGTAAAATAAGAAATAAATATATTTGTAAAATATTTCCCACAATTTTATGACACGCGGTGTTCCCCACCACAAAATGGAGGGTTTTTTTTTGTATAGTATGCTTGCTAGATATACCTGAATCTCTGGTTGAATCGATTAATAGAAGAAGTCGTATTTTCCGCCCACAATACGCGAAGAAACGAAAGCGTTAGCCTGTCGCGCAATGCGGGTGGAATGGTGCCATCACGTTCCTGAAGACGGAGGTGCGACGTGGTTTATTCTTGTAGCCGTCGTGGTTGGCGTCGTGGATGCCACAGACGACCACCACCAGTGCTCGGTGATCCGTAAAGTAGGTAAGCGCGGTGGAAGTTTCTACAACCATCCAACATTACGCGTAGCAACTGGATACTGCCAAAGTTGGATTTCGCATAACGCGAGTAATGTTTGAAAACAAGTGTTTCGAGCAGACGACAGGAAGACGCTCCCTTCGTCGCGTCGTTACTGGTGTGATGCTGGGGCTCCCCTCTCTTCTCTCTTCGCGCTGCGCGGCCGACGGGAAAACCCGACTTCCCTGGCCTCGCGCCAAGAGCGGAGAGAACGGTTTTTTGATAG
This sequence comes from Ixodes persulcatus, assembly GCA_013358835.2. Lineage (NCBI taxonomy): Eukaryota > Metazoa > Arthropoda > Arachnida > Ixodida > Ixodidae > Ixodes > Ixodes persulcatus. Next base: position 36,578 of record JABSTQ010009260.1, on the reverse strand, counting down.
CGGGGACGAATGTCCACGAGATCTCTGCAAACTGTCACCCGTAAAACTATCACTTAAAAAAAAAATACGCTTGTTATTGTAAACATTAAAAAGTTTAGACGAAAAAAGTCGAAACCTACGAAAACAATTAAATCACTCACAAATGCGAGCCAATAAAATATGTGATACTGCTTTTGTCATCGTCCGTCAAACGGGCGGTGAACTTCTGCACCGAACTGCTGAACTGCAAGGAGAAAAAAAAAGGAATAGGGCTTGAGTAATGCGGCGGGGTAGAGCGCGCGCAAAAGACGCATCACCTGATGGCTGTCGGTGTCGAGGTCCCTCTTGTAGTCCAAGGTCAGCTTCGTCAGGTTCGGGAGGTGGCTGGCCGCCACTGCGTGCCGTGGCTGCGCTCAGTTTTTATTTCAAGCACAAAGGACGCAGATTCTGACGGCTCAATGAACACCTCCTCGAAGACGATGCCCGCCTGATGTCATCGTCATTGAATCCCCCACCTGCCCCAAGCCTCTCGCTGCAATCTACGAAGTGAGCCCAGCGAATGACGATGCTGAAAATATCTTTGAACCCAGAAAACCATTCTGCGCTATAACACTAACATAGTAATTAGATATTTATATATTTATATATTTTATTGAGAGCCTGCCAACAGCCTAGTGGCCTGGGCAGCAGTATGCACTGTCCAAAGGTCATAACGGAGAAACGTCATATGCCCAGTGGCTCTAGAGTTTGGAGAGCCAATTTGCTCTCCCCGACGTCGCCGCTTTCGAACGCAGCCACTACAGGTTCCCTCCATCACCGCCTATTATCCGCATACTGTTTTCTTCGAAGAGCCAGTCTTTCCTCCCGGGGTGTCGGTGGTTTCGCGGAAACAGCGTCGTCACTGCGCCTCGGTTTCACGTTGTCGGGTACGCTGTGCCGCTGCACTGGCCGCTCGATCCGCTCACCCGGCGCGTCACTGGAAGCGTGCAAGAAGACTCTTTCCCTCTTGTAAGAGGGAAAGTGGACTTAACGAGTGATTGAATGGAGGGAAAGAGCACGGCTGGAACCGAGCATCGGCCTTACAAAACCAGTCCAGTCAAAACCAAGACCGTCCAAATGAAAGATGGCTGCATGCACCAGGACAATATATGCTAACGCATTTCAAAACAGCACCTATACTCCCTATTAACCGAAAGAGTGTACAGCGTCCTCGATTCTCTGCTTGCCGTGTCCCAGCTAGTCGGCATTCCTTATATTCTGAAATCTTCGAACGACTATCGAGAGAAGGCGTTGTCACCGACTATGGCAATCTTTTTATACGAAATTGATGACGTGACGCGGCTGCATTGTATCGAACTTTTTTTTGTTTTTTGTAAATGGTTGATTTATGGTTATAGTCGGTAGCAGGTCAAGAACGAAGACAAGGCTCCTTCCACCTCTTTTCAATTTAGCAGAGCGTACGCTGGAGAGAAGGCGTTGTCACCGACTATGGCAATCTTTTTATACGAAATTGATGACGTGACGCGGCTGCATTGTATCGAACTTTTTTTTTTTCTTTTTTTTAAAGTTTCGCCTCGAGTCCTTGCGGTAGAAACTGTTTACTGTTTACCACAATATCGCGTAAAATAAGAAATAAATATATTTGTAAAATATTTCCCACAATTTTATGACACGCGGTGTTCCCCACCACAAAATGGAGGGTTTTTTTTTTGTATAGTATGCTTGCTAGATATACCTGAATCTCTGGTTGAATCGATTAATAGAAGAAGTCGTATTTTCCGCCCACAATACGCGAAGAAACGAAAGCGTTAGCCTGTCGCGCAATGCGGGTGGAATGGTGCCATCACGTTCCTGAAGACGGAGGTGCGACGTGGTTTATTCTTGTAGCCGTCGTGGTTGGCGTCGTGGATGCCACAGACGACCACCACCAGTGCTCGGTGATCCGTAAAGTAGGTAAGCGCGGTGGAAGTTTCTACAACCATCCAACATTACGCGTAGCAACTGGATACTGCCAAAGTTGGATTTCGCATAACGCGAGTAATGTTTGAAAACAAGTGTTTCGAGCAGACGACAGGAAGACGCTCCCTTCGTCGCGTCGTTACTGGTGTGATGCTGGGGCTCCCCTCTCTTCTCTCTTCGCGCTGCGCGGCCGACGGGAAAACCCGACTTCCCTGGCCTCGCGCCAAGAGCGGAGAGAACGGTTTTTTGATAGCGGGGACGAATGTCCACGTAGATCTCTGCAAACTGTCACCCGTAAAACTATCACTTAAAAAAAAATACGCTTGTTATTGTAAACATTAAAAAGTTTAGACGAAAAAAGTCGAAACCTACGAAAACAATTAAATCACTCACAAATGCGAGCCAATAAAATATGTGATACTGCTTTTGTCATCGTCCGTCAAACGGGCGGTGAACTTCTGCACCGAACTGCTGAACTGCAAGGAGAAAAAAAAAAAAAGGAATAGGGCTTGAGTAATGCGGCGGGGTAGAGCGCGCGCAAAAGACGCATCACCTGATGGCTGTCGGTGTCGAGGTCCCTCTTGTAGTCCAAGGTCAGCTTCGTCAGGTTCGGGAGGTGGCTGGCCGCCACTGCGTGCCGTGGCTGCGCTCAGTTTTTATTTCAAGCACAAAGGACGCAGATTCTGACGGCTCAATGAACACCTCCTCGAAGACGATGCCCGCCTGATGTCATCGTCATTGAATCCCCCACCTGCCCCAAGCCTCTCGCTGCAATCTACGAAGTGAGCCCAGCGAATGACGATGCTGAAAATATCTTTGAACCCAGAAAACCATTCTGCGCTATAACACTAACATAGTAATTAGATATTTATATATTTATATATTTTATTGAGAGCCTGCCAACAGCCTAGTGGCCTGGGCAGCAGTATGCACTGTCCAAAGGTCATAACGGAGAAACGTCATATGCCCAGTGGCTCTAGAGTTTGGAGAGCCAATTTGCTCTCCCCGACGTCGCCGCTTTCGAACGCAGCCACTACAGGTTCCCTCCATCACCGCCTATTATCCGCATACTGTTTTCTTCGAAGAGCCAGTCTTTCCTCCCGGGGTGTCGGTGGTTTCGCGGAAACAGCGTCGTCACTGCGCCTCGGTTTCACGTTGTCGGGTACGCTGTGCCGCTGCACTGGCCGCTCGATCCGCTCACCCGGCGCGTCACTGGAAGCGTGCAAGAAGACTCTTTCCCTCTTGTAAGAGGGAAAGTGGACTTAACAAGTGATTGAATGGAGGGAAAGAGCACGGCTGGAACCGAGCATCGGCCTTACAAAACCAGTCCAGTCAAAACCAAGACCGTCCAAATGAAAGATGGCTGCATGCACCAGGACAATATATGCTAACGCATTTCAAAACAGCACCTATACTCCCTATTAACCGAAAGAGTGTACAGCGTCCTCGATTCTCTGCTTGCCGTGTCCCAGCTAGTCGGCATTCCTTATATTCTGAAATCTTCGAACGACTATCGAACAAGGCGCTATGCTGTCGGACCCTCGTCTCTACCTTATTTTAGAGATAGTCCGCAAAAAGATATTGATCCTTCCGCGAAGGTCCTATATGTCTGCGAGTTCCAAGTTGTACTTTACTCACTTTTGATCTCGTTCGCGTAGGTGCGGACCACTTGCTTGGCGATGTACATGGTGAAATTTTCCAGGGCCTGTGCTTTGATGTCCTGTTGCGCCCGCAGCATCGAGGACACTCGGTCCTGCGAGAGGAAGAAGACTAACTCTTCGAATCAGATGTCGGCACTCCTACGTCCCCGCGCCCTCTCGTCTCCTCCCCTTCCTCAGTTTCGCTTTGTATAGTTATGTACTCACGTGCACCAGCGCGAGCTGTGCCAGATCTGGGGCGTGGGTAAACGAAAACACGTTGTGAGGTGCGCCCCGCGATGTTTGGGACGAAATGATAAGTTTTGACTGACCGTGCAGGCCTTGCGATATGTGAACGTTTTTGGCGTGGAACTCGACCTCAGGGAGGTAGACCTTGAACACGGAATTCTCCATTTCGTCTGAAAGTAACGAGCGACCGTGACCTGAGATATGTCATCAAGAAATAAAGCCGCCACCTACCTTGAACGGCTTTTTGCATCTTTACGAGGGAGACGCTTCTCTTTGCAGCGTCTTGAATCAACAACTGAAGAGAAAACATTTTGAGCAAAATGAAATGTTCTGCAAAACTCGCTCACCCAATTTAAACATGTTCGTGGTTATACGGGTCGTCTGGTTAGCGTTGACCAATTCAGGACGAATATCGGCACATGAAAGGAGATCCAGAACCCGTTGCATTCGTGTGAATTTATCTCCGTACAGACTAAAAATATTTTCACCTTTCAGGATGTAATTCCGTTTATTACAGGGTTAGCAACACATTTATAGTTCTATGGAGCACCCTAAAATTAGGATGCTGGCAATATTAGCAACCTCCTAAGGATAACTTTTTTCTATTTTTTTTTTTACTGCAACAAGTTTACAGATTGTTGACTGCATTGTCTCATACTCTGCAATTCAGATATACATTCCTTCGCATGGTGACCCTCTCCGCAATTAGGAAGGTTACTGGCAAGTTGATTTGTTCTCGTCAATATTTCACGTAAAGCATAATATATCTACGGTCAAGGAACTTATCTCCATAAAAAAAGAGTCGTAATTTTCGCTTACAATGTGCGAAGAAACGAGAGCAATAGCTGTAGCACGGTCGCGCAATGCGGGTGGAATGGTGCCGTCACGTGCGTGAGGACGGAGGTGCGACGTGATTAATTCTCATAGCCGTCGGGGTTGGCGCCATGGATGCCAATGACTGCCACCAGCAGTGGTCGGTGATCCGTAAAGTAGGTAAGCGCGGTGGAAGTTTCTACAACCATCCAACATTACGCGTAGTAACTGGATACTGCCAAAGTTGGATTTCGCATAATGCGAGTAATGTTTGAAAACAAGTATTTCAAGCAGACGACGCTGTAGACTTCCCTTTCGTCGCGCCGCTACTGGTGGGATGCCGGGGCGGCCGACGGGAAAACGCTACTTCTCTGGCCACGCGCCAAGAGCGGAGGGAAGGGTTTTTCCGTAGCGCAGACGACAGGACACGAGGTCGAAATCTCTGCAAAGTGTCGCCCATAAAGCTATCGCTTTGAAAGTCCCCATGATGCTCAAAAACCTCCCTGTTTTCGCTCTAAAGCAATTTCTTTTGTCCACATTTGTCCTCTTTAGGGCAGTCTGTGGCAACAAGGGGGCACGTTATTAATTCTAGTGTGCCCGGTAGAAAGCAATACGGGAAAGTGAGGCACGTTGCAGGAAGACGGTGTAATATATATCCTTCAGGTGGAACGATCTTGCAGAGTACCCGTGAACCACACGACGATTCAGTGTGTGAAAACCAGACAGAGCATGTCAAGCGCTTGTGAGACCCCGATGCTGGCAGGGTCGGCGCAAACCATGAAAAAAAAAATACCTCCACCGTTGCCTGTCTTTTTGCGTTGTTTCAAAGCATTAGTTGTTTCCGCTGTGCTCCAGTTTGCTTCCCGAGTGACTTCGAACATTCAAAGGTACTCCCCTTTCCCAAGTAAAAACGATGGATTCTGCGTTCATACGTCACAGGACCTTTGTGACGTTCTTTCCGAAGACTCCGACTTGACCCAGATCGCGGAAGAGCCCGTAGCGGGTCGACACCAATGGCCCGATATAGTACAGACTGGCAGACATGACCAGGACCATGATGCTGCGAAGACGAATCATCACGTGATGGTCAGGCGTCACCTTCCCCGTCCGCAAAGCCTGCCTCGCGCCGACCGGTAACAGCTTCGCAGTTGGCTACACTATACTCCGTTCACCCTTTAGCTGAGACTAGAAGCTCCGCCTTCAGCCCGAGCTTTCTGCCCTTGCTAACACAAGTGTGAACGCTCAGGCACGCGCAACCGAAGCACTGCGGAAGCCAGCGACCTCGCGCTGAAGGCGGAGCTTGTGTCAGCTTAAGGGTGAACGGAGTATAGACGGGGTCACACTGTTTATGCATCGTACAAGAGACAGTCCGCATACAGATTAGAACGCGAGTACCCGCGAGATCCGTGCTCCGAATGCCGCATGGCAGTGAGTTCAAGGATAACAGTTGGCACGCGGCATTCGAACCACCTATATTGCGATGACTCGTGTTTGCAGACAGTCTTTTGTATTATGTATGAGCAGTGTGACACCGGGCTTAAAACCGGGGTCACACTGCGCGTACATCATACAAAAGACAGTATGCAGACACGAGTCATCGCAATATAGGTGGTTCGAATGCCGTGTGGCAAGTGTTCCCTTTGAACTCATTGCTATGCGGCATTCGAAGCACAACTATCACGGTGACTCACGTTCCAATCTATATGCAGACTGTTTTCGTATGGTGTATAAGCGGTGTGACCCCGGATTCAGTATACTTCCTGCTCCATACATTTTATCTCTGCACTGCTGTTCATATTCACAAGTAAGCAAGACGGGAAAACTGATCGAAAAGACCACCAGAAATGATTGATGGTTCATCAAACTTTCTTGATGACCCATCAGACTTTTTAATGAATTATCACATGTTCTTGGCGGCCCATCACACCTTCTTGATGGTCCAATAGAGCTTATCTGATTACCCAACATACCTTCTTGATGGACAATCAGACTTCTTTGATGGTCCGACAGGCTTACTTGATGGCGCCTGATAGACCATCAAGCATTTCTTGATGGTGGCTGATGGACCATTAAAGGCTTCTGTTTGTAGCTCAGAAACCGTCGAAATGTTTGTTGTGGTGACTGATGGACCATCGAAACGTTTTGATGTAACCCGGATTTGACCACCAGGATATCTCGATAAACCATCAAAACGCAGAAGGGCTCAAGGTTCTTCTCATGACATCATTTGGTGGTGGAAAGAGCCTGACTATATTCGAGAGGTTCAAGCAGTGGCCGAGAAAAGGCGCCAATAATCTCACATCCTCGCGCATGCGTGAATTACATTCGGTGTGGAAAGCTGACAGCGGTGTGACTCCATAATAGGGTGTTCAATCCGTAATAGACCACCTCAGCAATTGTCTTAGGACACTCCAGAGGTAATAAAGACACTCGCTTATAGACTCGAAAATGTTTTTGCAACCATAGTTTTGTTTTAAATTGTTTTATTGTCCGTTAGTGAAACAATTTGTTGATCCGCTTTGTATGTCAAGTAGATCATGTTTACTATCTAAGTGGCAGAGAATGTGCCGAAAAACGCACTTTGCTTGATAGGAAACTTGTTTACTAGGCGTACGCTTACCGCATTCTCGTGCCGACGAGGCTCAGTATATTGCACGCTGTCGCATGACGCCGTCATGCCCAGCGTGGACGATGGGGACAGAGTGTAGATAAACACACAACGGACACCGCTGAAGTTGCTGCGCGTCGTGGAGTCTCGAAGGTAGTGTGTGAATTAAGCGCGTTTTCTTTTCCGTTTTGTTTTTGGGGTTTAATAGTTCCACGTTCAATCATTTCGAAATAGAAATAATAACATGCCATAGCCAAAATACGAACTTTGCTTTCAGGTTTTTACGGGGATTTCGCAAGGTACCCTAACGCTTCGGATGTTCCTTTTTGAAAAATTAATGTGCACATAATAAAGTTCACCATTGACTGTACTGAAATCTTTGTCTTCTGCCGGTACATATGTGTGAATAAAAATTCATACCGACAAACAGACCGTCAAACCATTAGGCCATCAGATGTCCCAAAATACGACAGACCATCAAACCGTATCACACCATCAAGCCATCAAACTATCACACCATCAGGCCATCAGACCATCAATGTCCCAAAATACAACATACCGCCAGCCTGATAGGGTAATATTTATCGACAGGGTGGTATTTATACTACCCTATCGATACTTATTAATAGGGTGGTATTTACACTATGCAGTTTTTTAAGTACGTTTATTATAAGTATGCCAAGAGTTTTTAAATTTTCGGTAAGGTTTTTTGTACTCCTGGAGCTAAGTTGGAGTATAGAACCGCTAGAAAAGAGTCGAAACTGGTTAATTATATATAGTTAGCTAATTGACTAAAAACGTTGAACTCCTTAAATTTTCCGCTTGCAGGTCATAATCTAGTTTCAGAATTGACGTCCGACCTCCTTATAGTCGAGCCTTGGAGTTAAAATTGATAAACAAATTCCTAGTGGGCTCTGGGGGACGAGAAATGTCACCATTGTGCACGGTCTGAAACCGAAACTAAGCCATCAAAGGGTGCCAGTGTCGTCGATTAAGGTCCCTAGATAACAGCTTCCTACAAGTATCGACATTATTTGAGGCGCCGACTGCGTGATGGTGCAGGTTTTAGGAAGCGAATGGTGGCGCACAGCAGAGGTCTGAACTGAATGTCGCCATTTTGTTACAGCAGAATGTGCTTTGCCATTTGTATTGGTTGTCCTTCCTTGTAAAAGAAGTATCAATGGACTTTATCGTCAATCCCTCCGCACTGCGCTGGCTCCGCATCCTACGTGTCCGCGCCGCAGGTGACGTCAACAGTGCGACGCCAACCCCAAGCGATGGTATCGATGTCATGGACTCTCTTTGAGCGATTAGTTTCGTTTCGAAGCCGTGTACAAGGATGAGAACGGATTAAGCATTTCTCAAAAGTGTTCTTAATGCATGTAATTTAGCACGCGCGCTTTGTTCTCGTCCGCCCGGAAGAAAAGGTCTGTCTCACACACTATACACGAACTCAACTCTGTGACGTCACGGCGCGGTGGTGGCGCGTCGGTCGCACTTCCGGTCAGGGGCTGTGGGCAGAAGTCCCCATGCCAGACGTGTATTCCTGCGTTGTTTTGAAAGGAACCAGACAAAAACCTGCCTTCTCGTCAAAACGCCGCGACTGGGGCCGTACCAAAAGAGTCGAGAAAGGTTTGAAAGTCAGTTTTCACGCGCTCGGTTCGTCCGAGAATCTGGATATGTGCCGTGAAAAGGGAAAAGCAGACGCCGTCGGACAACGATTGCTTGGGCGGGAAGCACTTTGGGTTGAATTCACGGATACTTCTGGTCATCAGATTTATTTGTTTTGTTCCAACATGAACGCCAGAAAACCTTCAAGTTGTGCGGACCACCTGCGGACTACGTTCAGTGCGTCTTCAAGTTCAAACGGCCGCCTGGTCGTTCGAACTGTCGTCTGCTCTTTCAAACGTTTTGTCGTCTGCTCTCTTAGATGACGCCGGCCCGTAGACCAAATGTTGGCCCGGTACTTGCGATAAGAAGTAAGTGTAGGCCTCAAAAGACTTAAGTTTGAAGGTTGGTAAGCAGGCTCGATGTAAACAGTAGATACAAGGGGATGTTGATCATTGTTACCAGTGACCATCACCGACTTGTTATGCCTAATTCACTTGGTCTGATTCTGCTTGTGATTTTCAATATCGACGTCGACCATCTCAGCTACGGTTCACGCTTTTGCAGCCCGAGCGGCGTCGCGACTGAAAATTGCGAGCGAAATCTCATCATGCGAATCAGGCTTTAGCGTACATACTGCGGCGTCCACGCGGAATGAATCGCCGCATGTCACACTATTCAGGCGAAGTTTTGCGGTGTAGTGAGCATAGGTAATTTCGCTGACGCCGCTCAAGTAGTCATACATCGCCAGGAAGACGTAGAATCAATAATTCGAACGCGAAAAAGGGCAGGGGGACGCCGACAACATCGCATTTCAATGGTTTGTTTATAGGCGACGGCGAGCTTCTTGCCCACACCCCCATCGCGCATGCACGGCGCCGGTGGCATCCGCTAGGAGTGCTCCGGTTTGTTTGTAAACATGAGTTGGTGTATACACCGCATCGAAAGGATTGTTCGTGAAGTGGCGTTCGGACTGCCGGTCGGCCGCTGTGTAATGACGAGCTTCCTGTCGAGCCTGGCGCTCTCGTTCTGCGGCCGCGGCTCTCGCTCCTACCCCTTCACCTTGCCGCGCAGGCCTTTGTCGCTCCCGCGCCTCTTTGGTAGTACACAAAGACCCGCAAGCCAGAGTAATCATAGTCATGGCTTCTTTGATTCTTGGCGGTAAGGTCATGTCACAATACGTGTAGTTTATACTTTGCTGCACCGAGCGAACACTGAGGAAAGTCCCCGCTCCGGTACGATCGGCTACTGTTCGCTCCGTGCTGCACGCTTTGTTGGGGCCACATGTCCCTACAGACCCGTACTCGAAAACGCTGGTGTTGGCCCCTATAAATGCGCCACGCATCGGTAACTCACATGCCAATTGCGACGCAGATGATGTAGGTGATAGTGATGGCCTGCAGGACGAACCTGTAGCTGTCCGTGATGTCCTGCGTGCGGTCGCCACCGCACTTCTTTTTGGAGCGCAGGTAGAAGTAGACCGGCGCGCCCAACAGATAGCCGATTAGGTATGCCGCGGTAATGAAGGCCAACCCGAGCATGTAAGGCTGCTCGCTTGACACCTGCGCGAATCAGCCTGCTCAAGTTTGTCGCGCAGTTATGCGGTGATCGAATCTTATTAAACATAATACGGCGAGCACTTTTTTTTTTTTTTTTAAATGCGTCTCTGGCGCATTGGAACGCCAACGAGAGGCCAACTTGAAGAACTCACACAGGGAAAACGCGACACCGAGGCACCCAAGCCGGCGCCGCCATTGGTTGAGGTTGGGGTGAAACAAAAAAAAAAAAAAAACACCGTGGACGTATTTGTCGGCTGAAGAGGCACGCAACGAGCAGACGAACTAGTATGCCACATATAGTCCCTGTAAGAAACGCAGGGCGCGGCGTGTCTCGAGCCTCAAATTGTCCCTCCGCAGCCAATCAGATTGCGGCATTAGAGGATAAGAATACCGAAAAAGCAATCACGACGTGTGATTATATGGAGCAACATCATGTGTTTCTTAAGCTGTCAATTAAGCTGTCAAACCACCATTTTCTTTACCATCGAAATGATCCCTAAATCGCTCATAACTGCCGACTCGGGTAACGGTTAGTCTAGACATTTTTCTATCTGGTTCCAATTGCTAACGGTATACATTTGGACAGAAGCTGTGCGTTCGGCGATGGGTATAGCTTATTTTTGCAGTGAGCTCATAAACACACGGTACTATGTGGGACTTCTGTTTTAGGACCGGTAAGTCCCGTATTTGCGTAGAGGTACACGAGGCCGGACATATTTCCCATTCGCAGTTGGATAGACGAATGTATGCTAATGGCTGTAACCTTTACAAAGGGTGGCAGCTTGCGCCACCTAGTCTACAAATAATCGTACGTCAGGGTCGTCGACGGATTATGCCTTCTGGTTATGAGTGCCTACCTGGTCGAGAGTGTCGATGGCATCCAGTGTATTTGCCGCGCTCTTGTCCAGAACAGTCCTGGCGATCCCTGTGCGCAAGTCCGGTAAGACAACACGTTAAAGGGACCATCGAGAGATTTTTTTCCGCTCACACTTGGGATCCGCAATCACGTGTCCGCACTGCAGGCAACGTGGGCAGTGCGACGCAAACCCAGACCGGAGAAATTGACGTCACAGACGCTCTTTGGCGGCTCAGTGCCGGTCAGAACCGATGCACAAGTATGACATCTCTCGTTCCGGAAAGCCCGATTTTTAATAAAATTTTCACGTCACCGCTAAACTATGATGAGGCTGAGCGTCAACTACGTTATGCACCAAGAAATAAAAATCTACAAAAGTTAAGTCGGAACGTCTTAGCTAATTTGACGACAAAGACCAATATCGCCTCGGTTCTAGTGCCCCCCTCCCCTTCCACCTTAGTCTTGGGGCTTAAAAAAACAACCCTTAAGCGAGTTTCTTTATTTTCCGGTTTTTTCTTTTTTATTCTGGACCCTCTAAAAATGTACACATTGTGCATGCGCAGAGAGTTTCATCTGATGGTTCCCGTAGCTTCCACCCCCTGTAAGCCTAACGAAGTATAGATATGACAAGGCCCCTTTATGGTTTCCTCACTGACGTTCAAACGTCATTACATTAAAATTAAGCCCTAATGAATGCATTAGTCTAGTACAGTTTAGTAGAGCGCTTGTCCTGTCTACTTCTTGTCTATGTCCTTTTTGCGCTATTATATATGTTTAACTGATTCATTAGTCAAATGCGCCAGAGCCAACAACAACTCAAAACTTGTCGCCAATTCTAGCGCCAATTCATACTTTATTAACAAAAGGGTGGTAATCTTGCTGGCGTAAAAAATGCAAATGTAGGCTTAAAAATAAGAAGTTCGTGTGAAAACGGAGGCCCACATAAAGAAGATCACACTTGAAATAACTTCACATTTTGATATAAATGAAAAAGAAGCAATATACCTAAATCTGTGTATGTGTGAGTTATAACGAACAAATAAAGCGACTAAAAATTAGCTGTCCGCTAAGTAAAAGTTTACGGAAAATTTCCAGTCAATTGTGTTGCTTACGTGAAACGTTTTAGCATGACATACGTTTAGCGATACTCTGAGTTTCCAACCGGAAGACGCTTACGTTCACAGCGCTCTTCATCAGATAGTTGAACGCTTACCATGTGTACACTTGAAAGTTGTTCCTAGAATCAAGCGATACTATGGGGCTGATAAACATAGCGATCTTCCAGAGCATTCTATGCACTCAAGCTCCTCACCCTCAGTGCGCACAGGTGGCCAAGCTCCTCCTCGACTACCCCTCTGGTCACATGACCTCCACGTTAACCAATTAGCGTCGAGCTTCTCGCTCCTCCTTTCCCACCCGTCAACCAATCAGTGTCGAGCCTCGCGGCCACGCTTCTATCTGGACTTCATGAAATGGTGAACTCATTGCCAAAGCACGTTTCACGTTATTGCACCTCAACTCACGGCGATGTGTCGTGACATGCTTGAAAGACACTCGCTTAAAGGGGCGGTGCAAATTATTTTGTGCTTTACGCAAATACCGCTTAGAACGAATCCCTGACGTTCATAAGCCATGAAACAGGCGTTTGTGTTTCACCACACGCCATTGAAGTCGCAGAAAAAAATTGAAGAAAAAAATAGCAATGTTCACCCCCTCAATTCACAGCAGTGTTGCCAACCTATTTTTCGAAAATACCCCACGCCAGCGTCCAGAAAACCCTACATTACCCTACGAATGTTTCTTATTACCCTACATTTTACCCTACGAGGCAAATCTTTGTTCAAATAATACTGTTGCATGGATTTCAATGATACAGGGAAATATTAATACAGCACAAATCGACAGGGCACGCATGCACGCGCATACCTGCGCTATTCTAGAACACCCACTGATCTCTATTTTAGTAGGCTGGATTGCGGATCGGGAGCCCGTCGGTGTCGCCACCGGCGGCCATTGCTTGACACCAGGCAATACACGCAAGTCTATGGGAGAAACGCACAAAAGTAAGAATATTGAAGCATGTACGCTGTGCTCGGAGGCGAGTATTTTATGGTGTGCTGCGATCCTTGTGTCGGGTGTTTGGGGATCGAATCGGTATTTGTCAAACGTCCGGTCGCCGAATAAAAAAATCAAACGTACCAGAGCACCTATGGCTGAGCTGGCAAGCTTGCTCTCGTAGTGGAGTAAACAATGAACTTGCCGTCAATAAGACCGTCCTTAGCGAAGCCCAGAAGTTGATGAATGACAAAGAAGCTCCATCTCGACAGCGGCTTTCCGGAAGTGAGCGAATTCCGCGTAGCTTTCCTTCGAGCTTGTCGTCTGCTAAACCCAACTCAACAAAACCGCCACCGACTCCGCGGTAACTCTAAGTAACTCTCGCCTCATTGAGCTGCACTACAGCGGAGTCACTCTCGACCACAAAATATTTATTTATAAGAACTGCGAGGGCTGTCAGTTTTAATGTATGTACGCAAGCTATTTGACGGGCTTATCGAAAAGCATCCAAAAAGTTTCAGTGCCGACAACAGCTTAGAAACAGGGGAAAACGTCACTTTTTCTCGTTCTTCCCATAGAGTCCCATGCATTGGCTGGTGTCAATCAATGGCCGCCGGTGGTGACACTCGGCCCCAGCTGCGGAGGCCGCGGTCCGCGATCCAGCCTACTACAATAGAGATCAGTGAGAACATCATGCTTGCATGTGCGCTGTGTAGCATCAGCACAACAGTGATGTAGCGAGCGCACAGACATCCCCAACCAACATGTTTAGCCGATTTGTCGTCAAATTAAAAACTGGGCTACGTGGGACCAGCCCTCGTGGTGACAGACAAGGCGGCTCATTACAAAAGGAAGCTAATCCGAGCGATATATTAGCTTCTTTGGGTGTACCGCCTAGGGATTCGTCAAACAAAGGTACTATATCGACAAACTAGGCTATTACACCAGGGGAGGATAGGAAACCGGCGGCTCTTCCATATTCGCTAAAGTGTCATTCGATGAAACGTCATGGTTTCGGCTTCGTTCGCTAAAACGTCGCTAAAACTCGTCGATCATCGGTGATCGACGCTTTATGGGCGTGGTGAGGAAAGAATTAATTGCAACGCGCCATAACAAAAGAGCGCCGAGGACGAGTGGTAGTTCCAGCTAGGTTATTTGCAGCATGCGCACCTTACGCCAGCGCGTAGAAACGCCCAGTTGAACAGGTGGCGCGAAGCGGCGTTTTCGGGTGGGCCAAATGGGTTCACATTTTTGTAATGAGCCGTCGCAGACTGTCGCCGCGAAGCGGCGTAAGCGCAGCGCGGCGAATGGCTTAACGCGCGCCCCCGTTATTCGCTAAAACGTCAATTCGCTTAAATGTCACTGTTCGCTAAAACGTCATTCGCTCATGGATATGGACCCGAAAAATTGGCGGGAACATATCCACTGGGAAGATTGTGGCTCCAAACTCCCTCTGCGCACCTCCCACCCCTCCCACTTGCTCCAGCTCTCCAATACTCTTGCAACTTTAATACTTTCGTTTTGCATGATGTCGTGGTGTGGCAGCACACGGGTTGCAAAACTATGCAAAATTGCACGGCAGCTTCTTTTTTTTACCGTATTTTTGCTGGTTGTATTATGCTCGCCGTTGAAGAAGCAACGTCTGAAAATACCCTACTTTTAGCGGGGAAATGGCCGGACGGCCCTACAACCCTACAACGTACCAAAATTGCCTAAAATACCCTACAAGTAGGGTAATTACCCTACGGTTGGCAACACTGATTCACAGTCAAAGCAAGCTGCCACGTGATCTGGAGCCAATTATATGTCGCCAATGTTGATCATAGCCACGCTCTAAGGGAGCACAGGGCACGCGCTGTGTTCCAGGCATTGTTATGGTTCAGCTATTGTCGCCATTGCAGCGATTGGACACGAGCCGCTATCCGAATGCTTGTCGAGCTTATGATTATCACGAGCCCAAATCGAGTGATTACGCAATGTTCGGGACCAATCAATGAGCCTCACTCAAATATCGTCGCTCCGGAACTATGCCGACACTGCGACCCCGTAGCTGCGTCATTATGTTTTGGGAAGGAGAGATTGAAGGAAAACGCTCGCAATTATTCGTAAATAGGCACCGCAATTTTTTTAGGGGCGAAGCTCCTTAGGGGCTAGCCATGTCCGTCCGCCATCCGCCGTCCGCCGTAGGCCCGACGTCGGGTGCTCGTGCTTCTGCTCGTGAGATCACGTGCTCACGAGTACGTGAGCACATGCTCACGTGCTCGTGTAGGGCAAAAAAAAAAATAAAAAAAAAGATGAAAAAAATTATGAAAAAAGAAAAAGAAGAAAAGAAAGAGTAGGGGGTTCCGAGATGCCATCCCATCTGTCTGCTTAAAAAAAGAAAAAGAAGGAAACCACACATTCTCCTACTGACATGAATGAAAAGGCTCAAAGAAAAATAAAAATAAAGAGTAGGGGGTTCTGAGATGCCATCCCATCTGTCTGCTTAAAAAAAGAAAAAGAAGAAAACCACACATTCTCCTACTGACATGAATGAAAAGGCTCAAAGAAAAATAAGAAAAAAAAAGAGTAGGGGGTTCTGAGATACCATCCCTACCGAAAAATCCGGTATAACTTTTCGCTATCCGGATTATGGAACCGGAAATCTTTCTGGATTCTATCCGGATTCTATCTGGAATTTAGGTTTTCAGAAATTATTTCTTTGTCTGCATTCTGGATTTCGGCTTTCCAGAAACAAATTACCGGTTCCATAATCCGGATAGTGAAAAGTTATACCGGATTTTTTGGTAGGGATCCCATCTGTCTGCTTAAAAAAAGAAAAAGAAGAAAACCACACATTCTCCTACTGACATGAATGAAAAGGCTCGGCATGCTGCGGCTCGGCGTCTACGCAGACAAGCACCACCAGAGCTTCGCCCCAAGCAACATCATTCACCACGTGGAGATGCGGTCAATTTTTCTTTCTTGGTTATTGGCGTTGTGTTTGAGCATACTTGGATCCCGCTAGTGTTAGTAGGCTCGTGTAAAGTGAAAAACAGTTCAACTCAATAGCGTTGTACAACTCCTTTAATAATCTAAATGGTGTGGGTACGATTCCCGCCTGCCGCAAACGAACTGACGAACTATTTAACACAATCAACTTATAAGCCACTTATTTGTATTTGTCTTATAGCCACCATTACTTCACTCACAAAAATGGTCAAATGACATCTCGAAAGACGATAGTGCGTTTTCACATGACGACACGCCATTTTTGTTTGCAAATTTCGGGAATGTACTTTGAAGTCGAGAGCTGTACTTTCCTGGGAAAGTACCAGAAAATGTTCTTTAGTAAAGTACAAGTACATGCTCAGGGTAAGTACTTCAAGTAGATTACATGTGTGGATGGTTGGCTTACAATCAGAAGAAGTGCAAACAGCAAAGATAATATATTTACATATTTACAAGAAGCCATAATTGAAGATTGCTCATCGGGCGGTTTAAGATTGGAACTGTCTGATGGCTCGCTCCGTGCCCGTGCCTCACGTGAATCGCGTCGTCCTCGCTGATCTTGGCAGGTGTGTTTTGGAGCGCTTTTCTTTCACGTCCTGTTTGTGCTTCTACACATGTTTTCTAAACCTACTTAAAGTAGTACTTTAAGTACCATGTATTTAAAATACTTCCCAACACTGCGTGTTCCTTTTTTAAATATAAAAACATTGGGGGAATTACTAAGGTTTCTCGAACGATCTTCGATTCTTGGAAGACCTGCATATCCCGAGTTTTGGAAGGAAAGGCAACGCAAAAAAGGTCACCTTTGCGTTTCCCTTTAGCATGCGATTTTTCAAGTACAGCCCAAACTACGGGACCACCAGATGAGCTTCAGAGTAGGTGCTGCATTTTGTAGCCTCCTTTGAGTGAGGATGCAGTGTGTGCACCTGCTGTAGTAAGCGAGAGTTCCTACGTTCAGGAGAAGCGGAAATAAGCCCTTTCTCCAAATGCGTCAAGTCTCCTTGAGCTTCGGGACTAACAGGACGAAAAAATTCCGAGGACACCTAAAGTAATATCCCGAAAGATAGCCCACCTAAAATCAAGATCAAATTAAATGAAAATATGGAGTGGGTCAACTTTCGGTGTGCAATCAAGAAAAATTGAAAGAAATGCTATTTTTAGGTCTGGTGTCCTTTCCAAGCGTGTTATCGTGGCGAGAGTCAACGGAGCAAAGATGACTTTACTTCCCAGTCTGCAACGTTCGTTTATATCCCGCCATAGCTAACTAGCCGCATTTACGCCGAGGCCATCATTGGTCCGAACACTACTACTACTTGGAGTGGGCTATCTTTCGGTGTTTAAGAAGAATATAGCAAATCGAGCTAAAAAATATGAGTGGGTTATATTTCGGGGGTGGGGCATCTCTCGGGATTTTGTGGTAAGCACTTCTTATGAGTTGTAAATGCCAAAGCATGAGTGTCGTTCTTCCGCTCCCCTAGTTCGTCTGCGGTGTACTGTCGTGGACGGCCACGTTCCGCTACTGCCGAGGTTACGGCCCCCGACGATATAGATGCCTCAGGCACCGTCATGCTCCTCGGCGCCAAGAAAAGCAGAAGCCCCTCCCCCAATCCGGCACCGCCTGACTCGAGAGCGGCGGCCGAGCGCGATCCTTCCCGGCGTGCGGGCCGGAGCGCCAGGAAGAGAGCTTCTCTGTGGGGTGGCGTTCCTTGGAACTATGCGCGCGCGTCCCAGCCAATGGCTATCTAGGGAGCGGTTTTGCTGGGACATTCTGCCACGTTTCTCGCGGTTACAGTGATTACACACACCGCCTGCTCCTAGGAATTTCTTTCGCGTTTCTTTGCGGTTACAGATGCCGCCGGCTCCTGGGAATTTCTTGCCGCCGGCTCCTCGCGTTGTTCATGGTTACAGACGCCGCCGGCTCCTGGGAATTTCTTGCCGCCGGCTCCTCGCGTTCTTCATGGTTACAGACGCCGCCGGCTCCTGGGAATTTCTTGCCGCCGGCTCCTCGCGTTGTTCATGGTTACAGACGCCACCGGCTCCTGGGAATTTCTTGCCGCCGGCTCCTTGCTTTGTTCATGGTTACAGACGCCGCCGGCTTCTGGGAATTTCTTGCCGCCGGCTCCTCGCGTTGTTCATGGTTACAGACGCCACCGGCTCCTGGAAATTTCTTGCCGCCGGCTCCTCGCGTCGTTCATGGTTACAGACGCCGCCGGCTCCTGAGAATTTCTTGCCGCCGGCTCCTCGCGTCGTTCATGGTTACAGACGCCACCGGCTCCTGGAAATTTCTTGCCGCCGGCTCCTCGCGTTGTTCATGGTTACAGACACCGCCGGCTCCTGAGAATTTCTTGCCGCCGGCTCCTCGCGTCGTTCATGGTTACAGACGCCGTCGGCTCCTGAGAATTTCTTGCCGCCGGCTCCTCGCGTCGTTCATGGTTACAAACGCCACCGGCTCCTGGGAATTTCTTGCCGCCGGCTCCTCACGTTGTTCATGGTTACAGACGCCACCGGCTCCTGGAAATTTCTTGCTGCCTGCTCCTCGCGTTGTTTGCGGTTACAGACGCCGCCGGCTCCGCTCCATGGAACAGTTAATGCTTTCGCATTAAAAGAGATGCCAGTCTTCGGCGCTAATCCCGCAGTTTCTTGGCCTCACTTGCGACGTGTCTGTCCGTTTCCCACGCCTCGTAGAAGTGTTGTTGCCAGAGATGGCTGTAATGGCATTACTATAAAAAAACGTCCGAGGAGACCTCAGCACTTCTTATGAGTTGTGAATACGAAAGCATCAATGTCCAATTGAGTGGCGTCCGAAGCGGCCGCAGCGTCGGCAGGGAGTGCGCCGGTGCACCGCGCTGACTGCCCTGGCGCGCTGGTGACTGCTGCTCCGCTGGGTGAGGCAGCGGCGGGAGTGCGAAGCTCGGTGCGGCGCCGCCAAATAAACGTGGGCCATCTAAGAGAAAACCTCGTACGAGGAACACGCCAGATGCACAAAGGCGGGCTGGAGAGGCAAAGGGTACAAAAGCTTTCGTGTGAAGCCATCGCTGGAAGGCCGCGGCTCAACCACTCCAGGCAAAATGGATTCACGGCGCCACGTCATCACGACCGTTCTGTACTTCATTCATCCCTAAGCTGACAGTGCAGTAGGAACTACGAGCTCACCGGAACCAATCAACCATATCCCTTTCATCCCTTGGATCCTTCTCTGCGCGTGGGTATAAACGAGAGCGTGGTTACGTGGCGAAATGTAGACGCGTGACTGGACCGACGAGCGCATAGTTTCCACCGCACTGTCAGCCTAGGGGTGAACGACACTTTAGGCTACAATGCGAAGAGCACATCACCTGTTAGGTCAACACATTTTAAAACTGGGAAGGTCAGCTAGGACACGCAGATTCCCAGCCTTCTTAATCTTTCGCCAAGCAATGTCTAATCGTAAGCTTCGACCATCGTGAACGACTAACAACCGGAATAAATTGTTAATCCCAAATGCTTTTTCAAGGCCCCAGAACGTTTCAGTTTCGTGCGTAGCCTTGGGTTTTGTAGTAAACAAGCTTTTGGTCGGAAATGACGGGAAGCAAGCAAAGCTGGGACCGCACGCGGTATGCCTTTCTGCCTTTCCTTGGGTAGTTTAATCGAGAATAAGGAAACGAGAAGATGTCGCCACCCGTTCGTTGGGAGAGTGATCAGTTTAGGGAGCTCGCACCACTCCTTTCCTCAACTGGCGACGCTTTTGCCCAAGAAATATCCAGCCCGCTTGTGTACCAACGTGAAAGAACTGGGGTTCTTCGGGTGTCTTGGAATGATACTTCTCGAGAAAATGCGCGAGCATGCGTCTACTAGCGCCCTGGAGAGAAAAGGATTAAGGCCCGTTCACACTCTTGCGACCTCTTAAACCTGGGTTCCTTAAAGCTTCTTAAACCAGAGAACACACTGGCGCCATCTATTGGGTAGCAGTGTAAACTCGGCGGTCCGGCATATGTTTTTTATTTCTTCGCGCATTATCCTTTTTTTCTTGGCTCGAAAAACTTTTGTCAATGTTATAAACGAGCCTTTCTATGGGTATTACGCACATTTGACCTCGGAAATCCCGCAAAACCTTCGCTCTTGTGAAATGCAGTTCCAGGGTCACCGCATAGATGGCGCCACAATGCCAGTGTGTTCCCTCGTTCTAAAAAAATTTAGATCTCAGTCGTACTCGGTCGCAAGAGTGTGAACGGGCCTTTAGACTGTGTCTGAGTCGGAAGGGAAACGTTTCGCATGACGACTTCTTTGTAAGAACGAGTTCCCATGGCCCGCGACTTAAGTTACTGACACTGACTTATAGACCTTTCCAGCGGCAGTCTCGAACGAAGCGACCGGGAAAAAAATGCTGAGTCACTGAGCTATGGACGCATGCGCAGCGTCCGATATACCGCACAGCAGATCAACAGCGCATGCTTGGAAGGCGTTCCACAGCCCAGCAGACAAAGATGGCAGCGCGCAGAACGCGATTTCTGCAAACGTCTATACATTCTTCAAGATCAGAAAGACGGACTAAGGACCTTCACCGTTGAATTAAGAGCGAAACCGGTGAGTCGAGTGTCTAAAGAAGCTATTCATCGTGTTTAACACTTCCGACATGTGCCTCAGCGGAACGACTGTTCAGTATGGTTACGGTGCCTGGAGCGCGTCTTCGACTGGTGTGTGTAGCGTCCTATGCTGCCTATACATCAAGAGTGGTCCCGAAGGGGCAACAAATGACGTCACTGAAGCCGAAGTGTCATGCTGTTGCATGTCGCGCTCCTGGAGGTTGGTCGTAGAAGTGCTCACGAGAAGCTGCGAGTAGCACAACCGAACGTGAGCGTCGCTGTCATCACGGCGTCCCAACTTCTGCCTGCCGAAGCTTCCGTGGACTGCCACACTGGAGAGCGACCTGTAGCAGAACAGGCGTCTGCCACATACACCCCGGCTGTTGGGACGCCACCAGGATCGCGACTGGCGAGAGCATGACACTTCTATGACGTCATCAGGCGGAAATCGAGAAACCACTTTTTTGGACGCGGTAAACGCACCATTGGAGACGCGTTCCATGCACCTTAGTATGGTTCACTTTGAGGAGCATGAAGCTGGTATGGTGTGAACAGGAAGATCTGAGTTCTAGTACATGTACTATAAATAAAATAAGCACGAATTACCGCATTGAGGCATTAAAAAAGTAATGTAAAAGTAATTTCATTATGTTTTGAAAGTGATTGTAATGTAATGTCATTACCTTTAGTCTGTGGTAATATATAATGTGATTTAATAATATTTTAGCAATTTTCAGGCAAGTAATTAGTAATGTAATTTAGGTACCATCTGAAAGTAGTTTTGCCATCTCTGGTTGCTGCAGTGCGCGAGGGCTCGTGAAACGTTTAGAAGCTTTTTAGGCCCTCAACCCCCCCCCCCCCTTTTTGCCTACGTCACATGATTCCCCCGCTTTGCAAATATCAGCTGATCTTCCAACATCTTATTTCTTTTTGTGCAGGGATATTTGTTGAAAAGCAAACCTAGCACTAAAATTCGGAAGTAATTTGTAATTCGAGAAGAAGTTGTTCGGAAAAAAATTAAAGTAAACTACTATTTGCTGAAATAAAAATATAATTGAAAGTTAATAAACTACTCAGAAACGTAGCTAAACTACACCAAATCGAGTAGAGTAGTTGAACTACGTGCAAGTCTGGTTCGAAGCAGCTTTGCTTCACTGTTGTACGGAACGGCGTTCAAAGGAACTGCGTTCCTCGAACGCGTTCCTTTTAGGAGGAACGAAGGAACGTCGCCGTTCCATTTTGCATCGGTGGAACTGGAACGGGAACTCGTTACTCTTTTACTGGAACAAAAAAAAAAGAACGGCGTTCCTTTTTTTCGTTCAGTGGGGTCATTTTTACTTTATTTCTAAGAGGGAAATCCTAAGTATAAAAAAGAAAAAGAAGAAAACCACGCATTCTCCTACTGACATGAATGAAAAGGCTCAAAGAAAAAGAAGAAAAATGAAAGCCGTTTACAACTCCCTGTAACGCCGAATTGGAGCGCAGCTCTTGAGGAGGAGGAGGGAAGGGTACTGAGGGGAGGGTATACCCCTTCTCCCTTCTCCTCCCTTGTGATCCTGCTTGCTACTCCTCCTCCTCTCTTCCCCTCATCCTCCTCCTCCACCCCCTCCTTCTCCTTCACCTCCTCCTCATCCTTCCTTCTCCTCGTCCCCGAACGGGGGTCACGTGACCTCGGGGGGGGGGGGGGGGGGTCTGACCTGAAGGGTCACATGACCAGGGGCGGTCACGTGACCTGGGAGGGTCACGTGACCTCGTGGGGGGGGGGGGTCACGTGCAACTCAGGTTACATTCGACGCAAGTTGCATGTAACCTGAGTTGCCTCAAGGTGCCAGCAACGCGCGGTTACGCCGACGGCGACGCCGACGCCGACGCCGACGCCGACGGCGACGCCGCTCAAGTCGGAAACGGGTGCCTAAGAGCTGTGCTCTAAAACAAAACCTTTACGAAGAGCAGGATCTCGTTATCTTTTTGGTTACTTCTCTTAGGGTTTATTTTGTGTGGTCCTCGCTTGGTAACAGTAGGGTGCAGGAAAGCTAGTCGACATTGATTATTTTTTTACTGCCCGAGGCTGCGGTACAAAAAAAAAAAAAAACGTTTAGTCCAAGGAAAAGACACAGAAAGAGGGACGTTTCAAACTCAGCTACTTTCTTTGCTTCCACGAATCCTCATACACCCAGGAATCTAAGGCCGACTACAGCCATCACTGAACTTCCACAAAGAGACCTACAGTTACAACAAAAGAACAGGTTACCAAACATCGAACGCACGCTCGTATCCCGAACATTAGTCACTTAAAAGATACTTCCACAAAATTAACCTTTATTCCTTCTCCTATTGTCCCCCACCTTCAAACTTATCAACGAATCCAAGCTTCACGCAGAAGGACTTATAGTTTTCAAGACTGACCTTCCAAGAGCTCTACGCCTTTCTTCATTTGCTCCTCTTGTGAACCGCAACATCGAGAAGCAACTGTTAAGTTCAAACAAGGGACTTCGTTAGATTGAAACGTGTGAGGCTGTTGGAAAACGCTGGTGCAACGTGAAATAACAGTATGTTTGGCTCGTCTTTATCGCCCAGCACAAATATAGTATGGATAAAAGCTGAGATTTTTAACGATGAATAAATCAACAAATTCAATCCTTGCTTCCGCTTGTTTTCTTATTCTGGTGCCCTTCCATCACAGCATTCAAATTTGTATGTTGCCATTTGATGGGATAGATAAATAAAAAAAAGAAAACTTTGCTCGATCTAACTAAATATGGTAATCAGCAAAATACAAATGTAACTTATATGTAACGATACGTCCCATTTTTTTATCGGTAACGGGAACGAGTTCCTTTTTCACATATGGAGCTTGTAATAGGAACGCGTTCCAAGAATAAGAAAGAACGAGGAACGATCTTTCGTTCCATTTTTTGAGGAACGTCTACAACACCGCTTCATACACATGTGTGGTTCAAACATGTTCACTGGCAGTTTTTTTTTTTTTTTTTGTGAATAATGAGACGGCCGTTATACAAGGAAGAAACTCGTCTCAAACGGTGCCTGTCGACTGTTTTATGTACGATGAATAGGTATTAGCAGTGTGACGGATGCTTTAAGCCAGTGTTGTGCAAAATAGTCAACAAGAGTATTTAATATGAGATACTAAATACCCATTTTAAAATGTGTTTAAAGTAATATTCAAGTTACTTTTACTGCGAAGTATCTTGATTGGAGTAAGCATACTTCACAAAAGGAATTGAATTACATTCGAAGATACTCCGAAAGTAAGTTGCAAGCGGGTAATAAAATCATTTTAAAAAATTCAAAGGGGGTGCTCTTCTTGCGATGACTTTGCTGAAAAATCACTATCTGCTGTGTTCTTTATGACTTTCGAGAAGAGATGTAGCTGCTTCAAACGAAGTTTACTTTGAGATAATTTGTGATACGCATATTGGGTACTGCCGAAAGATTTTAGGAACAAGGAGGAGTCACGTATTGTAGTCACGGCAACTGTCGTGCTTTAGTTTAGAGATAGGCTCGGCTCATGACGCATTCCGCGATAAGTTCGTAATATGCCTCGACGCGATTGGGTGGACTTTACACATAGTCCAGCATTGCGTAACCCTAACGGCCGAACTATAAGTTGATTAGGCAGCCAGACTTGATGATAACAAGGCTGTAAGTGCGCAGACGAACTGATGGTAGCTAATCATGTCGCTTAACACTCGAAGCTGTGGTGCAGAAAAAAAACAAAAACTTTTAGTCGAAGGAACAGACACAAAAGGGAACGTCTCAGCTGTTAAACGACATGGTTGATGATGAGTAGGCGAGTGAATGACAAACGTGCACGCTCAGGAGAAACACCGGAGGATAGCAGCCTCTGTCGCTGATAAACAACCAAGAGCGAGTATTTTGTGTCCCCAGCCGAGGGCCAAGAGGAGCGCCTGTGTATTCAACCTGTCACAAAATAGGCTTTAATGTCACGAGGGAAACACAAGTAACACAAGAAAGTATCCGCAAAACTGCTTTCAATCCCTTGCTCCAGCTGGTGGAAAACTGGATTGGAGGATTCTGAGAAGGAAGCAATGTGCGCATTCGTAAGGAAATAAAAGAAACGCTTTTGATCGAGCTCGAGAGCCAAAGTTAAGCCACAATAAGCACACAAGGGACTTTGGGAAAGTCCAATCTAGGTCACTGCCGCTCAATAAAACCAGCCGCTCAATAAAACCAGCTTCCTTGGCCGAGGGAGTGTTCGCGCTTATTTGAAAACGTGCTCGCGCATTTTCATACCAGAACCCCCTGAACCGGCGATTACGAAAATGGTCCATTGTGACCCTCCAAGCGTTGGCGTCACAATCTTCCGCCGAAGGAATCGCTTTAGCTACAGGCAAAAGGTGTAAAAATCCCGATGACGTCACCAGCACATTGCTAGCTCCAAGCGTAACGTGCCGTTCTAAACCAATTAAAAAAAAAAAAAAAAAAAAAAAGAGGACAGGAGGATGCATAAAGGCGGGCGTACTTGGGGCTATCCATTTGGTCTTTTGTTAGTATTCGGAGACTGCATTTTGCTCCTGCCTTGTTTTCTGTCCTGTGTTTGGTCGCTTGCCTCCAAGCCTGCAATCGGTTCAGCTTTGCCCTGGTGTCCGACGATCCCTAGTTCCGTGGATTGTTCCGGCGGTAAATATTTTTGAAGGTTGAAAAAAATGTATTTGAGATACTGACTACAAGATAGTGAGAAATGTAATTAAGATAGAGTAGCATATACTATACACGAAATGTATTTGCAAGATACCGAAATGCTACTAAACGTATTTGAAATGTACTATCTTGAGTAGAATATTTAAGATCGGCAAACGTCCGCAAGAGAGACACGTATACTATGACACACCGTCCGCGGTTACAAAGCTGTAGTGCAGCTCAACAATGTAGAAAGTACAGAGGTACCCGCTTTTCTAGGCTTCTCCACCATGAGCTTGATGAGCAGTGTGGTCAGGTCGTACCATCCGGCTAGAAAGAAGGCCGGCTTCTCGTCCACGAGTTCCTCTTGGGTCAGTCCCAGTTCAGGCAGCAGCGTCGGCAGTGAGATCTGGCCGAAAAGCGCACGCGCATTTTCGCAATTGTCATGGCCGGCATAGATTCCAAACGTTCTCCAGAAACGAAGCTAATCTCACACCAGAATAAACATTTTTTTTTTTATGAAGACGATATTAAGTGGCTAAAACTCGAATTTAGATTGGTGTCCCACGGCCTCATAGAATAATCTCGGGGGTCATGGGCGTTCTAGAGGGGAGTTCCGCTACCTCTCCGGCTTCGTCAGCAACTCATCCGAGTCGGGGAGGATGCAGGAGAGGTACCGCAACTACCTTCTCAGGGCGCAGGAACAGGCCCTCCTCAGGCTTGAGGAAGGCCTGCACATGCGCAGAACTCTACTTGAATAAAGGTTAATTTTCAATTCACACCCATTTGTCCGGCTTAGCCGTGCTCAAGAATCGAGCGATAAGCCCTCACCAACAATGAAATGGCGGCTCCGAAAAGTCGCACCTAAAAAAAACAAGCCTACAGAAAATGGGTACACGTTGTTTGATGTGCGATGAGTAGGCTATATTCGCCATGTTGTTCATGAGTGGTATTATCGTAAGTAACCAGCAGTAGAACTGAAGAATCGTCCACGAACGAGAGGACGCGTTCCACACACCGCGATGCTTCTGTTTGCCGCAGTGATACGGAGGTGTGACAATCCAATTGGTAAGAAGACTCGGGGTGTAGACACTCCGAAAAAACGTTTCTGTTCTCCAGACGTATCAGAACTACCGCGGTATGATTCTGGGTTTTACTAAAGTGGTTTTACTTACGAACGAGGCCCAACCGCTCAGCATTCTTTCTGCGATTGGTAGTTCTTCTGATGTGGAGCATGCTCACGCGATATCTTCTTTTCTTTTCTTGAATAAACAAGACGCTGCAGGTGAAATAATTATGAAAGTTGAAGAAATTGATAAATAGAACTAGAACAAAAAATATCGTTTGGAAGGCCTCAGACCTGCAGCGACGCTCCGAGAACTGTTCTTGGGTAGTGGTACGTGAAGGCATCTCGCTAAGCATTTTTAAGACACCTTTCATAAATCAAGCCCCGAAGCCATGACGTTTAATGTCTTCTAAACATATTTCAACGATCACTCTATAAAACCTGGATTTTATGCATCATAAAGCTTTAGAGATAAAGGTCGGTGCCAATTAATCGCACTAATGTCTCCCCCACTACCCCTTTGCATGTTTTAACCTGCCTCGACGAGTTGTGCGTCTTGCACTCTATAGGGTGTCTACAGTGGATCTTGCGTTGTAGAACGGGCCGGAAGAAACAAATTGCGTTTGCACATAGAAAGCTTAAAATCGAAAGTGCTTTGAGGGGGGTCAGTGTTATCTTTGTGAGTTTTCGGGGCGTGTTCTCTTCCTGTAATAAATGAGACCAGCAAACTTGCCACAGCCGACGGCGGACGTATTCGCACACGAACGAGTTAGCGATGAATGTAACTACATCTCACGGAAAGCGCAGTGCGCAGACGGCGCGCTCTGTTGTCTGCTCGCTGCACGTATCGGGAGACGCGAACACGTCCGCGGTTGCCATCGGCAAGTTTGTTGGTCTCATTTTCTTTTAGAGGAAGACAACTACGCCTTGACAATTCACGAGGTAAAACTGACGTCTTACAGAGTAATACCCGTGTCACACGGGCAACTCGAATGCCATTTACAACGAATGACATTCGTGTGATCGACGAATCGGCTCGTGATCTGTCGCGCGTGGAACGCCCCACGATCGGAGTGTCGCGCGCTGATTGGCCGATCGTTCAAATGTCATTCGCTGTAAATGGCATTCGAGTTGCCCGTGTGGCACGGGTCTAAGATCCAGTGTTGCCACCCTATATTAGGGTGGATGGAAGTACGCATCGTTATTTGCTCTCCCTCTTACCGTACCTCAACCAACACCCTGCCTGCAATGATCACGAGTCAATTCCACGGAGGTCCGCGCTTCTCTCTCCTATCCGCGAACCGCGCGTCCGTCGCCGACAAGCGGCTGCTCTGCAGGCAGCCGTTGAGCGTGTCCGTGGTCGGCCGCGGCAGCAGTCCGGCCGTGACGGCAGCGCAGCGGGCTGTGGCACTGGTCGGTCTCCAAGGTCGCCCCACCTGAAGGGCGCCTGCACGCACAGGCCGGGCATCGATCGGGCTCATTTCCTTCCGACTGCCATTAGTGGAAAGAGGGGGGGTTCGCTTGACGCGGAGGTCGTCCGAGCCAGGGAAAGCCGCGAGTGGGCGCGTGACCTTTGTTGGAACTCGAGATGTTGTGGTAAAGTTTCTGGGGTCCTAAGGAAACGTTGACCACTGGTGTCGTGTTGTGATGTGCGCTCTGGAAAATACCTTCAAGTGTGTAGCATCCTCGTCGCCAATGTAGCATTCTCGAGGATGGGATATGTTTAGAAGCCCTGGTGTGGGTGGTGGAGCGGTACCGTCCACGTGGCCCTTTTCATTCTCACAGAACGCGGAGGGTCGATTACGGCAACCAGCGTAGCCCGTCCACCGAATGACGAGAACCAAATGACGCTTTCATTTATTCATTCATTCATCCAAGACAATTCATTAATGACAAGTGTGTTGGGTGCCATGGCTAAAGACACAAGATGCGTCAGGACACCAGTCCTGACGCGTCAGGCATCTGTTGTCGAAGTGCGTCGGGACAGCGAGCCTGGCGTTCAGATGCACATTATTCTTGCGCACTTCGCGTTTTCGAGATAAGCCGTTAATTGGGCTTTGCCATTTGTTGGATGTGTTGCGTAGAACGTGACGACTGCACCTCCACAGAGTTTGCGAGGAAGCGTACATTGAGATACTTCTAGAGCGTAGTTCTTAGTCAGTTGCACTTGACAGTTGACTTTATTTCCGGTTTAGGTCATTCTGTCTCAATTGTAAATATATTCCCCCTCGTCTGCTTCCCTTTCAAGAAAGAAAAAGGATATTCGATCTGACAAGATGGAGATCTAATGATCAAGTTGCTCCACCCATAGCCTATGTTCCAGCAGGGTGCGTTGATTAAACAGATTGCTGAGCACCTTGTGTTAAGCATAAACAGGCTATGTTCACATCTGGTATACAACGAAAAATAAATAAAACATCTTAATCTACGCACTTTTGTACACGGCAAATTTTAGTTTAGTATAATTAAAAGCAGATATGGCCGACATTTTAATGCTTGAAAGGGATTTAGAAACGCTCTTTGCCCGTGCACAAACAATGGTTTCGTCGACTTGTTTAAAAAACAAACACGAAAGTCGTCATCAGTACGCCTGTTCTGCATCGTCGAGAATTACGCCGTAACCTCGCGAGTCTTCAGCGAAGTTCAAGGTTTCACACTCAAGATGTGCAGGACGCGGAGCGACGTGCAGCCAATAGTTGCTCCGTGCTTCAGTTGGCCTTTACCGCGGCCAACTGTCGTGACGCAGGTGTACCCTTTTCGATCAGGCAGCGGCGCGCATTTTGTTTTGTGTGGGCAGCGAATTCGAGGCACGGCGCGTCGCACATGACCGCTGAACGGGAACCGAGCGAGCCACGGCGGCGAACCACAGGCCGTCACCCTGGCGACGAGTCCGCGGACTCTGGACTCCAGAACACCGCTGCCATTCGCACCCCCGGGACTTTGCGAAGATGTGCGTCGTCCAGGGGTCTGCGATCTCCGCCATTGGTGGGGCACCGATGCTGCTGCTTCTGCTCTGCTGTGGAGTCGTCGACGTCGGTGTGGCAGCCACCGAAGACGTGCCCGGTGCGTTGGAGACTTCGTTATTTCTGGCAGCCGCAGCTTCGGTACCGGAGAAGAGAAAAAGATGCGTTTAAATTTGCCTTACGCGCGGTCCTATAGTTGAATTGTCATGTATTAAGATAGCCCACCTCACATCCCTTGTTAAGCGTACTGATGTTTCATTGGGGCAATATTTACAGTGACTTTTTTTTTAATCCCTGTCAGTTTTGTTTTTAAGTTTCTACTTTGTTACACAATGTATGCTCTGAACATTAGAAAATGATCCAACCCTTTTATGCTGACATAATAGCCTTTCTAAAGAAAAAAAAAAAACTTCTTGCTTTTATTCAGAGCAGACATTATGGTGACGATTTCGGCGGAGGCCGTCGTTGAGCACGGAGTAAAGATTTTAGGGTAGCCCCAACTCCGAAGCTTACAGGACTCTCTGGTTTTATATATTAATTTCCAGAAAAGCTAATAAAGTGTCCTTTACCGCTCGTAAAGCTTAAAGCACAATTACGTAATCCCGGATTGAGAAGCTTGAGTTTTTAAAACGTCATGAATGCATTATTGTACACATTCTAAAGGGAATTAGTTATATCTATATTGCTGTAAGACTTCACCGCGTCAGTAACAATAGGTAGTATTAACTGGCGGCCATAGTCAAGTTAGTTGCTGCTGAGTGCGAGCTTACGATGAGCTTCCACAACACTGCGAGAAGCACTTCACGCCATCAAGATTGTGTAGATCTTCTAAGAAAGTAAGGGGAGTCTCGTTGTGAGCATACGCTCAAAAATCCGCGCTCAAAATGGCGCCCAGTAAATTCCACCTATTGTTGAGTGACTTAGCACATATAATTTTACATGTTACTTGCAAATAGGTTGTCACCATGAACACCTTTTTACACATTTTTTTATGATAGTTACAATCCGTCACTGATCGAATGCATAGTTTGCGCGTAACGTCATCGCTGTTTGTCAAGTGTCATTCCTACTTATTTTTGGAGAAAAAGAAGCAACAAATTCGTTGGTGCGAAATATACGCTGCAGAATGTAGTGCACGCGCAGCGGCAAGATCATCGACAATGGCCGTTGATGTCACATCACTTGAAACCATGAATATGAACAGAGACGTAAACAGCATAACAAATATCACTCAATAACTTATCTAGAAGGGCAAGAACATCTAAAAACAGAGATTGCGTCATATCTAGTTCTAGACACTGTCAAACGTCGCTTACTTTGGGGGACAGCCACAGGCGCCTGCCTTCCCTTTACGTTTGCCGGTGAACCGCACGTTCTTTGATGTCCCTGGCTTCGGCTTAACCCTGGCACCCGCTTTGGTACGCGTCGAGGCCTTGGACGATTTGTTCCTTTTGGTGCTCTTCGCCTTTTTTGTCCCCTTGGGTCCGTTCCCGACAGTGCGTCGTCGTTTCGGAGTTCTCTTCGGTTGTGACGAAGACGTAGTTGACGTCGTCGCTCTGGGGGTTCGTTTTTTTCGGCCAGAAGGATTTCGCTTGCCTGGTTTGCTGAGTGACTTGGTAATTTTGGCCATTGAGCCGTTTGGAGAGGGAACCTCGTCGCTCGATGTCCCTATCGACCACCCGCAGATGGACATCAGCCTCCCCACGGCGGGTGCTGCTTCTGTCTTCTTTTTCTTCTGCGTATGTGCTTGAACTCTATCTGCGATCAACGCCTCTACCGATCAACGTTCTTCCGATTCAAAATATTTACGAATCTAGATGGCGCCACCGCTCTGGCTTGGCAAAAGACGCTTTGAAAGCAAAGTCAATTGGACATGCCTTTTTGCACTTTTGCCGACGCCTCCTCTGCATGAAATATTCCCTATTTAACTTTCGCTTGGTGCTATTTTTTGATGGTCTGTCGGCGCACTATGCTCGGGGAGAACTTTGAGTGGGAATTCAGAAGAAGTGAATGCGGTGTGTGCATGGCCTTGATCGGCGCTGATTCGCAACTTTCACGACCTATTGGGGGCGACTGCGCCTATCAAAATGGCTGTCATCTGGATGATCGTCCTAAAACATCAGTACGAGACGGGGTATATGACGCATAAGTAATTCTAGTTTTGCTTTATGCGAGCAGTATTGGAGCCTTACCTTATTTTTGTTTTACTTCAGGAAGGCGTAGACAAGCTCCTTTACTGTGAAGCCGATCATCCAGGAGCTAGGAAGCGCGATTCTCACACCGCGGTACCACCATCGCTGATATGATTCACCGCATTCGGTGGGAGTTGGTACCACGAGGGCGCCACAGTATTTGGTGCCCCAGTAGACTTCCGGTAGTGTATTTATTTCTTCTTCAGTAACACACAGCGATCGGAAAAGAAGATTTTCCTTCGGAGAGGTACCTGTAATAGGTTTGTAAGAACCTGCGCGCTTTGTAGAACGTAGTACAATTAACAAAAGGATGTGAGACAAGAGGAAAAGAAGAGGAAAACCGGAAGCGCGCAGGGGTCCGCCGATAGTGGGCGGCATCGAGCTTGTTTGCAAACAAACATCGGTGAATAGCTTGCTTCGTTGTCCCAGAAAGCTGTCTCCGAGCTGTGCCCCGTTCAGTATGTGGGGTGACAGACAAAAACCGGCTGTCACTTGGGAATTCCGAGATGGAACTGGTCGGGCTTTTTAATAGCACGCGATCTACTTCCTTCTTCAGTGGCTATCTCCACAAACCTTTAATCTTAGGAACAGAGACGGCCCAGCGAACCGTCTTGGGGCATGGGGTCGGGGTCGCGGGAGCTGTTGTGAGCCATGTGGTAGCCTGTGTACGGAGGAAGAATCAGCCGGTTCAGTGATCGCATCGCTCTCTACAAATGCCAGCTTGAGGCAGACGACGAACACAACCGTGTAACGGCCGTTAACTCGCCGTGTGTCTTTTCGCCGCGTGCCACGACGAGGTGAGGACCGGTGTAGGGTGCACGCTGTCGACGCGCAGAGAGATGTAGTCGCAGTTGTGCTGGTCCCGATGGAAGAAGGGAGGCTCGCTTTGGAGTGTCCTCGTCGATGGCGCGCGTAGGTCACCGAACAGACGGGCTAAGGGCTCATTCACACTGGAAGCGGATCCGCGTTCGCAAAACGGTTGCGAACGCGGTTGTATAAGGATTCAGTACAATTGCACGCGCATTTGATGACATCAAATGCGCGTGCAATTGTACTGAATCCTTATACAACCGCGTTCGCAACCGCTTTGCGAACGCGGATCCGCTTCCAGTGTGAATGAGCCCTAAGTCCTCCACGTAACGCAATCCTGCCTAGAGTAACTGTATATGCTCCGCCTCGCGGAGCAGAGTGCCGAAATGGCGCTTCCAGGGCGGCCATGTTGGGTCCAAGGCCGCACTGCACGAAGCGACCGTCGCTTCTGCAAGAGCTCCAGATGCGTGAGCTACGCGATCGTCCTCCGAGTCCTTTTCTTCCCAAACTTTGAAAACATAGTTTAAAACATCGCTCGCATTATAAAACAACGCGACAATGCTGTATCATAGCCTCCTCTATACTCACAAAGCCTGGCAGTTCGATGACGGAGCCATGGGCCTCCTGCGTTGCCCAGAGGGTGCTGCGAAAAGGCCTTGTTTTGTGTAGTACAGACTTTAGCGTCTCAAACTGCCACGCATGCAGAAGCGTGCCAGCTCTGGTGCCGAGCGCGAGATCACAATGAAAATACAAAGAAACAACAAAAATTCGAACGCCGTCAAAGCTAAGACGCTAAGCGCGTGAGCCAAGAACAGCCGTTCCGCGCGTTTCAAAGTAGACATGACAAAGAAAAAGAAAAATTAAAGCGTCGCTTCACAGGTGTTTTGACGTCACCACCCAGAGATAAGAGACGCGTACCCTAGCGGTGGTGTCATGAATTTGGCACTTTTGATTGTCTTGCGGCGTTGAGTCTGGCCGATTTCTTGCGTCCAAAGGTGTTTTTTCATTCTTCAGCACAAGACAAAATTAAAAAAGCTCAACCAACGTGCCATAAGTAGTGCGAGGCTCAATCAGTTGAGCTTGTACTACCCAAAAGGAGGGCGCTACAGTTTGTTCGAAGCTTCAGCGCAGGAGGCCTATAGAGTGTCCGGTCGCCGATTTGAAGCGCGAGGATCTGGTAGCGCAAAGCACTTCTCGGTGAGTCTGGTATTCAGCGCACAGTTTTTGCAGCGGCGAGGACCCGAAACATGGTTTTCAAACCCGACGAGAAAAGAAGCGGTAGCCCGAGGAACGCGGGAAGCACGAGCGGACATTCCATCGCTCGGGACAAGTGTGTTTCAGCATCTCGCCGCCGCGGGGCGCCCGTTACATGACTCTTGTCATGACAATGCATCGAGATAGCGCGAGCGGAGAGGTGACCTCTGATATGCTGCTTTCTGGACATTGCTAAAGCTTATGATTGCGTCCCTCACCTAATGCTGCTGGAAAAGGCTGAGACACCTCAATAGGAACCGTGCACATCTAATTCAGGCCCCGACCAGGGCGCCCCTAGCGGCAAACGGGTTTGTTTCACCGGGGAACTTCCTTGGAACTTCTGCCAGTCGCTGCGTTGGTTGTGCGTTGTAGCGGGTTAGCGCTGTAATTTCCAAGGTAGCTATTCCGCTCTAAGAAAGCCACAACAATTGATGCGGCAAACAATAGGCGACCGCCGAGACGCGGCCGGCATGCTCGCTTCCCAGAACCGTGCACATCTAATTCAGGCCCCGACCAGGGCGCCCCTAGCGGCAAACGGGTCCGTTTCATCGGGGAACTTCCTTGGAACTTCTGCCAGTCGCTGCGTTGGTTGCGCGTTGTAGCGGGTTAGCGCTGTAATTTCCAAGGAAGCTATTCCGCTCTAAGAAAGCCACAACAGTTGATGCGGCAAACAATAGGCGACCGCCGCGACGCGGCCGGCATGCTCGCTTCCCATATGCCCCAAACATGGGTGAGGTTAATCCGTCGGTTATACGACGGCAATTTTGTGACGACATCCTTCAATGGTGTGACATCAGGCGAGGTCACAGTTGGAAAGGGTTTACGACAGGGATGTCCGTTGTCGCCGACGCTATATATGCTATATGCCTCTAGCATGGAAAAGGCCATTGAAGACACTGGCATTGGTTTCACTCTGGAACACCGTCAACATGGTGATATTGTAGCGTGGCGACTCCCTGGCCTTGCCTATGTTGATGACCTCGTGCTGATGGCCGACAGTGTGGAAGACATGAGGAGGTTGCTAGTCGCCTGTGAAACTGCAGCGGTACACCTCCGACTACGCTTCAACGCTGGCAAGTCAGCGACAGTCATTTTTTCTGGCGAGGAGTGTAATCTTGGATCGCTCATCCTGCAAGGCTCAGCCATACCTCTTCACACCGAGTACAGGTACCTTGGAATAACACTGTCGACTAAAGAGGACTACTTGACTGAGCACCATGAGGGCCTCAGGAAGTCCTCGGTTAGCAAGCGGAACATACTGCGAAGGCGGAGCCTATGGAGCTGTGACCGGTACATTGTCACCCGAGAACTTTGGAAGGCTGTGGCTGTGCCCGGGCTGACTTTTGGAAACGCAGTCATATGTGTTCCTAGTGAGCTACGCACATATCTTGAGCGGCGCCAAAGGGAAGTCGGACGACAGGCACTAGGGTGTCATGGACAAGTAGCCAACGAACTGGTAGAAGGCGACGTCGGCTGGTCTTCCTTTGAAGCGCGGGTGGCAAACAGCAAGCTTCAGTACTACACACGTCTCCGGTACATGGACGGAGACCGGTGGGCTAGGCGAGTTTTCATGTACATTCACCTGAAGCATATCAACTCGACGTGGAGGAAGCGAGTCACTCGTCTTGGGACAAAGTTTAAGATCTTCAGCTTGGCCACTGAACCTCAAACAGAAAAGGAGTGGATAAAAACAGTGCGGGAGGAAGTGAAGAGGGTTGAGAGGGACCGTTGGATGAGCGGCATGCTACAACACCCTTCCATGCACATGTACTCTTCTCTGAAGACGGAGATTGCCCCGGTGACTTTCTGCGGGAACACACTGGGCAGTCGACTGCATATGGAGGCCCGGGGTGGTGCGCTACGTACCCGCCTATACCGAAGCAAGTACGATAGTAGCGTGACTGACACGGTATGCAGTGCATGTGGAGCGGGCGAAGAGACAATCGACCACTTGCTGCTTGCGTGCAGGGCTTTACACCCAACGCCTGTCGTGGGTGCCCGCTTGGAGCAGGCACTTGGTTTCACCAACGAACACACCCATGTAGTATGCTCCAAGCGGAGGCTCGAGGCATGGTGGCCGACTCGACTGGAAAATCGGGGGCGTGACCAAGATGACCAAGATGACCAAGATGACCAAGATGACCAAGATGACCAAGGTGACCAAGGTTACCAAGATTTCCAGTAGCCGCTGCCCTACCTTTTGGCGGGAGGGGCGAAAACTCACTTAAAACGACGGTGTCATGTGAACTGATTAACTTTGACTGTGCGAAAGTGACGGTTGGCGACAGTGGCGTACGCAGGGGGGGGGCCGAAGGGGCCGCGGCCCCTCCCGAAATTTCGGAGCCGGGGGGGGGGGGGGGGGGGGGAGTGGCGAGGCCACTGACTCTCGGGTTTATAAATATCAATGCGGTGTTGTGTATTTGTTTTTTAAACAGCGGAGGCAACTTCATGGAGAAGTTGTAAAAAAAAGGAAATAAGAAAGGAGGGGAATGCAATATGCCATTTATGACATAGTAAAAATCAGAAAAAATGAGTCGTTTTAACGTCTTTCATGTAGTATGACTAAGGAATAGTGAATTAACGAATGGATTGATTGATTAGTCTATTAAAGGGTGGCGATCAGTCGGATTATTTTGCCATTGAACCCCCCAATCTCCAATCAAGGTTCAACGCTTTATGAAAGCCATGGATTCTGCGATATAGCAAAAATATGTAGGACCAAAGGTTCTACAAACCACAGCACTAAGAGTATGGA